>JAPVLO010000582.1:277500-739291 GCA_027257055.1 Cephalopachus bancanus | reverse complement strand
GGGAAATCTTACACTTGTCAGACCAGAGACCTCAAGCTCAAAGAGGCTTAGGACGGCAGCTGGGGAGTCTTGGCATGTCTCAACTTTTAATCACACAGACACGGGGTGTCTGATCGCCTAATTGTGGGCTGCTTCGATTACTGTCATTCTTTTTTTCTTTTTTTTTTGAGTTGGAGTCTCACTCTGTCGCCCAGACTGGAGTGCAGTGGCCGCTCCCGGCCACCGCAGCCTCGACCTGCCGGGCTCCGGCGATTCTTCCACCTCAGCCTTCCGAGTAGCCGGAATTACAGGCACACGCTACCACGCCTGGCTGACTTTTTGATTTATTGAAGAGATGAGGTCTCGCTGCCCAGGCGGGTCTCGAACCCACGGGCTCAGGAAATCCGCTCACCTCAGCCTCCCAAAGGCGCGGGATGACAGACTGAGCCACTGAGCCACTGAGCTCAGCTCTTTTTTTTTTTTTTTTTATAGAAAGAAGGCCTTGTCCTGTCATCCAGACTGGAGTGCGATGGTGCAACCACAGCTCATTGCAGCCTCCAATTCCTGGTCTCAGGCGATCCTTCCATTTCAACCTCCTGAGTAGCTGGAACTACAGGTGTGAGCCATCACGCCCGGCTTTTTTTTTTTTTTTTTTTTTTTTTTGTAAAGACAGAATCTCACTGTTGTCCAGGCTGGTCTCAAACTCCTGGCTTCAAGCAATCCTCCTGTGTCAGCCTCCCAAAGTGCTGAGATTACAGGTGTGAGCCACCAGACCCAGCATGAATACACACAATTATTGTAATATTTATTAGAGTAGTTTCATAAAGTGAATAAGCAGGTGGGCTTTAGTAGGTGACACTGGAGAGTGGAGTCCCTGCCTCTTAGCTGGGCGCTTGCCTCACTCAGAGCCTCAGTTTTCCCATCTGTAAAATGGGAATAACAGCAATACTGCTTCATCAGGGGTGTGATGACGGCGGAATGCAGACAAAGCGCTTAGCTCAGGCCCTGCACCCAGGGAGTGGTCGGGTAAGGGGGTTGGGACTGTGAGGTTGATGGCTTGGGTGGGGGACAGGGGCTGTCTCCTCTCTGTCTGGCGCTGCACCCTTCGGAACAGAGGCAGAGGCTCATTCTGTCCCCCAGGCTAGAGTGCCATGGTGCCCTCACCAATCACAGAGGGCTGGGCTTCCTGGACTCAGGTGATCCTTCTGCCTCTGCCTCCCAAGTAGCTGGGACTCCAGGCGTGAGCCGCCGCGCCCAGCTAATTATGTTTTTTATTTTTTACTTTTTCATTTTTTTTGAGTCGGAGTCCCACTCTGTCGCCCAGACTGGAGTGCAGTGGCCGCTCCCGGCCACCGCAGCCTCGACCCGCTAGGCTCCGGCGATCCTTCCGCCTCCACCTTCCAAGGAGCTGGAACTACAGGCGCGCGCTACCATGCCCGGCTAATTTTTTTTTTTAATTTTACTTATTGTAGAGAGGAGGTCTCGCCACGTTGCCCAGGCGGGTCTCGAACCCGCGGGCTCAGGCAATCCGCCCAGCTAATTATTATTATTATTGTTATTGTTGTTTTGTAAAGGCGGGGGGGGGGGTCTGGCTATGCTGCCCAGGCTGGTCTCAAACTCCTGGCCTCCCTCCGTGCTCGGCGCAAGTTCTGTGTGTCTGTCTGTGCATCTGGCTGTCCGTCGGGGGACGCCCCCGCGGACCCCGGTGCAGACCGTGCTGGTCCCCCCACGAGGATGCCATGCCATGCCCGTGGCCGGGATCAGAGCGACCGGGGTGGGGGCTGAGGCCCGCGGGGAGCGGGGGGGGGGGGAGGCAGCTCCCGCCCGGCCCTCGCCCTCCCCCCTCCTCGCCCTCCCCCTCCTCGCCCTCCCCCCTCCTCGCCCTGCCCCCTCCTCGCCCTCCCCCCTCCGCCCTCGAGACCCTCGGCGCCGCCACTCCTCCCGGCCCTCGGCGGGGAGAACGCGCGCGGGCGTTGCCCCGGCAACCGCGGGCGGCCCGGCAACAAGGCCGCGGCGCGCGTCACGTGGCCGGCCCGGGCCAATCGGAGCGCCCGCCGGGAAGCAGGTCAGCCTGGGCCAAAGTCCGCCCCCCGCCTCCCCGCTCGGGGGCGAGCCGCTCCGAGCTAATTACCGTAATTGCGGTGGGAGAGCTCGGGAACGCGGGGGCCGGGGCTGGGGGCTGGGCGGGCCCGAGGGACGGCGCGGGAGGGCTGGAAAGCGGGACCCTCTCCAGCGGCCTCTCCCCGGGCTGCCGTCCCAGCGCTCATTAGGCGCCTGCTGTGTGCACCTACGAGGTGGGGGCGGGCGTGGGGTGATGGCGGTGGGGGGTGGGGAACCCCAGCCTCCTCCAGCTTGGGTAAATCTAGATTTGGGGGCGCGGGGAACAGGTTTGCCTCTTGAGACTCGGGGTCTGCTCGGACCGGTCCAGTCGCCGTTGGCCGTGTTGAATGAATTCCCCCTACTCCCCCGGGTCGAGGCTTCCCCCTGGAGAAAAATAGAAAAGGTTCAACCCCTGAAGGAAACATATACAAAGATTTGGCTCTGGGCGGACAGGGTTCAAATCCCGTCTCTGCCAATCACTGCTGTGTGACTCTAGCCGAGCCCTTTAACCTCTCTGAGCTCCTGATTCCACCTCAGTTAGAAAGAAAAAAACAGGCCGGACTCGGTGGCTCAGTCAGTCATACCAGCGCTTTGGGAGGCCGAGGCAAGTGGATTGTCTGAGCCCGCGGGGTGGAGAGCAGCCCGGGCAACTTGGTGAGACCTCGTCTCTACAGTAAATCAAAAATCAGCCGTGAGCATGTCACTGCACTCCAGCTGGGCGATGGAGTGAGACACACACACACACACACACACACACACACACACACACACACACAAATAGGGTGATTGTAACATTTATCCGTGGGAGTCGTGAGAATTTATTGAGAAAAATGCATGTGAAGTATACAGTAGGCACATAATAAGTAATAACGAATCGTCACAATCCCAGGTCTCAGTTTTTTGTTTTTTGAGTTGGAGTCTCACTGTCTCTCAGACTAGAGTGCAGTGGCCGCTCCCGGCCACCGCAGCCTCGACCTACTGGGCTCCAGCAGAGGTCTCTTAACAACTCCTTTATTTTATCTTGGAGGTGACCGTGGTTCGGCACCACTAAATGACTCTTAGAAAGTATCACAGCTTGGCTGGGCTCGGTGGCTCAGCCTGTCATCCCAGCGCTTTGGGAGGCCGAGTGTATTGCCTGAGCCTGCGGGTTTGAGAGCAGCCTGGGAAACTTGGCAAGACCTTGTCTTTACAATCAATCAAAAACTTAACCAGGCGTGGTAGTGTGCGCCCGTAGTTCCTGCTACTTGGAAGGCTGAGGCGGAAGGATCACCAGAGCCCAGCAGGTCGACGCTGGGATGGCTATGAGAGCACCACGGCACTCCAGCCTGGGCAACAGAGTGAGACTCCAACACAAAGAAAAGAAAAGAAAAGAAAAAGTCTCACAGCTCAAAACTGAGAGCTGGAGCCAGACTCGGTGGCTCAGCCTGTCATCCCGCCCTTTGGGAGGCTGAGGTGAGTGGATTGCCTGACCCCGCGGGTTCGAGACCCTCCTGGGCAACTTGGCGAGACCTCATCTCTACAATAAATCAAAAATTAGCCGGGCGTGGTAGCGCGCGCCTGTAGTTCCAGCTACTTGGAAGGCTGAGGTGGAAGGATCGCCGGAGCCCGGCACGTCGAGGCTGCGGTGGCCGGGAGCGGCCATTGCACTCCAGTCTGGGCGGCAGAGTGAGACTCCAACTCAAAAAAAAAAGAGAGACCTCTTGCCAAATTAAAAAATTAACTTGAACTGGGGGCTTTCAGGTGAAAAGTCTCTAAAGCATTTGAATTTTTGGTTCCTGCACTGAGTGACCTCTTAAATGCTTTCTACTTCATTGCTTTGTCCATTCTTTTCTTGATAAGTATTAATTGAGTGCCCAGTGTATATGCAACCTTACTGTGGGTCTGAGTCCCCAGCCTCACTCGTGAAGACCACAGTGTCGGAGATAAACTCCATCACTGACTGTAGGAAGTATCCCGGGTCTCCGTGGTCATTTCTTACATTCTCCAGCGCTGGTTCCCACCTCAGGGCCTTTGCACCCGCTGTCTCCCCTCTGCCCAGAAGACTCTGCCATCATCAGATTCCTTTCCGGCCTGTTCTGTCTCTCCATAAGTGGCAGAGCCTCCTCTGAAGGGCTCCCGGCCCCAAGGATGGGCAGTCAAGGTCACGGAAGGGCAGTTGCAGGGGAAGCTGGTACTTGGAATTTTGTTACCATGTGTTCATTAGACACTTTTGAAAGCCTAGGAGGGAGAACACCGCGTACATTCGAGGTCCTTCCGGGACTCGGGGCTGGAGAGGAAGCCAGGTCTGCAGGAACCCGGCTTGACCCGGCTGCCCGAAAGCCACTTCCGAAGGGGCGGGGGCTGGCTCCACTCAAATACCAATCACAGGATGTGGCTTAAAGCAGGGACTCTGGCTTCCGATGACAGTGCTCCTCAGTTCCCTACTGTGTGAGCTCTGGCAAGTGTCTCAACATCTCTGTGCCGGCTTCTGCCTCTGGGAAACGGAGATAATAGCACCATGCTTGGGAAGTTGATACGACAATGAGCTGAGGTGGAAGGCACCAGCACCCAGTAGGGTTTCAACCAATGGTCACGGGCGTTATTGTTTTAACAGAACGGGGGTTGATGGGTAGAGATTGGGCGTCACAGAACCTCCAGGAAATCAGTCTGGGAAGCAGGCGGGTGCCAGGAGCCACGGAGGGGAACGGCGTGGTGGCACTTGGGGACACACCCAGCCTGGCCCCGGCCAGCCTTCCCGACTCTGGGCCGGACCGAGAGCTGGTGAGCTGACCTCTGTCTGTTTCCCAGCTCCCCGTCTTTCCGACAGAAGCAAAACTCTGTGTCCTGGCTCCCTGGAGGATGAGGGTGTGCCCTGGAACAGAGAACCTGAGAAAAAGGTTCCGGAAGGTTCCAGGAGGTTCTGGAGGGCCCAAACCCAGTACTCACCGTATCGTCCACAAGTGTCTGTTGGGGCTCAATATTTGCAGGACAACAGTGCTCAGTGCCAGGACTACAAGAATGTATGAGAAAGCCAAGGATAAGGGCGTCGGAGAGGGGTCCCAACATGCCACTTGAACCTGAAGACGTAGCTGTAGCTCTCTGGGTCTCAGGGAAATGAGAAGTGGGGGATTCTGTCACGGGAAGCCCTCCTTTCAGACCCCTTCTCTGTTCTCTTCTCGCTGGGTGTCTTTGGGGAGATGTCGCCACCTCTCTGAGACTGAACAATGAGATTCTGTGACTGTGCTGCAGGGTGGCTTCAAAGCATAGGAGATCATTCATTCATTCAGTGACTATCCACTTCAGGCATGGGGAAATATGGTGGCGATTCAAGCAGGCCCGATCTGGCCCTTATGTGAGTATAAAGCTCTCCGGCCAGGTGTGGCATCCCAGCATTTTAAGAGGCCAAGGGGAGGATCGCTTGAGGCCAGGAGTTCGAGACCATCCTGGGCAACATAGTGAGACTCTGTCTCTCTCTCTCTCCCAAAAAAAAAAAACGTTAGCCAGGCATGGTGGCTCATGCCTATACTCTCAGCACTTTGGGAGGCTGAGATGGAAGGATTCCTTGAGCCCAGGAGGTCTCAGCTGCAGTGAGCTATGATCATGCCACTGCACTCCAGCCTGGACAAGAGAGCATGACCCTGTCTCTAAAAAAATAAGTAAATAATGCCAGGTGCGGTGGCTGACACCAATAATCCCAGCACTTCGGGAGGCTGAGGTGAGAGGATTGCCTGAGCTCACAGGTTCGAGACCAGCCTGGGCAACTTGATGAGATCTCATCTGTCCAATAAATCCAAAAATTAGCCAGGCATAGAGGCGCATTCCTGTAATTCCAGCTCCTTGGAAGGCTGAGGCGAAAGGATCCCCTGAGCCCAGTAGGTCAAGGCTGCAGTGGCCGTGAACGTG
Organism: Cephalopachus bancanus; assembly: GCA_027257055.1. Lineage (NCBI taxonomy): Eukaryota > Metazoa > Chordata > Mammalia > Primates > Tarsiidae > Cephalopachus > Cephalopachus bancanus. Next base: position 733,330 of record JAPVLO010000582.1, on the reverse strand, counting down.
TCACTGCACTCCAGCCTGGGCAACAGAGCAAGACTCCTACTCAAAAAAAAAAAAAAAGTAAACAAAGTGAAATAAATAAAGCTCTTAGCACACAGTGAATGATAAATCATCAGCCTCACCAGCCATGAGAACCAGGTACACCACAGACGCTAGGCAAATGCTGGTGCCCAGTGTTGCCATAATTCCAGAACACAAATCGCACCCACCGGGCCTGCACAAATCTGTCTCCCACCAGGCCTGGCGCTTGGGTGAGTCTCACGGGGTGGGGAGGCGGGTCCCGAGACCTTCCTGAGGGCTTCCCCGGCGGCCCGGGTGGGGAGGGTGACCTGTGTGTGGTCCTGTGTGTGCACTCTGCCTCTTGGGGTAAACACCTCCGTTAATCTCCCAGCGCCCAGGCTCGGCGGGGGGGGGGGAGGTCAGGTTTCGGGGCCCGGGCAGCTGTTGTCCAGAGTAGTCCTGTCTCCTTAATCCTCAGGGCTCCAGAAACTGTCCTTAGAAGAGAGAACAACAGCCCCACTGAGGTCACCATCTGTGCAGTCTTGATTTGTAAATGCTGGCGAGGTTGGGCGGAAGGAGGTTGCTATGGTAACGGCTGCGGAGGAAGGGGCTGTGTGTGCCTGCCTGCGGGTGGAGGGGGGTGGGGTGGCAACATCGCCCGAGACCCTTATTCCCAGACGTTTTCCCTACCCTGATGAGCTTTTAATTCACACTCATTGCCGGCTTATTATCCCTGAAGATAATTAGCCACTATTCCTCCCTGGAGTCATGGGGACATTTTCTAAAGAGATGCGTTCCCGTCGGCCCAACTCGCACCTGCTTTACTCCTGGGATACAGGGAAATGTCACACAGCCCAGAGACCCATAGATGGGAGAAACTCCCTGGAGGGGCTTCTCCGTGAAGCTGAGATTCCCTGGGAATGGACAAGGGCACAGCCTGAGTTAGCAAGGGTCTGGGCCCCGGAAAGTTATTCTCAAAATGCCAGCTAGATTATTCCAGAAGATGGAACGGAGTCTCCAGAGGGACCAGCGATGGCAAGGAAAAATTGCCACCTCTGTTGAAAGGGGCCAGTCAGACCCAAAGGCAGTCAGAAAGGGGTGGAGAGGCTGGGTGTGGTGGCTCACGACTAAACCCAGAGATTTGAGAGGCTGAGGCGGGAGGATCGCCGGAGGCTAGTTCAAGACCAGCCTGGGCAATGTAGCGAGATCCCATCTCTATGAAAAAATACAAAAATGAGCAGGGCATGGAGGTGTGCACCTGTCGTGCCAGCGATTCGGGAGGCTGAGGCGGGAGGATCACTTGGGGCCAGGAGTTTGAGGCCAGCCTGGGCAACAAGGGGAGTCCCCATCTCTACGAAGAAATGCGAAAATTAGCCAGGTATGCGTCTGTAGTCCCATTTGCTTGGAAGGCTGAGGCGGGAGGATCGCTGGAGCCCACAGGAGTTGGAGGCTGTGGTGAGCTATAATGGCGCCACTGCACTTCAGCTTGGACAACAGAATGAGACCTTGTCTCTTAGAAAGAAAAACTGAAAACGAAATAAAAAGTTGGGCGGAGGAGGAAGGATTCTGCTCTGAGCGGTCCTGGGTCTGAACGTGCCAAGTTCATGTCTTCCTCCTGGCCTTTGCAAATACTGTTCCCCCTGCCAGGAACACACTCCCTGCACCTTCACCTAGCTCACCCCCACTCATCCTTAGGGCTCGGTTTTAGACAGTGGCACTTCCTCCAGGAAGGCTTCCTTGATTCACCCCTTCTTGCTCTAACTGGACTGGTCCACGCTACTCCTCTGAACCCAGTAATTGCCTGGGAATATATGTCTTGCCAGTGGGCCTTTTTTTTCTTTTTTTTGTCACGGGCTGTTCTTCTAGATATACCATTAAGTCAAAAGGAGCATGTTTCACAGGAATGTATAGAGTGTTCTCCTATGTATTAAAAGGGTGCTAGCTGGGCTCGGTGGCTCAGCCTGTCATCCTGTGCCTTTGGGAGGCCGAGGTGAGTGGATTGCCTGAGCCCGCGGGTTCGAGACCCACCTGGGCAACTTGGCGAGACCTCATCTCTACAATAAATAAAAAATGAGCCGGGAGTGGTAGCACGCGCCTGTAGTTCCAGCTACTCGGAAGGCTGAAGCGGAAGGATCGCCGGAGCCCAGCGGGTCGAGGCTGTGGTGGCCGGGAGCGGCTACTGCACTCCAGTCTGGGTGACAGAGTGAGACTCCAACTCAAAAAAATAAAAATAAATAAAAATAAATAAATAAAAAGATGCTACTAGGTGGCTAAAAAATAAACAATAATAAGCTGGAACTCTCAATCACTAATCACAAAATGCAAAATGGAACAGCCACTTTGGAAAAAAAAAGTTGGGCAGTTTTTTTTTGAAGTTTTTTTGTTTGTTTTTGTTATTTATTTTGTTTTATTTTTTTGAGTTACAGTTGCACTCTGTCGCCCAGGCTGGAGTGCAGTGGCATGCTCACGGCCACCTCAGTGTCAACCTGCTGGGCTCAGGCAATCCTTTTGCCTTAGCCTTCCAAGCCGCTGGAACTGCAGGGGCATGCTACCGTGCCCAGTTACTTTTTTATTTTATTGTAGAGATGAGGTCTCACCAAGTTGCCTGGGTTGGTCTCAAACTGTTCTGTATCTTAATTCAGGTAGTGGGGACATGACTAAACATTTGTCAACAATTGTAGAACTGTGCATGTGACCCTAAATGTATGACTATTATTCTATGTAAATTATGCCTCAATATACCTGATTTTGTTTTGTTTTGTTTTGAGTTGGAGTCTCACTCTGTCGCCCAGACTGGAGTGCAGTGGCCGCTCCCGGCCACCGTAGCCTCGACCTGCTGGGCTCCGGCGATCCTTCCACCTCAGCCTTCCGAGTAGCTGAAATTACAGGCGTGCGCTGCCATGCCCAGCTAATTTTTTGATTTGTTGTAGAGATGAAGTCTCGCCAAGTTGCCCAGGCGGGTCTCGAACGCGTGGGCTCAGGCAATCCTCTCACCTCAGCATCCCAAAGTGCTGGGATTACAGGCTGAGCCACCGAGCCCGGCTCAATATACCTGATTTTAAGAAAAAATTCTTTCAGTTGGGCATGGTGGCTTGCGCCTGTAATCCCAGCACTTTGGGAGACTGAAGCGGGAGGATTGCCTGAGCCCAGGGGTTCGAGACCAGCCTGGACAGTTTAGTGAGATCTTGTCTCTACAATAAATCAAAAAATGAGCCGGTTGTGGTGGCTCACGCCTGTCATCCCTGCACTTTGGGAGGCCAAGCATGAATATTGCCTGGGCCCAGGGGTTCAAGATCAGCTCGGACAACCTGGTAGGACCTCATCTCTACAATAAATCCAAAAAAATAATAATGATAGTAACTGGGTGTGGTGGCATGTGATTGTAGTTTCAGCTACTTGGAAGGCTGAGGCAGAAGGATCACTTGAACCCAGCGGGTCGAGGCTGTGGTAGCCGTGAACATGCCACTGCACTCCAGCCTGGATGACAAAACAAAAAACAAAGGATTCTTTTTGGGGGGAGTGAGGTTGAACCAGGGTCCCAGTCTGTCACCCAGGCTGGAGTGCAGTGGCACAATCATAGCTCACTGCAGCCTCAGACTCCTGGGGTCAAGTGATCCTCCCACCTCAGCCTCCCAAGTAGCTGGGTCTGCAGGTACACACCACCATGCCTGGCTAATTTAAAAAAAAATTTCTGTTGCAGTGAGGTCTACCCTCTGTTTCCCAGGCTGTTCTCAAACTCCCAGGCTCAAGCAATCCTCCCTCCTCAGCCTCCCAGAGTGCTAGGATGACAGGTGCTTGGCCTAAAAAAAAATCTAAAAAGATGGCAAGGATGCTTGTGGGAAATGTATAAACTCACAGATGCATGTAGGACCTCTGGGAGGGGGCAGGTAAGGGAATAGACACTTGACAAGAGTTTAGATCTTGGGGTTGGCTGACTGGGGTCCCCATCCCAGCTCCCACAGGCACTCACTGCTGTCCTTGGACAAGCCCCTTCCCCTCCATGGCCATCTGTAAAATGGGCATATCCTATCTGATCCGTGGCTGAGAGGACTTGGCAAGAGAACCCCGGAATCCTGAGTGTAAAGACATTCTCTGCTCTCTTGAAGGTAAAAAGGACCCAGAGGAAGCCACATGGGGAGACGGGAGAGAGCGCGAGCTTCGAGAAGAGTCTGGCGACAGAGCTACGGCCCCAGCTCTGTACCTTGCTTTCCAGGTGGTCTTGGACTAGTGATTTCACCTCTCTCTGCTTCCGTCTTCTCACCTGAAAATTGGGGACAGCCATGGTGGCCGTGTTAGGAGGTTGCCCCGAGCCCTCAGGAATACTTGGCAAGTAGAATACCTAACACAGAGCCAGACACAAAGTAGAGGCCCCAGGAACATTTTCTGGGCCTGTAATTCCACCCTTTGGGAGGCTGAGGCGGGAGGATCGCTTGAGGCCAGGAGTTTGAGACCAGCCTGGACCACATAGTGAGACCTCGGCTCTGTAATAAATCAAGCCGGGCTCGGTGGCTCAGCCTGTAATCCCGCGCCTTTGGGAGGCTGAAGTGAGTGGATTGCCTGAGCCCGCGGGTTCGAGACCCGCCTGGGCAGCGAGACCTCATCTCTACAATAAATCAAAAAATCAGCCGGGCGTGGTAGCGCATGCCTGTAATTCTGGCTACTCGGAAGGCTGAGGCGGAAGGATGGCCGCAGCCCAGCAGGTCGAGGCTGCGGTGGCCAGAAGCGGCCACTGCACTCCAGTCTGGGTGACAGAGCGAGACTCCAACTCAAAAAAATAAAAATAAAAATATTAGCCAGACATGGTGGCATGCATCTGTCGTCCCAGTTACTCAGGACTACATCTAAGTCCATGAGGTTGAGGCTGCAGTGAAATGTGATTGTACCACTGCACTCCAGCCTGGGTGACAGAGTGAGACACTGACAAAAGAAAGAAAGAAAAAGAGAGAAAGAAAGAAAGAGAGAAAGAAAGAAAGAAAGAAAGAAAGAAAGAAAGAAAGAAAGAAAGAAAGAAAGAAAGAAAGAAAGAAAAGAGGAAGGGAAGAAGGAAAGGCTGGCAGTTTTCCTGTGTCACCTCAGAAACGGTCCGATCCTTGCCTGAATTACAGGGTCCTGCCACCCCCCTCCACCCGACTATCTCTGCCCCTGTATGCTTTCTCACCCTTCAGGGCCTGTTCATCCCACTCCTCCCCCCAACAGGGCCTTACACGAACTGTTCCCTCCGCCAGGACATGTCCTTTAAGTGCCCATGACCATCTGCTTCTCACCTCCCAGATCTCAGCTCAGATGAGACCTGCCCTGACTCCCCAGGCTAAAGCAATGTCCTCCTCACCCGTTAGCCGTATTCCACCACAGGGGTCCACAAACTGTGCCCCTCAGGCCACAAGAACAACAGGTCATTTTATAAATAAAGTTTTATTGGCAACAGTCACGCTCATTCATGTTCACTTTCTCTGAGGCTGTTTCTGAGCTCAGAACAGAGATGTCCCAGCCTAGAAAGTCTGGCCCGGAGACACGAAAATATTTTCTTTCTAGCCCTTTACAAGAAAACTTTGCCAACCCCTAACTGTCAGTTTTCTTCATAGCAGACATCACTAAGGGAAGTACTCTTGTTCTTTGATTTGTTTACTTGTGTGTTGTCTGTCTTCTCCACTAAGTGGAGGACAAAAATAAGATCAAGTTGGGTATGGTGGCTCAAGTCTGTCATCCCAGGACCTTGGAAGGCCGAGGCAGGAGGCTTGCTTGAGCCCAGGGGTTCAGACCCACCTGGACAACATAGCAAGACCCTGTCTCTACAGAAAAAAATTAAAAAATAAAATCCATGTATTTTTATTTTGTATTTTATTCATGTAATTTTGTTGGGTTTTAATTTGGTTTTTTTGTTGTTTCTTTTTTCTCGTTTTCTTTTTTAAATCTTTTTTTTTTTTTTTTTTGAGTTGGAGTCTCACTCCGTCACCCAGACTGGAGTGCAGTGGCCGCTCCCGGCCACCGCAGCCTCGACCTGCTGGGCTCCGGCGATCCCTCCGCCTCAGCCTCCCGAGTAGCCAGAATTACAGGCATGCGCTACCACGCCCGACTGACTTTTTGATTTATTGTAGAGATGAGGTCTCGCTGCCCAGGCGGGTCTTGAACCCGCGGGCTCAGGCAATCCACTCACCTCAGCCTCCCAAAGGCACGGGATGACAGGCTGAGTCACCGAGCCCGGCTTCTTCTTTTTTTTTTTTAATGGGAGTCTCACTCTCAACCTGGCTGGAGTACAGGGACACACTGATGGCCACCCCAGCGTCAACCTGCTGGACTCCAGCAATCCTTCCGCCTCAGTCTTCCAAGTAGCCGGAACTACAGGTGCACGCTATCACACCTGGCTAATTTTGGGTTTATTGTAGAGACAAGGTCTCGCCAAGTTGCCTGGGCTGGTCTCAAACCCGCAGGCTCAGACAATTCGTTCACCTCAGCCTTCCAAAGTGCTGGGATGACATGCTGAACCACCAAGGCTGCCTGGAATGTCTTTTTCTATGAATGGGGCAGAGGGGCCAAAATCAATTTAAAAAAAAATCACATCAGCGCGGTCCCCTGCTATATCCCAGAGCCTGGCACATGGCAGGCCTTCGAAACTATTTCTTGTGGTGTGCGTGAATATGTAAATGTAGGCATTGGGTGCCCAAATCTGGGCATGTCTTCTTCCAATGGGAGAGAAGAAATCCTCTAACAATGGGCGTGGTGACTTATGCCTATAATCCCAGCACTTTGGGGGGCTGAGGCGGGAGAATTGCCTGAGCCCACGGATTTGAGACCCACCTGGGCAACTTGGTGAGACCTCATCTCTACAATAAATCAAAATAAAAATTAGCCGGGTGTGGTGGCACGTGCCTGTAGTTCCAGTTACTCGGGAGGCTGGGGCAGGAGGTTGAGACTGCAGTGGCCGTGAGCTTGCCACTGCACTCCAGCCTGGGCACAGAGTAAGACTATGACTCAAGGGAAAAAAAAATTGAAAAGAAATCCTCTAAACAAACTCTTTTTTTTTTTTTTTTGAGTTGGAGTCTCACTCTGTCGCCCAGACTGGAGGGCAGTGGCTGCTCCCGGCCACCGCAGCCTCGACCTGCTGGACTCCGGCGATCCTTCCGCCTCAGCCTTCCGAGTAGCCGGAACTACAGGCGCGCGCTACCACGCCCGGCTCATTTTGATTTTATTGTAGAGATGAGGTCTCACCAAGTTGCCCAGGCGGGTCTCGAACCCGCGGGCTCAGCAATCCACTCGACTCAACCTCCCAAAGGCATGGGGTGACAGGCTGAGCCACCGAGCCCGGCTAAACAAACTCTTATTGTACAAAGGGGGCCCAACTCTGTGTACCACGCACACCCTCATAGAAGACACTGAGCCAGCCAGGTCTCAGGATTTGAGAGGAGGATCCTGAGGTCTAAGTGTCATCTCATTACTACAGAACCAGTTGAACACACACAATGCATGGCCCTGGGTTGGACCCCTGCTTGGGGGGAAAAAAAGCCTTCAAGTACAGCAGCTATTATTTTGTCCTGTAAGGCATTAAAGGACTATAAAAGACAACAAGAAAAATTGCAATATGGATCATGGACTAGAAAGGAGTGTGGTAACAATTTCAACTTCCTGGTTGTGATCACTGTATTACGGTCACGTAGGAAACTGTCTTGGTCTGGCTGCATGTGGGAAGGTTTAGAAATAAGAGGACAAAGCTGGGCTCGGTGGCTCAGCCTGTCATCCCAGCACCTTGGGAGGCCGAGGCGAGTGAATTGCCTGAGCCCATGGGTTCGAGACCAGCCCGGGCAAGTTGGCGAGACCTTGTCCCTACAATAAAATAAAAAATTTGCCATGTGCGGTAGCGTGTGCCTGTAGTTCCGGCTACCCAGGAGGCTGAGGTGGAGGGATTGCCAGAGCCCAGCAGGTTGACGCTAGGGTGGCTAGGAGCGTGCTACTGTATTCCAACCTGGGTGACAGAGTGAGAGTCCGACTCAAAAAATATATATATAAAAGGACAGCGTGTCTGCCACTCACTTGATTGGAAGAGAGACAGAGACAGAGACGTACATGTGTAGGGGGAACGGCAAACACACAGCAAATGTGACAAGATGCTGACACATTGTGGATGACTCTGAGTGCAGGTGGGATGAGGGTTCACTTCTCATTTGCACTGTTTGTGCAACGTTTTTATGGGTTGGATTTTTGTTGTTCAAAATAAAAAGGTTTTAAAAAGAAGGGAACACTGTAATCATCACAGTGGTTTGGGAGGCTGAGGTGGGAGGATCACTCGAGACCAGGAGTTCCAGACCAGCCCGGGCAACAGAGTGAGACCCGGTCTCTGCCAAATAATAATATAAGAGAGAACAAATAGATAAACCCGCCATCTCCTGGCTGCTTTCCAAAAATAAGAAGCCATCTTTTTCCTCTTCCTCTTGCAAAAAGCCCTCTCTTCTCCTTTTTGGATCCGGAAAGCCAGAACCGGCCTCCAAGCGGGAGGCAGAGTGGAAGAGTCAGAGTGTTTTTAGATGAGCTCACCCAAGGCATGCAGTTGGCGGTGAATTTGTTGCATACCTACTATGTGCCAGGATTCCATATGTCCCCCTGCACCCACTTTCCCTCTCCAAGAATCTGACTCGATACTTCCCTGTTGGGTAAAATATACTCCCTGGTTTGGGAAACTCCTCATCTTCTACCTGCAGGAAACTCATGCGTGAGCTCAGATTCTATGACGTGACCAGCCCCCTCAGGGACTTTCAGACTGGAGAGGGCCCAAGTCCTCTTTTTATTTTATTTCTAATTTTTATTTTTGTAGAGACAGGGTCTCGCTATGTTGCCCAGGCTGGTCTCGAACTCCCGGCCCTCAAGTGATTCTCCTGTCTCAGCCTCCCAAAGGGTTGGTATCACAGGCATGAGTCACCACGTCTGGGCTGCTTTCATGTCTTTACGCTCTCTAAAGGCAAGACTGGTTGCTGGATTCGTGTGGGTGCCCTCGTTTCCCTGGTGCCTGTCACAGCAAAAAGTTTGTTGAGTTGATAAATAGCTGAAATATCTCAGAAAACAACAATAGCTACATCATTGGACAATTTACCATATTCAGACATGATTTTTAGTGTGAAGCCATATTGAGTTTAAGGGAAAAAAAAAAAAATTCGAGAAGGCTGACCCTGGCTGGGCATGGTGGCTCACACGTGTCGTCCCAGTACTTTGGGAGGCCGAGGCAGGAGGATCACTTGAGCCCAGGGGATCGAGACCAGCCTGGGCAACATAGCAAGACCATGTCTCTATTATGTAAATAATAATTATTATTATTTAAAGTTTTTTTAAAGGTTGACCTTCTCTTTGTTTCAAATATCGATATTCTGTCTGCTATGAATCCTTGCATAAATTTTGATTTCTTGAAACGTTGCGTTGAAATATTCTTTGATTGCTGAGTTTTTTGAGGCTCTAATGTTGCTCTTGAAGGTTGTGCCTAGCCCGACTCACCCTAGCCCCTCCCTAGATTACTTCCAACATGCAATCCACGCCATATCATTAATTCCTCCTCACAATGCTCTGAGGAGGGGCTGTTATTATCACCACTTCCCAGGGGAGGAAACTGAGGCACAGGGAGGTTCGACTGTGCTCCACATCCCAGAGCAAGGAGGACAATCTGGATTCGAACCCCCGTGTGTTCATTTTTTTGGCTCAGAGCCTGCCCAGTAAAGCACTACAGTAAACTGACTTTTATGAATCTGAAGGTTCAGGTTTGAGTCCCACCTCTGCCCTGAACTCTTCTGAGTTCTCTGTTTCTGCAGACTTCAGTTTCCCTGTGGAGAGCTGGGTTGTCATATCCTCAACGGCTCTTATATCCCCCCAACCCAGCTTACCCACTGTCTCCTTCCTCCCTGGGGGTAGCAAAAACTAGGAATGAGAAGCAGGTACCAGCCAGGACTCTTTTTTTTTTTTTGAGTTGGAGTCTCACTCTGTCGCCCAGACTGGAGTGCAGTGGCACACTCCCGGCCCCCACCGCAGCCTCGACCTGCTGGACTCCAGTGATCCTTCCGCCTCAGCCTTCCAAGGAGCTGGAACTACAGGTGCGCGCTACCACTAATTTTATTCTATTTTTTAATTTATTGTAGAGATGAGGTCTCGCCAAGTTGCCCAGGCGGAACTCGAACCCGCGGGCTCAGGCGATTCACTCACCTCGGCCTCCCAAAGCGCGGGATTACAGGCTGAGCCACCGAGCCCGGCCAGTCAGGACTCTTAATCTAGCTGGAAGCTCAGGAGCCTAGGAGGGGTTGGGCTGAGTCGGGAGACTCCGGGATCCACAGTGAGGACTCCTTCCTTATCCAAAAAACTCCGAATCCAATTTTTGGGCAGATGCTAGACTTTTATTCTGAAGCTGAGGCCACAACCTATGAGGTAATCTTTGGAGCTTCATTTCCAGGCGGAATCCCATTGGCTGGCTAGTGAAACCCCGCCCAGTATTCCTGGCTCCCCGCCTTCCCCAGAGCCCATAAAAACGCATGTCCCCGCCTGGGCAGCCACCGGACACCTGCCTCTGCCAGCAAGACTGGAAGCAGGTGAGGCGCACAGGAGAAAGACCACGGTTGCGTGGGGGAGGGGGGAACCTGAGACCCCTCCCCTCCAGAATGGGGCTGGTTTGCAGGTCAGCACAACGACATTTTCCCAGAAGGGGACAGAGATGACAGAGTTGAACGGTCTGGAGCGTGGAGACTCACCGGGCTGGCTGCCTGGGAGGTAAGTTGTGGAGACATGCCAGGGGGTCGAGCGGGTGTGAATCCAAGTCACAATCTCTGTGTCCTCCCTGGCCATTCTGAAGCTCCCTGAGAAGAAGACAGGAGGAGAAAGAAATTGGGTGGGGGTGGGGGTTTCCTAAGAGTCAGAGGAAGGGAGAATGACGCGGATGGGGGAACCGGGAAAGGAAGGGGACAAATCAAGTTTCCTTGTCCCCAAGCACCGGGGACAGCTTTCCGCCGCCCGCGGAGGCGGGGGAGAGGTGGCGATTTATTTCAGCACCGAGACTCCGGACAGCGCCTCCAGGGGCCCTAGGAGCTCCGCAATTCGTTTCAGCACTGGGATGTGGACAGCGCCCCGGGGGCTTGGACGAGTCCCACGGTCCATTTCAGCACCCGGGGCTCCGGACAGCGCCTCCCGGGGTCCTAGGGGCCCCGCCAACTGTTTCAGCACCGGGCTATGGACAGCTCCCGGCGGGCTGGCTCTCGTCGCCAGGACCCTGGACAGCTGCCCGGGTAACGGGAGAGCCTTTTTACCCTGATTTTGGGGAAGAAAACGGGGCGGGGGCGAGGGCGGGGGGTGGGGAGGGTGGTCTTCAGTGCCCTGCGTTCGTGGAGACTTGCCTCTCATTTAATGAATTTTTGAGCGAATGGTTTTCCAGATACACAGGCGAGATCAAAGCACACCCAGAAAGTCTGCAATTCTCAACAGGTGAGACGTCCCATTGCGGGGAGGGAGCCCTTTCCAGACTGTGCCACGTGTCTGGCGTACATTCTATCATGGCATCTTCAACCCTAGAGCGTGGGCGTTATCATACCAGGGGATATTTGGGGAATCAGAGACCTCCGGAGAGACCAGGAGACAACTAGCCCGAGGCTGAAGCTGTTAGCTGACCCCACACCAACCCAACTCCAAGCCCCTTGTTCTTCGCGTACTTGGGTGGGAGTCGGGCCCTCAGAGATCAGACCCTGCCTCTCTCCTGGAGAACCGGGAAGTGAGAAAGCAGGGGACATCCAGGAAGCCCAGATGTCACAGGTTGGCCCAGGGGGAGGGAAAGGGCCAGACGGGGGTCTCAAACGTGGGCAGAGAGGGGACGGAGAAGACCAGCGTGACTGTGGTCTGGTGCTGTGTGGAAGACTAGTGATTTTGTTGTTTGGTATATGACGACAACAAGTCACAGCCGGCCTCACAGCGCGGACTCCCATCCACCTTCGTCTGAAATGGGCAAGCAAGGGGGGGCCCGGGGAGGAGGGCGGGGGGAATCGCTTTCCCTGAAAGGCAGCGGGCTGGCTGCATGGGATACAGGCACAGGCAGGAGAGGCCGTGAACAGGCAGCGGTGTGCCCTGAAGGGTGCGGGTGAAATCGCTCATCGGCCCCCATAGGCTTCGAGGTACAAGATATCTGACTCGGCTCAAGGCCCTTCACCACCTCGTGACACTTTCCTGGGGGAGTCAGTGAAGACCTGGCCGGGCGGTGGCTCATGCCTGTCATCCCAACACTTTGGGAAGCTGAGGTGTTTGCTTAAGGCCAGGAGTTTGAGACTCGCCTGGGCAACACGGTGAGACCCTCGTCTCTATAAAAATTTTTAAAATTAGCCAAACGTCGTGATGCAGGCCTGTAGTCCCAGCTACTTGGGAAGCTGAGGCAGGGCCCAGGAATTCAAGACTGCAGTGAGCTAGGATCACACCACTGCACTCCAGTCTGGGTGGCCAGCCTGGGGATCCTGTCTCTAAAATAATAATGATAACAACAACAACAACAACAACAACAATAATGCCTTCCCTACACCAGGGTTCTGATGATTTTTTTCAATAAAAATTCCAGAAATGATTTTTCTCCCCCCCCCACTCATCACTTCCATGGACCAATCATGAGACAAGTATCAGCTTATGCCTGGTGGTGAGTTATGACATCACCAAGACTCACCCCACCCCCACCCCGGCCAGGCTTGGTGGCTCACACCTGTCATCCCAGCACTTTTGGAGGCCAAGGCAGGAGGATTACTTGAGCCTAGGAGTTTGAGACCCATATAGCAAGAGCTCATTTCTTTAAAAATCAGAAACTAGTCAGGTGCGGTGGCACATACCTGTAGTCACAGCTATTCAGGAGGCTGAGGGAGAAGGATCGCCTGAGCCCGGGAGGTGAAGGCTGCAGTGAGCTGTGATTGTGCCCCTGCACTCCAGCCTGGGCAACAGAGGGAGACCCAAACTTAAAAAAAAAAAAAAAAAGACTCACTGCCAATTCTCTGCAACACCCTAATCAAGTCTCAGACCCCACAGGGAACTCATTCCAGCCTCAGGGACTTTGCCGTTCACCCAGTTTGAAGTCTGCTTCCCCGTCCACACCCAGAGTTGCCGGGGCTGACCCAGCCTTCCTCCCCAAGCTTCATTTGGTCCAGGGAAACTCCGTGTTGCCTCGCCACGCCCATAAAAGTCTGTATTTACACTCTCACAGACCTGGAGCCATCTCTAGCACGTGATCCAATTATTTTCATGTCATCTGTTGACAGGTCTGTCCATCCCCCTGTGACACTGTGAGCTCTGTGAGGGAAGGTCAATGTTAGTAGGTTCACTGCTGTGTCCCCTGCACCTAGTGCAGGGCCTGGCACACAGAAGATGCTCCATAAAGGTGTGATGAATCAATAAAAGCATCACAGAATAAACCAATATGTCAAACAATAAGAGAACTAGGGCGGGTGCAACAGCTCACCCCTGTCATTCCAGCACTTGGGGAGGCTGAGGCAGCAGGATCACTGGAGGCCTGGAATTGGCAACCAGCCTGGACAGCGGGGCATTAAAAAATAAAGGAATGAGATAAATGAATTGACGGCTTCAACACACACTTTGGGAGGGCGCGGTGGGAGGGAGGCTTGAGCCCAGGAGTTTGAGACCAGCCTGGGCGACATAGCGAGACCCCTGTCACTACAAAAAGCAAACACAAAGACCACATGAAGATCCATCTTCTAGGGGTCCTCCACAGAGATATCATAGGGTGATAATGATGCAGGTGTCTACTGGGGGAGTATAATTAAATCTGCGGCCACTCAGGAGTCAGCCAGCCAACAAATAGCTCTGGGAGGCAGCCAGGCTCATTTAATTAGCAATTACGAGGCATTGATTCCCCCTCACCTCCAGACAAATGAAATCTTCCTCTCTCCCAGGAGCACTGCCTCCGTGGGTCCCTTAACAAGCAGAGAAAATAAGATTACCAGACACCTCGCTGCCGGTGGAGCCGCATGGCTGGGGTGGACAGAGGCAGGTTCAATGTCTGGTTCGAGCCTAATTGTGGGAGATTTGCTGGTATTTTTAGAATTGCCCACTGGGAAAGGGAGCTTTCAGGAGGGGAAAGACACACATGCTGTCCTTTGGGGCCTTCAGCATAAGAGGGGGTTCTCATAATCACCCCGAATTAATCACTTCAAACAACACCAAGCCAGTCTCCAGCTTGCCCCACCCCCCATGTCCCCAGCAATGTAGCAGCCGCTCTGCGTCCAAAAGACCTTCCCCTCCTCAGCCCCTCCCCCATCCCTTAAGTGAGTCATTCGCTGAAATCCATCCGCAGCCCTCGCCCCCCAAAGCCACTTCCTGTCTGCATGTCCTGGTCTCCTCTCCCCAACACACACACACACACACACACACACACACACACACACACACAGAGCCAGTTCACTCTCCACATGCAGTGAGAGAACTTACTAGATCACAAATCTGCTTGGTCCCACTCCTGTCTTTAGCCCCATGAACTGCAGGATGAAATGTGTATACCCTGGCCAGGCGTGGTGGCTCAAGCCTATTATCTCAACCCATTGGGAGGCCGAGGTGGAACGATTGCTTGAGGCCAGGAGTTTGACACCAGCCTGGGCAACCAAGCAAGAACCTGTCTCAAGAAAAAGAAAAGCCAGGCTCGGTGGCTCAGCCTGTCATCCCGCGCCTTTGGGAGGCTGAGGTGAGTGGATGGCCTGAGCCTGCGGGTTCGAGACCCGCCTGGGCAACTTGGCGAGACCTCATCTCTACAATAAATCAAAAAATTAGCCGGGCGTGGTGACACACGCCTGTAGTTCCAGCTGCTTGGAAGGCTGAGGCGGAAGGATCGCCGGAGCCCGGCGGGTCGAGGCTGCGGTGGCCGGGAGCGGCCACTGCCCTCCAGTCTGGGCGACAGAGTGAGACTCCCACTCAAAAAAAAAAGAAAGTATGTGAGAGACATGTCACCTCCCACCCCGTCCACAGAGCAATTAAGTTCCGATCTTAACCACTCGGGTTGGCATCAGAATCCATGGCCTAGCCAGGCTCACGCCTGTAGTCCCAGTTACTTGGGAGCCTGAGGTGGGAGGATTGCTCGGGGTCAGGAGTTCAAGACCAGCCTGGGCAACATAGTGAGACCCCAATCTCTCATAATACTCATCATAACCATCACCATCATCCACAGGTTAAAGGTTAAGCCCCCAGAAAACTGTCCTCACTTCAGACACCAATCACAAGTTCAGAAGTCCTCTGGTTAACCACATTTTGACAAATTGGGTACAAAGACAGGATTTCTGACTGCATCCTCCTGTTCGATGATTTGCTAGGAATGACCCCAAGAACTCAAAGTGCTGTACTTACAATGACAGCTTTATTATAAAGGACACAAATCAGGACCAGCCAGCAAATGAAGGGATGTATAAAGTGAGATTTGGGAGGGTCTCAAATGCGGGTCTTCCATGTCCTCGCCCCATGGAATCAAGACACGTCACCCACCCAGCACGTCATTGCATTCACCGACCAGGAATCTCTGCTGAACTTTCATGTCCAGAGTTTTTACTGGAGTCTCATCACATGAGCATCATGGATTGAATCACCAGCTGTGTGCTTAGACTCAATCGCCAATCCCCTTCCACTGTCCAGCAGGCAGGAGGTTGGACTGATATCGCGGGCTCAGAGCCCCAGCCCCGAGTCATCTATTTAACATATAGTTGACTGGGCACAGTGGTAGCATTTTGGGAGGCTGAGACAGGAGAATCAGTTGAGGCCAGGAGTTCGAGACCAGTCTGAGCAACATAGCGAGAACCTATATCTTTAGAAAATATGAAATTAATGAAAAACAAGGAGGAGGAGAAGGATAAAATCCATTCCTTAGGTATGTGGCTGAGGCGCCATCTGTCCATCTGTAAAGACAATAAGTCAGCCAGGTACGGTGGCTCACGCCTATAATCCTAGCACTTGGGAGGCCAAGGTGAGAGGATTGACTGAGCCCACGGGTTCGAGACCAACCTGGGCAACTTGGTGAGACCTCATCTCTACAATAAATAATACTAATTTTAAAAAATTAGTCAGGCATGGTGCTGTGTGCCCGTAATTCCAGCTACTTGGAAGGCTGAGGCAGGATCGCCTAAGTCCAGCAGGTCGAGGCTGCAATGGCTGGGAGCGGCCACTGCACTCCAGTCTGGGTGACAGAATGAGACTTCAACTCAAAAAAAAAAAAAAAAAAGACAATAAGCCAAGGATGCCTCCTTTGGTTTTCTGGTTGGAATTGTCTGCTTTACACTCAGTGCCCCTGGTTTACTCTCTCAGGTAAATGAGCAATGAGCACCGTCTTCTCCTTAGTCTCCCAGGCCAGGCGTATTTGATACAGTTCACACCTTAAATCCCCACTCCCAACAGACAGGGTTAGACACCTCAACTGAAGGTTCCATCTACTGAACTATCTTATGGGCTGGGTGTGGTGGCTTACATCTTCATCCCAGCACTTTAAGAGACCGAGGTGGGAGGATTGCTTGAGGCCAGGAATTTGAGACCAACCTGGGCAACATAGCAAGACCCCCAATCCCTACAAATAACCGTGGCATAAACAAGTTGGATTTTTTCTTTCTTTCCCTTCACCCCAGCAATTCCACATCTAGATTTACATAGAAGAGAAGTGAATATTTATTTTCCACCAAAATAATTGTATAGAATCAGCCGGGCTCAGTGGCTCAGTCTGTAATCCCGCACCTTTGGGAGGCTGAGGTGAGTGAATTGCCTGAGCCCGCGGGTTCGAGACCGGCCTGGACGGGCGAGACCTCATCTCTACAATAAATCAAAAAATGAGACAGGCGTGGTAGCGCACACCTGTAGGTCCAGGTACTCGGAAGGCTGAGGTGGAAGGATCGCCGGAGCCCAGCGGGTCGAGGCTGCGGTGGCTGGGAGTGGCCACTGCCCTCCATCCTGGGCGACAGAGTGAGACTCCAACTCAAAAAAAAAAATCATTCACAACAGCTTTGTTTCCAATAGCCTAAAATTAACTGGTTGCTGGACAGATGATTTGTGGCATATACACACCATGGGTTACTACTTGGGGAAAAAATTTTTTTCTGGGTGGAGGTCTCACTCTTTTGCTCAGGCTGGAGTGCAGTGGCACCATCACGGCTCACTCACAGCCCCGGCTTCCTGGGCTCAGGTGATCTTCCCATCTCAGCCTCTGTTGGGAGCCAACATCTACAGCTACATGGCTGAGGCCTGTAAAGGCCCATCTGGAAGATCGCCTCTGACATAGGATATCAGTTATACCTATAATATTGGCGTGTGATTAGTGACCAGTGTGCATACATGGCAGTAAAACTTATAAGTAAAATCTATACACCTGATGAAAGGTTATACAGCAGAATGACCTTGTCCTTTCTAAATCTTACTTCTTTCTAGATATTTTTTAACTTCTGTTTCCTGGTAGACTGGTGAGTCAGCTCTTGTTCCCAAAGGCAGTTTCTCCTAGGATTAAGATTAGAAACTAAATTATCATAATAGTTTTATTGCCCTGTCTCTAACCAGGCAGGACGTTTTTCTAGTTTCGTTACCTGCCGAAACTCTGTTTGCTTCAGCCTGTGGCCATTGCCATAGTAACTGTGCAGTCCATTATCCAAGAGTGTGACAGACACTGTTTGATTTTTAGAATAGACTTGTTTGGATAAAACATTCATTTAAGACAATACAATTTCCATCGGAAAGATTTAAACAGTAATAAGCATTCGTAGAAAACTTTTAGGTTTTGTTTAAGCTTTTTAAGTTTCCTTTTCTCAGATTATGACTTTAGTTCCTGTTCCTGTAGGCCAATTTTAAGATCCTTTGATTAGTATACCGAAACTTTCCCAACGGTGTTGTTTTTGCTTCTAATATGACAATAGGAAATTTTACACGTAGCCATGTATTAATACACTAGGAAAAAAGATTTAAGTTTTGGTTTAAAGTCGTAGTTTTATTAGAATAGAATGAGAATTATAGTGTTATGATTCTAAAATCATACGTCAATGATAATTATAAGAGTTAATGATAAGGTATTAGCTTAATGAGGTATAGCATAGTATTAAAGTCCAAACACTAGATCATGAAACTCATATAAGTCATGGTAAGGGATAAGTTTTGAATTAATTGTTATAGAATTACAGGCCACTATGTTGAATCGTAATAGGTTAATGGAATAAATAAAAATTAAGTCATTTAAGTAAACTTATAAATTATAGTATAGTGATAGTATCAATCGTTAAAAAATATTAGGAGTCAGTGAACTTGGATTGAACCTAGAGTTAACTAAGAAAGTTTTTGTATTAATCAGGGTTTAGAACAAAGAGTATAATATGAATGATTTGTTGAACACTATGGAAGACACTTTTAAACGAACTATATTGAAATTGTGCACCTGTGACCTTGATGTGAGATTTGTGAGGCACACCAGGCATCATGGAGTTCAAACTGTCTGCTTGGAGCTTGCAAGTCTCGTGATGGTCTTGTGATGCATAGTTTGTAAATCGCAATATACATCATGGAGTTTGTACGCCCCCAGCAAGTGATTATCACACTGCTGGAGGGTATGAAAAATGGTATATAAGTTGGAAGGAGTCCGAATAAAATTTGGCTTCAGTCCTGATCAGATTGTTCCCAGAAGAACTGCCTCAGAGTGGTCTCTTCTCTCCGTCCGGATTCTCTGGAGCGGGTCCTAACCCTTCCCCCTTTGGTCGGGGCTGGCACCCCGACAAGCCTCCTGAGTAGCTGGGACTGCAGGCATGTGCCACCACACCCAGCTAATTTTTTTATTTTGCAGAAACGAGGTCTCATAAGATTTTCTGCATAAGCAATCATGATCTCCACTAACGAGACAGTGTTACTTCTTCTTTGCAGTGAGAATGCCTTTGCTTCTTTCTCTTTCCTTCCGCACTGGCTAGAACCTCCAACACCATGTTGAACAGAAATGGTGAGAGTCAGCCTTGTGCAGTGGTTGACACTTCTAACTCCAGCACTTTGAGGCTGAGGCAGGAGGATCACTTGAGGTTGAGAGTTTGAGACCAGCCTAGGCCACATAGCTAAACCTTGCCACCACAAAAAAAATCAAAAAATTACCCATATTCTATAATGTACAATTGTGTCATGTTATAGAAACATAATATGCAATATAATACATATGATATAGTTATATAAAATATAACATGTATTTTAAACAATGTTACATTTTATGTAGAATTTATAATGTATAAAATATATTATATTATGAATCTATATACCCTATTGTATAAGACATATAAACATATATATTATACATATTTTTCTTTGTCTGGACAACTTGAGAGAGAAAGTTGGAGTTCTGATTTTTTCTTTTGAGTTGAAGCCTCACTCTGTCGCCCAGACTGGAGTTCAATGGCACACTCACAGCCACCCCAGTTTTGACCTGCTGGGCTCCGGGGATCCTTCTGCCTCAGTCTACTGAGTAGTTGGAACTATAGGTGCGTGCTACTGCACCCGACTAATTTTTTATTTATTGTAGAGATGAGATCATGGCAAGTTGCCCAGGCAGGTCTCGAACCTGTGGGTTCAGGCAACCCACTCACCTCGGCCTCCCAAAGTGCTGGGGTGACAGACTGAGCCATGAGCCCAGCCAGAGCCCTGATTTTTACTCTTGATTACTTCAATGAGTATTTCTGCAGAATATGAGTATCGTCTCACAAAAACACACTTCAATGATCAGAATTGGGAAATCCAACACTGATAAGCACTGTCATCTAATTCATCTGCCGGATTCTTTTCCCATTGTTCCAACAATGCCTTCTTCTTCTTCTTCTTTTTTTTTTGAGATGGAGGTCTCACTCTGTCATCCAGGCTGGAATGCAGTGGTGTGATCCTCGCTCACTCCATTAAAATGCCTGGTCCATTCAGCCCGGTCAGCAGCGTCCGTCCGAGCCCCCTCCTCCCGCTTTGTGGCTGGACATGGACTGGGGAGAGCGGGGGTGAGGGGACAGCCCCTGGGACCCCCTCCCAGTGCCTGGTCCCTCTGTCTTGTTGGCCCGTGTGCCCAGCCTGGACTGTTTCTATCCATCTGTCCCTCACCAGGGCGGGGAAGGGCCAGGGGTCCTCCTGCCCCCAAGGCCACAGGGCAGGAGCACTGCCCACCCCCCAGCTGCCCATCCTGCTCTAAAACTGGGCACTGGCTGGGCTCTTGGGGTTGGGAATAGCAGAGACAGAACAGGATGGATCCTGGAGCCAGGCTGGGGGCTGGGGGAGGAAGCTTGGCCATCTTCTGAGGCTTGCCAGCTTGTTGTCATGGAAACCCAAGCCGCTCTCTCTTGAAGGACCCATTAAAGTGCAGAGAATAAACAAGGCCCTCTGGTGGGAGGCAGCCACCACGGACGCCAGGAGGAACGGAGGCCTTTGGATGGCGCAGCCTCTCGGTTGTGTCCTCCCACACCTGCCTCCCAAAATCAAGCTCTCCGAAACATACCCAGGGGGCCAAGCAGGTGTCAGAGAAGACCCTCAAAGGCTCCGAACTGGAACTCCCGCTGCAGCCTGCGTCCCTCCCCCAGTCCCCGCTCCTGCCCTCATCTTGGAGTCCTCCCCCGGGAAAATGACGGAGGACACATCATGACAGCCACGTTGTCTCTGAATACCAGACTATTACAGGGGTGGGAGGCAGGTGCTCAGCTGGCAGACCCTGGCACAAGCTGCCTGGGTGGAAATACTGCTTCTGTTACCCACGGACTGTGCAAGCTTGAACAACGTGCTTGACCTTCTCTGGGATTCAGTTTCCTCTTCTGTAAAATGGGATCAAATAAGAGTACCAGCCGGGCTCGGTGGCTCAGCCTGTCATCCCAGCGCTTTGGGAGGCCGAGGTGAGTGAATTGCCTGAGCCTGCGGGTTCGAGACCCGCCTGGGCAACTTGGCGAGACCTCATCTCTACAATAAATCAAAGATCAGCTGGGCATGGAATGCCCCAAAAAAACAAAAAAAAGAAATAAATAAAGAGGAAGGAGGCTCTGTAACAGGTCACAATGTAGACGGATCTCGAGGACGTCACAGAGAGACCCAGATGCCGAAGGACACTCAGGTTGTGACTCCATTTCTTTTTTTTTTTGAGTCGGAGTCTCACTCTGTCGCCCAGGCTGGAGGGCAGTGGCCGCTCGCGGCCACCGCAGCCTCGACCTGCTGGGCTCCGGCGATCCTTCCGCCTCAGCCTTCCCAGTAGACGGAACTACAGGCGAGCGCTACCACGCCCGGCTCATTTTTTGACTTATTGTAGAGATGAGGTCTCGCTGCCCAGGCGGGTCTCGAACCCGCGGGCTCAGGCCATCCACTCACCTCAGCCTCCCAAAGGCGCGGGATGACAGGCTGAGCCACCGAGCCCGGCTCCATTTCTATGAAACATCCAGAACAGGCCAGTCCACAGAGCGGGGATGTGGACTCGTGGGTGCCAGAAGCTAGGGGTAGGGAGAAGGATGGAGAGGTCACTGCTTGATGGTGATAGTCTTCCTTTTGAGGAGTTGGAATGTTCTGGAAGCAGAGTGGGGATGGCTGCAAGAACATTGTGAAAGTACTCAGTGCCACAGAATTGTCTCTTTATGATGGTTAAAATGCCCCTTTTATGGTATGTACATTTGTTTCATATGATATTTTGGTGGCAGGACACAGCACATGACACTTGGTGAGAGGAAGGGTGGCATTTTTTGCTGCTGAGAGCTTGGAACAGCGAAGGCTGCCTGGCAGTGGGGTTGAGGAGGCCGCTTATGTGTG
This sequence comes from Cephalopachus bancanus, assembly GCA_027257055.1. Lineage (NCBI taxonomy): Eukaryota > Metazoa > Chordata > Mammalia > Primates > Tarsiidae > Cephalopachus > Cephalopachus bancanus. Next base: position 711,601 of record JAPVLO010000582.1, on the reverse strand, counting down.
ACACACAGGGTGTGGGTCCCTGGGGCCTGGCTAATCTGAATAATGCCCTGGGCTCTGGGGGAGAGGGACTGTCCCCAGTTGCCAGCTCCCTGGCTTGGTGGCAATTCGAGCCTGGGCATAGTGGCTGAGACTGTGACAATCCCATAAATCAAGTGGCTGGGTATGAACTTATTTTATTTATTCATTCATTGACTATTTTTTTTTTTTGAGTTGGAGTCTCACTCTGTCGCCCAGACTGGAGTGCAGTGGCAGCTCCCGGCCACCGCAGCCTCGACCCGCTGGGCTCCGGCGATCCTTCCGCCTCAGCCTTCCGAGGAGCCGGAATTACAGGCACGCGCTACCACGCCTGGCTAATTTTTTGATTTATTGTAAAGATGAGGTCTCACCTGCCCAGGCGGGTCTCGAACCCGCGGGCTCAGGCCATCCACCCACCTCAGCCTCCCAAAGGTGCGGGATTACAGGCTGAGCCACTGAGCCCGGCCATTCATTGACTTTTTTAGAGACAGGGCTGGCTCTGTGGCTCAGACTGGAGTGCAGTGGTGGAACCATGCTCATGGGCGCCTCGACCTCCTGGGCTGAAGCGATCCTCCTGCCCAGCCTCCAGAGTAGGTGGGCCTACAGGCACCACCACGCCTGGCTCTTTTTGTTGTTGCTGTTGAGACGAGGTCTTGCCATGTTGCCCCGCTTGGGCTTGAACTCCTGGGATCAAGTGATCCTCCCGCCCTGGCCTCCCAAAGTGCTAGGATCTCTCTTTCTCTCTCTCTTTGTTTCTCTCTCTGTCTCTCTATCTTCCTGTCTCTCTGTCTCTCTCCCTCTCTGCATCTCTCTCTTTCTGTCTCTCTCTATCTCTCTCTGTCTCCCTTTCTCCCTCTTTTCATATCTGTCTCTGTCTCTATCTCTGTCTCTCCCTCTCCCTCCTCTGTCTTTTCATGTGTGTCTCTTTCTCCCTCTCTGTCTCTTTCTATCTCTCTCTCCATCTCTCTTTTTCTATCTCTGTCTCTCCCTCTCTCTATCTCTCCCTCTGCCTCTCCTTTTCTCCATCTCTCTCTGTCTCTCTCTCTCTCTGTCTCTCCCCCCTCCATCTCTCTCTGTCTCTTCTGAGCACTCACTAAGCCTAGGCACGGCGCCTGCATTTACACTCATCATCTCCCTGCTGAAGAAAGAAGCCACGGTCGCTGCCATCTGACATTGAGGCTGAGGCTGGAAAGAGGACGCCCTTGCCCCATGCCCTGTGTGCTTCCCCCCCCGTAGACATCCTCAGTCCCCTCGGAGGACTGGGAGTGGGTGACTCGCAGCTGCTTTGCTGGGTGCGAGGACACTGGCATGTGAGCCTCTAACCCCAGCCTCTCTGAGCAGCATCTCCTTCCTGAAACATCACCCCACACGGATGACAGATGTCCCCACATCTGTCTTCCCACAAGCACGTGTAGCTGTGAGAACTGCCCTGTATCTCTTGTGAGGCTGTCCAGTCTGTCTTTTGTAACTTTTATATTTTATACATTATATAATTTTTAAAAATAGAGATGGGGTCTTGCTATGTTGCCCAGGCTGGTCTCAAACTCCTGGCCTCAAACAATCCTCCTGCCTCCGTCTCCCGAAGTACTGGGGTTACAGGCCTGTGCCCGGCCTACTCAGGAAAACTTTAAAAGGAACAAAGTGACATAAATATTGTGATACAGTTGACTGAAAGAGTCATACTGAGCAAAGGAAATTTAGCCAGGCATGGTGGCTCATGCTGGTGATCCCAACACTTTGGGAGGCAGAGGCAAGAGGACTGGCGGAGCCCAGGGGTTTGAGACCGGCCTGGGCAACTTGGTGAGTCCTCATCTCTACAATTAAAAAAAAATTAGCCAGGTGTGAGGACATGCGCCTGTGGTTCCAGCTACTTGGAAGGCCGAGGCAGAAGGATCGTCTGAGCCCAGCAGGTCGAGGCTGCGGTGGCCGTGAGCATGCCACTGCACTGGGCGACAGAGGGAGACCAAAAAAAAAAATGTTTGGACACACAAGAGCACATACTCTGATTCCACTTATATGACATTTAAGGACAGACAAAACTAATCTATGTTGATAGAACTCGAAAACGTGGGTGCCTCTGCATGGGATGGGGACCACAGGGAAGTGTCCAGGGTGCTGAAATAGTCTCTCTCTTCATTACAATGGTGGCTATGTGGCTGTATACAGTGTTCAAAACTCTTTGATCTGCTTGCTTAAGGCTCCGTGCGTTTTACTATATGAAAAATCAAACTCTATTTAACGTTTGTTTGTTTTCTTTGCGGGGTTGTCATTGCTTTAATTCTGGTCCAAATCTGACATGCGGAGGTACTGTGGCCTGCACGCCCCCTCCCCAACTCAATTTTTAAAGTAAAAATAAATAGGCTGAGTGTGGTGACTCACACCTATCATCTCAGCACTTTGGGAGGCTCAGGCGGGAGGATCGTTTGAGCTCAGGAGTTCAAGACCAGCCTGGGCAACATAGCGAGACCTCATCTCTACAGGAAAGTGAGAAAAAAAAAATTAGCCAGACGTGCTGGCTACTCGGAAGGCCAAGACAGGGGGATCACCTGAGCCCAGGAGGTTGAGGCTATGGTGAGCTCTGATCGTGCCCCTGCACTCCAGCCTGGGCAACAGAGTGAGGCCCCAACGCATCTAAATAATAAATTTATTCTCTGTCTCCCAACTGCCTAGGTGTATGCAATTCAGGACTGGCCTGGCTCTACCAAGACCTCTTCTAGATCATTCCTTTGTGGTCCACCATCTGTTATGCTGGTCCACATGGTCCAAATGGCGAGCTCTGCTGATGTCCTCACCAAGCCGGTACCCACAGGCCTCTTGGAAGCTGGGCTCGCCAAACTCCGTAGTCAAGAACGGAGACATGAGTTTCCAAGGAGGGAAAACACATGAACGGGCAACATGCCAGAGCTGAGAGGCAGGACTGTCTGCCGGAGCCACTGTGTCCTGGTTGCTGCTCCAGGACCCTGGAGAGAGAGACAAGGACAAGACAAAGACAGATGCGGCTGGGCATGGGAACTCATATCCAGGATCCCAGCACCTCAGGAGGCCTGGAAAAGGCCCCCAAGACCAACAGAACTCTTAGCTGGGTGTGGTGGTGCATGCCTGTGGTTCCAGCTACTCGAGAGGCTGAGGCAGGAGGATGGCTTGAGCCCAAGCGGTCAAGGCTGCAGTGAGCCATGATCATGCCACTGCACTCAAGCCTGGGCAACACAGTGAGACTCTGACTCAAAGAATAAAACAAACAAAAATCAATTTTAAGCCGGGCTCGGTGGCTCAACCTGTAATCCCACGCCTTTGGGAGGCTGAAGTGAGTGGATTGCCTGAGCCCACGGGTTCGAGACCCGCCTGGGCAACTTGGCGAGACCTCGTCTCTACAATAAAAAAAAAAATCAGCCGGGCATGGTAGCACATGCCTGTAGTTCCAGCTACTCGGAAGGCTGAGGCAGAAGGATCGCTGGAGCTCAGCAGGTCGAGGCTGCGGTGGCCGGGAGTGGCCACTGCACTCCGGTCTGAGCGACAGAGTGAGACTCCAACTCAAAAAATAAAAAATCAATTTTACATTTATGCAATAGTAACAGACTTTCAGAAATTGAAATGAAAGGAACCATAACACTGAAAAAATACGTATCAGCCGGGCTTGGTGGCTCAGCCTATGATCCCAGCACTTTGGGAGGCTGAGGTGAGTGGATTGCCTGAGCCCGCGGGTTCAAGAGCCGCCTGGGCAACTTGGCGAGACCTCATCTCTACAAAATGAATCGGGTGTGGTAGCTCGCACCTGTAGTTCCAGCTACTCGGAAGGCTGAGGCGGAAGGATTGCCGGAGCCGGCAGGCCGAGGCTGCGGTGACCGGGAGTGGCCACTGCACTCCAGCCTGGGCGACAGAGTGAGACTCCGACCCCCCCCCCAAAAAAAAGAAGCCTACCTAGTGTCTTCAGGGAAAGGGAGATGAACTTAGACTGATTCTTACAACTAAACCATGGCATTTTTTCCCCAATGAACAGACAGTTCCCCAGAGAGGAATCAGACATTGTAAACAAACTCTTGGGAACTGTGATTTGTTAGTAATTATAGCAGTACATTCAAGCCACAGCAAGCGAGTAGCACTGTCCCAGTTACTACGGCTGTATCCCAGATGGCCCGAGAATGTCTAGGCTTAAAACAATCCTGCTTTTTTTATTTCTCATGGAATCTGTGGGTCAGGAATTTGGGGAGGGCTCCCTTGAGAAGGTGGCTGTCTACAAGCCACGGAAAGAGGCCTCGACACCAAGCAACCCTGTTCATAGTTTTTATTTTCATTTCTTTTTAAGAGATAGGGGCCGGGCATGGTGGCTCACACCTGTAATTCCAGCACTCTGGGAGGTCGAGGTGAGAGGATCACTTGAGTCCAGGAGTTGGAGATCAGCCTGGGCAACATAGTGAGACCTTGTCTCTACAAAAAATCAAAAGATTAGCCAGGCGTGGTGGTGCTTGTAGTTCCAGCTACTTGGGAGGTTGAGGAGGGAGAATCATTTGAGACAAGGAGGTGGAGGCTGTGGTGAGCTACAATCATGCCACTACACTCCAGCCTGGGCAACAGAATGAGACTTCAGTTAAAAAACAAAACAGAGCCGGGCTCGGTGGCTCAGCCTGTAATCCCGCGCCTTTGGGAGGCTGAGGTGAGTGAATTAATTGCCTGAGCCCGCGGGTTCGAGACCCGCCTGGGCAACTTGGCGAGCCCTCAACTCTACTATAAATCAAAAAATTAGCTGGGCGTGGTAGCGTGCGCCTGTAATTCTGGCTACTTGGAAGGCTGAGGCGGAAGGATCGCCGGAGCCCAGCAGGTCGAGGCTGCGGTGGCCGGGAGCGGCCACTGCCCTCCAGTCTGGGCGACAGAGTGAGACTCCAACTCAAAAAAACAACAACAACAAAAAAACAGGCCAGGCTCGGTGGCTCAGCCTGTCATCCAGCACTTTGGGAGGCCGAGGTGAGTGGATTGCCTGAGCCCGCGGGTTCGAGAGCAGCCTGGGCAACTTGGCAAGACCTCATCTCTACAATAAATAAAAAACTAGCCGGGCATGGTAGCGCGCACCTGTAGTTCCAGCTCCTTGGAAGGCCGAGGTGGAAGGATCGCCGGAGCCCAGCAGGTCGAGGCTGCGGTGGCCGGGAGCGGCCACTGGACTCCAGTCTGGACGACAGAGTGAGACTCCGACTCAAAAAAAAAAAAAAACCGAAACAAAAAGATGAGGTCTCACTATCTTGCCCAGGCTGGAGTGCAGTGGCATGATCATGGCTCACTGCATCCTCCAACTCCAAGGCTCAGGTGATCCCTCCCCCCTCAGCCTCCCGGGTGACTTGGACTGTAAGCTTACACCACTACACCCAGGTAATTCTGCCCATGTTTGATCTTGGGCTTTCAGTCTCCAGAGATGTGGGAAAACAATTTGGTATTGTTTCTTTCTTTCTTTCTTTCTTTCTTTCTTTGAGTTGGAGTCTCACTCCGTCGCCCAGACTGGAGTGCAGTGGCCGCTCCCGGCCACCGCAGCCTCGACCTGCCGGGCTCCGGCGATCCTTCCGCCTCAGCCTTCCAAGGAGCTGGAACTACAGGCGCGCGCTACCACACCCGGCTAATTTTTGATTTGTTGTAGAGATGAGGGCTCACCAAGTTGCCCGGGAGGGTCTCGAACCCATAGGTTCAGGCAATCCATTCACCTCGGCCCCCCAAAGCGCTGGGATTACAGGATGAGCTACCGAACCCGGCCTGTCTTTCTTTATGTATCTGAATGCTTAAAATCTTTTTTTCTTTTGAGTTGTGGTCTCACTCCATCGCCCAGGCTGGAGTGCAGTGCACGCTCACAGCCACCTCAGTGTGGACCTGCTGGGCTCCGGCAATCCTTCCACCTCACCTTCCAAGTAGCCGGAACTGCAGGCATGCACCACCACGCCCAGCTAATTTTTAATTTAAAAAATTTTTTTTTGAGTTGGAGTCTCACTCTGTCACCCAGACTGGAGTGCAGTGGCCGCACCCGGCCACCGCAGCCTCGACCTGCTGGTCTCCGGCCATCCTTCCGCCTCAGCCTTCCGAGTAACTGGAACTGCAGGCGCGTGCTACCATGCCCAGCTAATTTTTATTTTATTTTATTGTAGAGATGAGGTCTCGCCAAGTTGCCCAGGTGGGTCTCGAACCCGCGGGCTCAGGCAATCCACTCACCTCAGCCTCCCAAAGTGCTGGGGTTACAGGCTGAGCCACCGAGCCCGGCTTAATTTTTAAATTTTATTGTAGAGACAAGGTCTCACCATGTTGCCCAGGCTGGTCTCAAACCCACGGGCTCAGGCAATCCTCTTGCCTCGGCCTCCCAAAATGCTGGGATGACAGGCTTGAGCTGCTGCGCTCGGTCTTACAATAATTTTTATTTTAGAACATTGACGGCACCTTAGGATGAAAGCTCACCCCCCCACGGATTTTCTTTTCTTTTTCTTTTTTGTTTGAGTTGGAGTCTCACTCTGTCGTCCAGACTGGAGTGCAGTGGCCACTCCCGGCCACCGCAGCCTCTACCTGCTGGCTCCGGCGATCCTTCCACCTCAGCCTTCCGAGTAGCCGGAATTACAGGCGCACGCTACCACGCCTGGCTGATTTTTTGATTTATTGTAGAGATGAGGTCTCGCTGCCCAGGCGGGTCTTGAACCCGCGGGCTCAGGCAATCCACTCACCTCAGCCTCCCAAAGCGTGGAATTACAGGCTGAGCCACCGACCCCAGTCCCCCCACGGGTTTTCACATGTCCCTGACTGTCCCCACCACCTTTCCAGCTGGGCAGATGGCCTGGTCGTGCCTCTGCACAAGCTGCAGCATTTAGGTGGCACCACCACTAATGACGCCCCACAGGGCATTCTTGGCAGGAAGCCCGAGATGTGCCCATGTGTGGCAGAGGGCCATTTGTCTGCAGGTGGATAGGCTGGTGTGCAGACAGGTAGTGGGAGAACAGGCACCCAGAGGAGGCTGACAAAGGTGCAATCATGACGGGTGGGGATGACGGGGTGAGGATGTCATGTGATGATGGCGTTGCTGGTGCCGGTGATGGTCTTTTTTTTTTTTTTTGGAGTCAGAGTCTCACACTGTTGCCCATGCTGGTGTACAGTGGCATGCTCATGGCCACCCCAGCCTCGACCTGCTGGGCTCTGTTATCCTTCCACCTCAGCCTTCCAAGTAGCTGGGACTACAGGCGTGCACCACCACGCCCGGCTAATTTTTTTTGGACATATTGTAGAGATGAGATCTCATCAAGTTGCCCAGGCTGGTCTCGAAACCCTGGGCTCAGACAATCCTCTTGCCTCTGCCTCCCAAAGTGCTGGAATTACAGGCTTGAGCCACGTGCCCGGCCAGTGATGGGAATGTTTTGTGATTTTTTTCTTGAGTCGGAGTGTCACACTGTCACCCAGGCTAGAGTGCAATGGCATACTCACGGCCACTGCAGCCTTGACCTGCTGGGCTCAAGTGATCCTTCTGCCTCAGCCTTCCAAGTAGCCGGAACGACAGGTGCGCGCCACTATGCCCGGATAATCTTTTTTTCTTTTTTTGAGTCGGAGTGTCACTCTGTCACCCAGGCTTGAGTACAATGGCATGCTCGCGGCCACCGCAGCCTCGACCTGCTGGGCTCCGGCGATCCTTCCGCCTCAGCCTTCCAAGTAGCTGGAACTACAGGTGCGTGCCACCACGCCCAGCTAGTTCTTTGATTTATTGTAGAGATGAGGTCTCGCCAAGTTGCCCAGACGGGTCTCGAACCCGCGGGCCAGATAATTTTTGATTTATTGTAGAGATGAGCCCTCACCAAGTCGTCCAGGCAGGTCTCGAACCCCTGGGCTCAGGCAGTCCTCTCACCTCTGCCTCACAAAGTGCTGGGATTACAGGCTTGATTCACCACACCTGACCGGTGACGGTAATTTTTTTTTTTTTTTTTTAAGTCAGAGTCTCATTCTGTCACCCAGGCTAGAGTGCAGTGGCACGCTCCCGGCCACCGCAGCCTCGACCTGCTGGGCTCCAGCGATCCTTCCGCCTCAGCCTTCCAAGTAGCCAGAACACTACCATGTCCAGCTAATTTTGGATTGGTTGTAGAGACGAAGTCTCACCAAGTTGCCCAGGCTGGTCTCAAACCCCTGAGCTCAGGCAGTCCTCTCATCTCAGCCTCCCAAAGTGCTGGGATGACAGGCGTGAGCCACCGCACCCAGTTGGTGATGGCAATGTTAATAGCGAAGAGGAGGAAGAGGCTGGCAGGGTTGTCATGGCAATGGGTGATGATGTCACTTGATGATGTCATCGATGGTGATGGTGATGACAGTGATGATTGTCACGGGCTGAACTGTGTCCCCTTCGCAATCCCTATATTGAAGTCCTCACCCCTGTTAGGACTGTATTTGGAGACAGGGTCTTTGGGAGGTGATTAACTTAGAACAAGGGCATAAGTGCAGAGTCGTAATCCAGTAGGACTGGGGTCCTTATCCTCAGAGCAAGAGGCCAGGCATAGTGACTCAGCCTGTCATCCCAGCATTATGGGAGGCTGAGGCGAGTGGATTGCCTGAGCCTGGCGGGGTTCAAGACCCGCCTGGGCAACTTGGTGAGACCTCATCTCTACAATAAATCAAAAATCAGCCGGGCGTGGTAGCGCGCGCCTGTAGTTCCAGCTCCTTGGAAGGCTGAGGCGGGAGGATCGCTGGAGCCCGGCAGGTCGAGGCTGCGGTGGCCGGGAGTGGCCACTGCCCTCCAGTCTGGGCGACAGAGGGAGACTCCGACTCAAAAAAAAAAAAGAAATGAGCTGGGCGTGATAGTGCGGGCTTGTGGTTCCGACTACTTGGAAGGCTAAAGCGGAAGGATTGCCAGAGCCCAGTGAGTCGACGCCGGGGTGGCCGTGGGCATGCCACTGCACTCTAGCCTGGGTGACAAGAGTGAGACTCCCACTCAAGAAAAAACACAGTGAGGACCACCAGGGATAGGCGTGTGCAGAGGCAAGCCATGTGAGGAAACAATGAGAAAGCCACCATCTGCAAGCCAAGGGAGTGGCCTTAGGAGAGACCAAACCCGCCAACACCTTGACCTTGAACCTCGACCCTCTGAAACTGTGAGACAATAAATGTCTGTTGGTCGAGCCCCCCAGTGTGGGATGGCATCATGGCAGCCCCCGCAGCCGAATACAATGTTGGCAATGATGACGGTGGCTGGAGAGAAGAAAGCCCCCTTCACCAGGGGACACCTCCCCTCCCTAACACCTTCCCCATTTGAGCTTACAAAGCACCTTTAGGCTTTGTTCCCTCTCATGGTCCGCTGTCCCCATTCCCCAGATGAGAAAGTTGAGTTCAGGGAGGTTGAGCAATTGGCCCCAAGCCATCCAACTGTTTGGCAGGGGACTGGGCTGTCAGATCCAGGAGTTCGGACCCCGGAATTAAACTCTTGGCGATGTTGAGAGGAACATGGTTTGCTATTTTCACTCAAAACACTTAGCCTCGGTCGGGTGCGGTGGCTCACGCCTGGTATTCCAGCACTTCAGGCCAAGGCGGGAGGATCGTTTGAGGCCAGGAATTTGAGACCAGCCTGGGCAACGTAGTGAGACCCCATCTCCAAGAAATATAAAACAAAAAAAATAGCCAGGCATGGTGGCACCCGTGTTCCCAGCTCATCAAAAGGATGGCTTGAGCCCAGGAGTTCGAGACCGGTGGGCAATGTAGTGAGATTTCCTCTCTCGAGAAAAATCAAAATATTAGCCAGGCATGGCGGTCCACGCCTGTAGCTACTCGGGAGGCCGAGGCAGGAGGATCGTCTGAGCCCAGGAGGTCGAGGCTGCGGTGAGCTGTGATGGTGCCGCTGCACTCTAGCCTGGGCGACAGAGCCAGACCCTGACTCAGAAACAAAACAAAACAAGAACGCTTCGCCTCCCTGCCGTGCAAAATGCGACAAGAGGCGCAAAGGACATCCCAGGGGTTGACCAAGGTCCATCTGGCTGGAGCCTCTAATTTCCCTAAACGGTCTCATACCCGGTCCCAGACGCCCCCTGGCAGCCTCGAAAGAAGACGTTCAGCATGCCACCGTAAGCGGCTGTCCCATTACCAGACCTCAGCTCCCTCTAGCGAATTCATTTTTTAAAAATAAATCCCATAATTGCCTTGTGCAAAGGACAATTATACTGCCGGATGTTGCCATCTGTGGGGAAACATGAAAATATAACAAAGCGTTTAGGTAGACAGATGCCCACACGACCTTCAAGCTGCAGTTGAGTTTAGTATTCTGACTCGGAAATCTTGAGAGTCCTGATGTCACTGCAGAAATTCTGGCTTTTCGACTCCATCACGAAAGACTTTCATCTAACGCTTTTTGCATGCAATCAATGCCTTGGGGGGTGCATATGTGTATTTTTGAATGCTTGGGGCTCACACCTGTCATCCCAGCGGTTTGGCAGGATCGCTTGAAGCCAGGAGCATGAGAACAGCCTGGACAACACAGCAAGACCTCATCTCTACAGAAACAGATACATACAGGCCAGGTGTGGTGGCGCGCACGTGTAACTCCAGCACTTTGGGAGGCCGAGGTGGGAAGATTGCTTAAGCCCAGGAGTTCAAGACCAGTCTAGGCAATACAGTGAGACCTCGTCTCCACTAGAAAATAAAACTAAATTAGTCAGGCATGGTATGATGGTGTATGCCTGTTGTCCCAGCCACTCGGAGAGCTGAGGCAGGAGAATCACTTGAGGCTAGAAGGTCAAGGCTCTGGGGAGTTGTGATCGTGCCACTGCAGTCCAGTCTGGGTGACAGAGTGAAACTACAACTAAAAAAAAAAAGTCCAGACTCAGTGGCTCAGCCTGTCATCCCAGCACTTTGGAAGGCCGAGGTGAGAGGATTGCCTGAGCCTGCGGGTTCGAGACCTGCCCGGGCAACGTGGCGAGACCTCATCTCTACAATAAATCAAAAAATTAGCCGGGTGTGGTGGTGCGTGCCTGTAGTTCCGGCTGCTTGGAAGGCTGAGGCGGAAGGATTACTGGAGTCCAGCAGGTCGAGGCTGCGGCGGCCGTGAGCGTGCCACTACACTCTAGCCTGGGTGACAGAGCGAGACTCCAACTCAAAATAAAAAATAAAAAGGAACCAGGCCACACAGCAGGAGGTGAGTGGCGGGTAAGCAAGTGAGGCGTCATCTGAATTCACGGTCCCTTCTTGTCGCTTGCAGGACCACCTGAGCCCCGCCTTCTGTCAGATCAACCGCAAGGAGCGAGGACCCTATGGTGAACTGTGCATGCGAGGGGTCTAGGTTGCACGCTCCTTGTGAGAATCTAATGCCTGATGGTCTGAAGTGGAGCTGAGGCGGTGATGCTGGCATTGGGGAGAGGCTGCAAGCACACATGAACAAGAGCAGTCAGGTTTGGTTTTTTTTGTTTTTGTTTTTTTGTTTTTGAGTTGGAGTCTCACTCTGTCGCCCAGACCGGAGTGCAGAGGCCTCTCCCGGCCACCGCAGCCTCGACCCACTGGGCTCCGGCGATCCTTCCGCCTCAGCCTTCCAAGTAGCTGGAACGACAGGCGCGCGCTACCACGCCCGGCTGATTTTTTGATTTATTGTAGAGATGAGGTCTCGCCAAGTTGCCCAAGCGGGTCTCGAACCTGAGGGCTCAGGCAATCCACTCACCTCAGCCTCCCAAAGGCGCGGGATGACAGGCTGAGCCACCGAGCCCGGCTGTTTTTTGTTTTTTTTTTTTGAGTTGGAGTCTCACTCTGTCCCTCAGACTAGAGAGGATTACCTGAGTCCACAGGTTCGAGACCAGCCCAGGCAACTTGGCAAGACCGCATCTCTACAATAAATCAAAAATTAGCCTCGACCTGCTAGGCTCCAGCGATCCTTCCACCTCAACCTTCCAAGTAGCTGGAACTACAGGTGCACGCCACCACGCCTGGCTAATTTTTTTTTTTTTTTTGTAGAGCTGAGTTCTGTCAAATCGCCCAGGCTGGTCTCAAACCCATGGACTCAGGCAATTCTCTCGCCTCGGCCTCCCAAAGTGCTGGGATTATAGGCGTGAGCCACTGCACCCAGAGAAAAGAAATTATTTATTTATTTATTTATTTATTTTTTGAGTAGAAGAGTCACTCTGTCGCCCAGGCTGGAGGGCAGGGGCACGCTCCCGGCCACCACAGCCTCGACCTGCTGGGCTCCGGCGATCCCTCCTCCTCCTCAGCCTTCCAAGTAGCTGGAACCACAGGCGTGCGTCGCCACGCCCAGCTAATTTTTTGATGTATTGTAGGCATGAGGTCTCGCCAAGTTTTCCAGACTGGTCTCAAACCCTTGGACTCAAGCAATCCTCTCGCCTCCGCCTCCCAAAGTACTGAGATTACAGGTGTGAGCCACCACACTCGGCCATTTGTTACATTTTTAAATGTTATCTTGTATACTAACGCCATATTTTATTTTATTTTTGATGTAGTGATGAAACGAGGTCTCACCAAGTTTCCCAGGCTGGTCCTGAAACCCTGGGCTCAGGCAGTCCTCTCGCCTCCGCCTCCCAAAGTGCTGGGATGACAGGCTTGAGCCACTGCACGTGGCAAATTTTTTAAATTAAAAATAAATAAAATGTCTCACCACACCAAAAAAAGGTAAATAAGGGAGGTGACGTATGTTCATGAGCTTGGTCTATTTATTCCACGCTGCGTCCATATATCAAAACAGCCTATTTCACCCCCCAAAACATATACAATAATTATTTATTGATCCGAAATATGAATATAAAAAGAAACCACAGGACAATAGAAACGCTCATTTGCTGCTAATGGGAATGTGTTTTCCAGGAAGCTTTTGGGAGTATCCAGCAGGAATCCTTTTTTTTCTTTTTAGGAAGTAGGATTTGTTGAGAGGGCAGAAAAGCTTCCGGGGGACCCGAAGGGGTTGTTGCCCTCGCAGGAATCTTAAAAGAGTGAGCGTGTTTAAACTCACCAAAACGCATCAAGAAAACACACAGCAATCCCACGTCCCCAGCAGGATAGTCCACTGTAGTCAGAGGGTGGAGGCGACCCCGATGTCCATGGATGGACGGATGGATGGATGAGAACATGTAGTGCTTCCAAAGAGGAATAGTATACAGCCACGAAAAGGAAATTCTGGCATACGACATATTTGTGTTATGTGAAAATATGATATAAATACATATATGTGATTGAGTGAAGGAATGAATGAATTAGGGAATCGACGTGAGCGAGCGATGAACATCGATGCTCACCGCCACCTGCCCCTCCCAGCCCCTAAAGTCCTCGCCCTATCCGGCTTCTCCGCCTTACTTGCGCGCCCCCTGCCGGCAGGCGGCTCGCCCACGCCAGACCGAGTCAGACCCGACGGCCGGGCCGGCGTCATCTTCGGTCTCGGTCCTGATTGGCTCCGAATCGTTCGCTATGCCTCCTGGGAAGTGCAGTCCTCAGGGACCCGCGTCGGCCCTCGCAGTGGGCTCCGGCACTGACAGCCACCAGGAAGTACGTCACCCGGTTTCCCCGGGTCCCGCAGGCGGGATCGTGCGGCGTTGCATGACGGGAACGGTAGTCCTCGGATCGCCAGCTCCCGTCGCCGAGACAGGAACGGCCATTCCCGCCGCGCAGCGCGCTCCCGAGGCCTTCTGGGAAATGTAGTCCCGCCGCGCCCCAGACGCCCGTCCGTCCTGCGGAGCGGGCCGGCGCCGCGAACTCCGCTTCCCGGCGTGCCCTCGCCCGCCGCCGCCGGCGCCGGCGCCGGGTCGCGGCGGCCATCTTGCCCGGGCGGAGGCGCCCCGAGATGGCGGCGCGGGGCACGGCTCCGCGGCGCTGACGCGGCGCTGACCCGCCGCCTCCCCGCGCCCCGCGGCGGCCGGCCCATGGCCCGGCGGCGGCCGGCGCCATGGACCTGCGCACGGCCGTGTACAACGCCGCGCGCGACGGCAAGCTGCCGCTGCTGCAGAAGCTGCTGGGCGGCCGCGGCCGCGAGGAGCTGGACGAGCTGACGGGCGAGGCGCCGGGCGGCGGCACGCCGCTGCTCATCGCCGCGCGCCACGGCCACCTGCGCGTGGTGGAGTTCCTGCTGGACCGCTGCGGCGCCAGCGTGGAGGCCGGCGGCGCGGTGCACTTCGACGGCGAGACCATCGAGGGCGCGCCGCCGCTGTGGGCCGCCGCCGCCGCCGGCCACCTGCCCGTGGTGCGCGCGCTGCTGCGGCGCGGCGCGTCGGTGAACCGCACCACGCGCACCAACTCCACGCCGCTGCGCGCCGCCTGCTTCGACGGCCACCTGGACGTGGTGCGCTACCTGGTGGGCGAGCACCAGGCCGACCTGGAGGTGGCCAACCGGCACGGCCACACCTGCCTGATGATCTCGTGCTACAAGGGCCACCGCGAGATCGCGCGCTACCTGCTGGAGCGCGGCGCGCGCGTCAACCGGCGCAGCGCCAAGGGCAACACGGCGCTGCACGACTGCGCCGAGTCCGGCAGCCTGGAGATCCTGCAGCTGCTGCTGGGCTGCCGCGCGCGCATGGAGCGCGACGGCTACGGCATGACGCCGCTGCTGGCCGCCAGCGTCACGGGCCACACCAACATCGTGGAGTACCTGATCCAGGAGCAGCCGCCCGTGCCCGCCCCCGCGCGCCGCGCCGCGCCCGGCGGGGACGCGGACGCCGACGCGGACGGCCCGGCGGCGCCGCCCGACGGCGCGGGCGGCGGCGAGCGCTGCTGCCCCGCCAGCCGCGAGGCGGCCGTGGAGGCGCTGGAGCTGCTGGGCGCCACGTACGTGGACAAGAAGCGCGACCTGCTCGGGGCGCTCCGGCACTGGCGGCGCGCCATGGAGCTGCGCCACCAGGGCGGCCGCCGCCTGCCCAAGCCCGCGCCGCCGCCGCGCGTGCGCGCCTACGCCGGCGCGCGCGAGGCCTGCACGGCCGAGGAGCTGCAGGCGCTGGTCACCGACCCCGACGAGATGCGCATGCAGGCGCTGCTCATCCGCGAGCGCATCCTGGGCCCCGCGCACCCCGACACGTCCTACTACATCCGCTACCGCGGCGCCGTCTACGCCGACGCGGGCGACTTCGAGCGCTGCGTGCGCCTCTGGAAGTACGCGCTGGACATGCAGCAGAGCCACCTGGAGCCGCTGAGCCCCATGACGGCCAGCAGCTTCCTGTCGTTCGCCGAGCTCTTCTCCTACGTGCTGCAGGACCGCGCGGCCAAGGGCGGCCCCGGCCCGCAGGTCGGCTTCGCGGACCTCATGGGCGTGCTGGCCAAGGGCGTGCGCGAGGTGGAGCGCGCCCTGCAGCTGCCGCGGGAGCCCGGGGACGCGGCGCAGTTCACCAAGGCGCTGGCCATCATCCTGCACCTGCTCTACCTGCTGGAGAAGGTGGAGTGCTCGCCCAGCCAGGAGCACCTGAAGCGCCAGACCGTGTACCGCCTGCTGCGGTGCGCGCCGCGCGGCCGCAACGGCTTCACGCTGCTGCACATGGCCGCCGACCAGGAGACCACCGGCGTGGGCCGCTACCCGGTGGGCCGCTTCCCCTCGCTGCCCGTGGCGCGGCTGCTGCTGGACTGCGGCGCCGACCCCGACAGCCGCGACTTCGACAACAACACGCCGCTGCACGTGGCGGCGCAGAACAGCTGCCCGGCGCTCATGCGCGCGCTGATCGAGGCGGGCGCGCACGTGGACGCCACCAACGCCTTCCGCCAGACGGCCGCCGAGCTGCTGGACGGGCGGCTGCTGGCGCGCGGCGCGGTGCAGCCCTTCAACCACGTGACGCTGCAGTGCCTGGCGGCGCGCGCGCTGGACCGCGGCAAGGTGCCCTACCAGGGCTTCCTGCCCGAGGAGCTGGAGGCCTTCGTGCAGCTGCACTGACGCGGCCCGGGCCCGGCCTCCGCCCCGCCGCGCGGCTTGGTTTGCTGTTGCGCGTGGAGCGGGCGGGCGGCCGGCGTCGCGCGTCGCGGGGGCGCGCTGGCCCTTCGCTGCCTTTTTTCCTCGAGGTGTGTGTGTGGGCATCCGGGCCGTGGGCCCCGGGACGGGTGGCTGTGCGTCTCCCTCGCGCCTGCGCCTCCGCCTCCGCCTTTCCCGGGCCCCCGCCCCGGAAAGAGCCGCCCCCCCGACGGGTGACAGCAGTTCGGGGCCCACGTGGGGGGTTTGGGTGGAGGTGGCGAGAGGCCGCTCGGCCTCGCCGGTCTGTGCCCCGCTGGGCCGTGGGCGCGCCGGGAGTGGCCCCAGCGTGTGCCCCGCGGGGCCGAGGACCCGGGCTCCGGCCTTCCTGGGAGGGGCCCGGTCCGCGGTCAGCCCAGCGGTCCGCGGCCCACAGGGAGTGGCAGGAACAGCTGCCGCCGGGGGTTTGGGCGAAGTCCCGGCTCCCGCGGCTCGGGGAGGGGTCAGGCGCCGGAGGGCCAGCCCGCGTGCCCAGGAGGGGCCCGGAGGGCCAGCCCGCAGTCCCAGGAGGGGACCGCGGGGCCCGGGGACAGTGGCCCGGGCGCCCTGCCCTGGACGGAAGCCCGTCTCGTGTGGGTTTGCAGTGTTCGTTAGGAAGTTGTGTGTGGACAAGACTGGCTTCTCACTCGGGGCGGGGCGGGGCCGCGGTCCCGTCCCTCCCAGAGCCCAGGGCGACACCGCGGGCCGTTTGGCTGTGAGTCTCAGCGCCGATGTCAAGTTTGTCGAGTCATTAAAACGGAGATCTTGGAAGAGAATCGCCTGCCGGCTCCTTGCTGTGGACGGCCGGCCGCCCGGGGAGGCAGGTGGCAGGAGGGCTGTGGTGTCCTCCAGTGAGCCGCGGGCCTGGCTTGTGCCTGGAATCCCAGCACGCTGGAAGGCTGAGGCGGGAGGATCACGGAGCTCAGGGGCTCGAGACCAGCCTAGGCAACATAGCGAGACCGCGGTCTACAAAAAAATTACAAATAAACCCGGCGTGGTGGCACCTGTAATCCCAGTTACTCGGGAGGCTGGGGCAGGAGGATTGCTGAGCCCAGGGGTTCAGGGCGGGCCGATTTCCGAGCCCCCTAGGGATAGTGACAGAGCTGGTGACGCCGCCATCCGATGACCTCCAAGGTTGGCCCTCACGTCATGCGGGGAAACCCTGGCTGCGGGGCATTTGGCCCCCGTCTGGTTTCCTCTGGGGCTGAACAGCTCAGCAGCTGATGTCTGCCAGGCCTGCACCGAAGGAGTAGGTTTTATTGTTTGTCCAGTCAGGGTCTTGCTGTGTTGCCCAGGCTGGTCTCAACCTCCGGGACTCACAGGGGCCTCCCAGCTCGGCCTCCCAAAGGGCTGGAATCACAGGTGTGCACCACCACACCCAGCCAGGAGTGGATTTTCATCAGCAGATGCTCCCAAAGCAATCTCCTCGGAGACGTATACTAATGAGCATTTACTGAGCCCTTACTGTATGCCAGACACAGTTCTTGTTTAAGCGTGTTGCCTTGTTTACACAGCAGCCCTGCAAAGTAGGTATTATTGTTCCTGTTTGGCAGGTGGGGGAACTATTTTTGTTTCTGTTTTTGTTTTTTGAGTTGGAGTCGCACTCTGTCGCCCAGACTGGAGTTCGGTGGCCGCTCCCGGCCACCGCAGCCTCGAGCTGCTGGGCTCCGGGGATCCTTCCGCCTCAGCCTTCCGAGTAGCCGGAACTGCAGGTGTGCGCCACCACACCCGGCTATTAAGATGGGAAGACACTTGCCCGGCCCAGGGCTGTCAGCCTCCACGCCTTGTGCTGATTCCATCCCCAGAGAGTTGGAAAACCATGGAGACCAGGAGCACCCCTCAGACGGCAGACACCTGGATCCCCGGGCCTGTCCGTGTTTTAAGTGATGGGGTCCGGCCGGGCTCAGTGGCTCACGCCTGTCATCCCAGCGCTTTGGGAGTCTGAGGCGAGAGGACTGCCTCAGCCCAGGGGTTCCAGACCAGCCCGGGCAACTTGGCGAGACCTCGTCTCTACAATAAATCAAAAATTAGCCGGGCATGGTGGCGCGCGCCTGTAGTTCCAGCTACCGGGAAGGCTGAGGCAGAAGGATCGCCGGAGCCCGGCAGGTCGAGGCCGCGGTGGCTGGCAGTGTGCCACTGCACTCCAGCCTGGGCGACAGAGTGGGATGCTGACTCAAAAAACATATTATTTATATATAGATATACAGATTTTTAAGTCAAAATGAATTTTTTTTTTAAATCAAAATAAATAAAAAATCAGCCAGGCATGGTAGCACACGCCCGTAGTTCCGGCTACTTGGAAGGCTGAGTCGGAAGGATTGCCGGAGCCCAGCAGGTCAACGCTGGGGTCGGAATTTTGGGAGGCTAGGACAGGAGGAGCCCTTCAGGCCAGGAGTCTGAGACCAGCCTGGGCAGCACAGCAAGACCCCATTTCTCCAAAAAATTAGCTGTGTGTCGTGGCAGATGTGTGCAGTCCCAACTACTTGGGAGGTTGAGGCCACGACAGAGTGAGACCCAGACTCAAACCAAACGATGAAATCGTTCCCCTCCACTCGTCAGCGAAGAGAAAGCAAGATCCGAGAGGCCAAGTGGCCTGCCTAAGGCCACACAGCCAAGACGAAGGTCCAGATCGGTTACAGATGAGACAGGTCAGAGGGCGCAGGGGTCTGCCCAGCCAGGAAGCGCGGAGTCCAGGCCCGCCCCAGACTGGCAGGCCGGTTCGGGCAGCCCACCCGGTCTGATGGGAGCTGCCACCTCCCTGGCCTCCCAGCACGCAGTCGGTCTGGCCACAGGAGGACCCCAGGCGGTCGCCTGGCTGGTCTGTCTGCCCCTCCCAAGCCCCAGGGGGGTCCCGGTCACACCAGGTCAGTCTGTGGTGGGCGCGTGAACGAGTGCGTGAACGAATGCATGCCCGCTGCCTGTAGGAGCTACAGCCTCTGTCTGCGAGACACGGCGGGCCGCCACCACCCCCGTGGATTCCGGGGCTGTCATCTGAGCCGCGCAGGCAGGGAGGGGACGTCCCTGCCGGGGTTAAAGATAGCCCCTCATGGGATCACGTCAGGTGGGAGCAGCCAGGGGACCAGCCTAGGACAGCAGATCGGTGTCCCCAGAGACAAGCTGGGGGTGGGGTGTGGACTTCGGCAGGGCAGCTCGCTCTGGACTGGCCACTCGGTGACCAAAACCTGTGTTAGCAAGACCGGCCCAGGCGTGGGCAGCAGCCCCGTGGGGTGGGGGGCTGTCCCCCAGGGCCCAGCTCTGTAGAAGACCCTCAAACTCAGTACATTCAAGGTCCCTCCCCCACCGGGGGGCCCCCCTCCCCGTCCTGGGCCCCGGTGTCCTCTGTCAACACCTGACTTTAAAAGGTCTCTTAGGAGACATCACTTAATTATTTTATTTTTGATGTCCACTAAAGGAATGATGTTGATCAAATGTCCCTTCCTCCAGGAAGCCTCCCCAGATTATCTAAAGTGCAGCTCCAGGTCAGGCGTGGTGGCCCACACCTATAATCCCAATGCTTTGGGAGGCAGAGGCAGGAGGATCATTTGAGACCAGGAGTTCCCAGCCAGCCTGGGCAGCATAGCAAGACCCTGTTTCTACAAAAATTAGCCGGGTGTGGTGGTGCTTGTAGTCCCAGCCACTCAGGAGGCTGAGGTGGGAGGATTGCTTGAGCCTCAGAGGTTGACGAGGCTGCAGTGAGCTGTGATCCGGCCGCTGCACTCCAGGCTGGGCGACAGAGCAAGACCCTATCTGAAGAAACAAAAAATATATATATATTTATTTGAACGTGTCTTAGGAGACAGAGGAGACCTAACGCCTCTGACACATGAGTTCACAGATGTTAAAAACAAGCGAGAAGTTTTTACATTTTTATTTTTGTGTTTTTTATTATTATTATTATTATTATTTTTTTTTTTCGAGTCAGAATCTCACTCGATCGCCCAGACTGGAGGGCAGTGGCCGCTCCCGGCCACCGCAGCCTCGACCTGCTGGGCTCGGCGATCCTTCCGCCTCAGCCTTCCGAGGAGCCGGAACTACAGGCCCAGCTGGTTTTTGATGTATTGTAGACACGAGGTCTTGCCAAGTCACCCGGGTGGGTCTCGAACCCCTAGACTCAGGCAATCCTCTTGCCTCTGTCTCTCAAAGTGCTGGGATTACCGGCACGAGCCACCGCGTCCAACCAGAGGGTGACATTTGAAAGACCTGGAGGGCCAGGCTCGGTGGCTCAGCCTGTCATCCCGCGCCTTTGGGAGGCCGAGGTGAGTGGATGGCCTGAGCCCGCGGGTTCGAGACCCGCCTGGGCAGCGAGACCTCATCTTCACAATAAATCAAAAAATCAGCCGGGCGTGGTAGCACACGCCTGTAATTCCGGCTACTGGGAAGGCCGAGGCGGAAGGATCGCCGGAGCCCAGCAGGTCGAGGCGGCGGGGGCCGGGAGCGGCCACTGCACTCCGGTCTGGGCGACAGGGTGAGACTCCGACTCAAAAAGAAAGAGCTGGAGGAGGTGAGGGAGAAGCCATGCAGCTGTCTGGGGTAGGGCATTCCAGGCAGAGGGCACAGCCCCTGCAGAGGCCCCAGACAGGACCACGCCTGGCCTGTTGGCGTCCCCGCCAGGAGGCCTGGGTGGCTGGAGCTGAGTGGCAATGCCCAGAGGGCCAGGACGGTGGAGAAGCGACCTCTGGGCTTAACAGGTCACTGAGGACCTCGAGCCGGGCGGTTTCCAGAGCATGGACCTGAGGACCTGAGAACTTCTGGAAGGTTCTGGAGGGAATAAAGCCCCGCCCGAGGCCTGGGCGGAGGCCCGGCCGGAACTTCCCCTTTCAGTTCCTGGAGGTACCCACAGGGCCGGGGATGGGACCTGAGTCACGTCACCCATGGGTCTCGGTGTCAGGCTGACCCTCTGGCAAAGGCCCAGAGCCCAGCAGATGCTTCTAGAAGAAACTGAGGACGGGCCGGGCTCAGTGGCTCAGCCTGTAATCCAGCACTTGTGGAGGTCAAGGCGAGTGGAGGGCCTGAGCCCGCGGGTTCGCGACCCGCCCGGGCAACTTGGCGAGACCTCATCTCTACAGTAAATCAAAAACTAGCCGGGCGTGGTAGCGCGTGCCTGTAGTTCTGGCTAAGGATCGCGGGAGCCCAGCAGGTCGAGGCTGCGGCGGCCGAGAGCGGCCCCTGCCCTCCAGTCTGGGCGACAGGGTGAGACTCCGACTCAAAAAAAAAAAAAGAAACAGGAGAGCAGACGGTCATCAGTCATCACAGCTGCCTGCACACCTCTGTGTCTGGTGAGCCACGAGCGACTCCGTCACGCATGCCTTATTCCCTTATAAATGTCACCGGCCTGAGAGATGGGTCACACCCCCCCACCACCAGCAAATCAGGATGGGCAGGGCACATGAGAGTCTCTTTTTTTATTATACGTATTATCAGATGGGGTCTGGCTATGTTGCCCAGGCTGTAGGGCAGTGGTGCGAACATAGCTCACTGCAGCCTCCAACTTCCGGCCTTAAGCAACCCTCCCTCCTTAGCTTCCTTGAGTAGCCAGGACTACAGGTATGCAGCACCATGCCTGGTTCATATTTTATTTTATGTAGAGACGGGGTCTCGCTATGTTGCCCAGTCTGGTCTCGCACTCCTTGGCTCAAGCGATCCTCCCACCTTGGCCTCCCAAAGTGCTGGGAGGACAAGCGTGAGCCACGGCGCCTGGCCAGGGTCTTTAAAGACAGAAGCACAGGACTGGGCTTTTTTTTTTTTTTTTTTAGTTTGGTGGAATGTTCTGGAATTAGTGGTGACAGTTGCCTAATAGTGAATAAAATAAAACCACCGAGGTGAACACTTATTAAATAACATAGCGCTCATACCAAAACCAAATGGTAATGACATAACAGCAATACGTTATGAATATGTTAGTGGTTATAATTCCAGCCTGCTCCATCCTGGCTGTGTGACCTTGGCCAGGTTCCATAACCTCTCTGAGCCTCGGTTTCTGTAAAATGGGAATAATGAAATCTACGTCTTGAGCTCTTAGAACAATCCCAGGCCAGCAGCAAGTGTTCTCAGAGTGTTTGCTGTTAGTATTATTATCTTGTATAAGATAAGTCAGAGCAGAGAGGAGAACTGGATAGGTGTGATTTAAATGAATTTTTTTTCTGTTTTTTGAGTCGGAGTCTCACTCTGTCGCCCAGACTGGAGGGCAGTGGCCGCTCCCGGCCGCCGCAGCCTCGACCCACCGGGCTCCGGCGATCCTTCCGCCTCAGCCTTCTGAGTTGCTGGAACTACAGGTGCACACTACTATGCCCGGCTAATTTTTTGATTTATCACAGAGACGAGGTCTCGCCAAGTTGCCCAGGCTGCTCTCGAACCCCTGGACTCAGGCAGTCCTCTTGCCTCGGCCTCCCAAAGTGCTGGGATGACAGGCTTGAGCCACCGCGCACGTCCTGGCTAATTTTTGGTAGAGACAGAGTCTTGCTCTGTGGCCCAGGCTGGCCTAGGACTCCTGGCCTCGAGGGGTCCTCCCGCCTCGGCCTCCCAAAGCCTGGGCTGACAGGTGTGAGCACCGCGGCAGGCCTTTCCGTTTCCAAGGCTGTTTGGCTCCGAGGACACGGGGACCTTCCCTGGCAATGCGGCCACGTGGGGCCGCTGCGGTGGCCGCCAGGGGTCGCTGGGCCGCGGGAATCGTGGCTGAGCCCTGTGGCTCCGGGTCGTGTCCCTGGGAGTGGCCTGGTGGCCCCTTGAGGCCTCCGCCCCTGCTGTGCCCCCTTCCCGGACGCCCTTCCCAACCCCGGCCCCTTGGGTTCACGCCCCAGGTCTCCGTCCCTTCCGCCTTCCAGAAGCTTCCCCCGGTCCCCGAGGCCGGCTCCCACTGGGCTCCCCGGGCCGATCACCCCGGAACTCTCTGACCGTGAGCCCCTAGGAGACCAAACAGGTTTGTCTTGGTCGCCTCCCTGGCGATGTGGTGACCTCCTGCACAGAGCCCGCACACAGCAGGTGCTCAATAAATGTTCAGGTATTAAGCACTTGCTGTGTGCTTCGCCCACACTGGGTTCTGGAAACACCTCGGGGAGCAAGACAGGCCCTCCCCTGCCTCCTCCCAGCAGGCAACCGGCAGCAGGAAAGCCACAAATTAACAAATCACAGAAGGAACGCGAATGTATCAAAGAATTTGAACGTGGAGACCTCGGACGGAGGACGGCTAGCATCCCGCAGAGAACACCCGGCTCCTTCTCCCGCCCCTGAAGGCTACGTGTGAGGCTGTGTGACCTTGGAGAAGTGACTGCACCTCTCTGGGCCTCCGTGTGGTCCTCCGTCAATCGGGCAGAATGAGAGCTCCCTCGGGCCGGGGCCTGGGCGCTGCCCCCTCCGCCTGGTCTCGGCCGCCCACTCTGCCCCCACAGTCTGTGCCCCCCAAAGCAGCCGCCAGAGGGCCCCTGGGGTTCCCCGAAGTCAGGCCCTGCCCCCCCCAGCCCCGTCCCCTCCCTGCTCCCCCCACCCCTGCTCTAGCCACCCAGGCCTCCCACACGCCAGGCGCCGTCCTGCCCCAGGGCCTTTGCGAGGGCCATGCCCTCCGCCCAGAAGGTCACTCCCACCCCCCGCCCCTGTCCTCTTCCTCCAGGTCTCAGCGCCAACACTCCCTCCTCCGAGAAGCCCTCCCTGGCCACCGGGCTCAAGTTCCTCCTGGGACAGCCCCGCCACCTGGCTCTTTTTCTGCTTCGGAACTCTGTCGCCTTCCGAAACGGTTCTGCTGCCCGTGAGGGCCTGTTTACCGTTCCTTCCCCTCCACCCCCACGGAAGTGACATCCAGTGACTTCCCTCCTCTGTCTGCATCCCTGGGACACCTCTCAGCACACAGTCGGCGCTCGATAAATGTGGGTCCAGGGGAGAAGCGGCCAGTCCACTGCCCCGGCCCAGGGATTTGCAGCCGGCTCTGGCCTGGATGGCCCGAAAGCCTGTTTGGACACAACCTGCCCCCCCGCTTCCCAGTCGCCCCCTCCCTGGATCGAATCTCAGAACTTCTCTGCCAGGTTTCACTTCAGGGCGGCGCAGCTGCCGGGCCCAGGCACCGACCCAGCGTGAGTCAGCGACCGAAATAGCCGCGGTGTGTGACCGCGGTGACTCACCAGGCCGCCCTCGGGGTGGTGGCGGGGGACTGCCCCGGCGGGAGGGGCTGCAGCTTCGCCCTTCCGCGGCGCCGCCATGCTCCCGGGGGCGCAGCCTCTTCCTGGGATCGTCCCACCTCCCGTCCGTGCACTTCGGAGCCGGGATTCCCCTGGGGCCTCGATGTCCCCGTCTGCGGGCTGGGCCCAACCTAGGGGCGTCGCCCCCGGGGCTCGTCCAGGAAAGCCTGAGACGGGATCAGCCCAGGGCTCAGCAGACTCCTCTGCCCCGAATCCCCATGAGGCCGGCACACTTAGTGAACCCTAGGCCCAGTGCGCGGTGTGTCCCGTGCGTGGAGTACTCAGTGCTCAGAGTAACCCATGTGCATAATACCCTGGTGCGCAGAGTACTATGTGTGCAGAGTACCCAGTGTAAAGAGTACTTCAGGTGCAGAATCCCCTGGCACAAAGAGTACCCCATGTGCAGAGTACTCAGTGTGCAGAGTACCCCGTGTATGGATTACCCCATGTGCTGGGTTCTCCGTGTGCAGTGCACCCCATGCTCGGTGTACCCTGTGCACAGAGTACCCCATGTGCAGTGCAGCCCATGCTCAGAGTACCCTGCATGCACAATACCCAGTGTGCAGAGTACCCTGGCACAGAGTATGCAGTGTGCAGTGTACCTGGTGCTCAGAGAACCCCAGTATGCAGAGTACCCCATGTACAGACTGCCGCCTGTGCAGAGTACCCCGGTGCACAGAGTACCCCATGTGCAGAGAATCTTGGTGCACAGAATACCCATGTGTATAGTTCCCCGTGTGCAGGGTACTCTGGTGTGTGCAGAGTAACTAGTGGGCAGAGTACCCAGTGCAGAGTACCCCATGCTCAGAGTACCCTGTGTGCACAGTACCTGGTGTGTAGAGTACCCCGTGCACAGTATACCCAGTACTCAGAGTACCCTGTGCACAGAATACTCGGTGCACAGAGGACTTCATGTGCAGAGTACCCCATGTACAGAGTACCCAGCGTGGAGTTCATCCCATGCGCAGAGTACACTGTGTGCAGAGCACCCCGTGTGCAGAGTACCCGGTGCGCAGAGTACTCCATGTGCGGAATATCCCGTGCACAGAGCGGCCGGTGCGCAGAGTACCCAGTGGGCAGGGCTCCCCATGTGCTCAGCACCCCGAGAGTCCCCCGTGTGCAGAGCAGCCCGTGCGCGGAGGACTCCCGCGCAGCGGCCCCGGCGCCTCCCCGTCGTTGCACACGGCCTGGGACGGCCTCGAGACAGCCCCCAGACCCACTTCTCAGATGAGCGAGCCGCGTCTCAGCGAGACGAAGGCACCGGCCACGGCTACACAGCGGGATCCAGGCACACCCCGAGACGAAGCGGAAGGGCTGCGGCAAAAACCGCCAAACGCCTCCCGCCGCTTTTTCTGGTACCAGAACCCGAGCTCGGCGGGCCATAGCCGCCCGCAAGACTACACTTCCCAGCGGCCCTTGCGGCACCACGTGACGACATCCGACCAACGGGCCGAGAGCAGAGCGCACAACTTCCGGCGCACGCTCGCCGAGGGGGAGGCAGAGGCCCCTCCTTCCGGTTCCTGGAGGGGCAACAGCGGCCACGTGCTCCGTGGCAGTCAGCCGGCCCGAGGGCCACCCGGAAGACAACGGCGCCGGAGCCGCGGTCAATAAATATTCCTTATAATTAAAAGCCCACGCCAGTGCCCCCCACGGTGGGGTCCCCACCCAGAGTCAGACGTGTGAACCCCAGTCCGCAAACCGTGAAGTCCGCCCTGGCCACCGAAGGGCCGTGACGTCATTGCCCCCCGGGGGGGGAACCGGCCGCGCGGTCACTCGGCTTCCGACGTGTCCCCGGGCGCCCGGGCCCCTCTCTGGCCCCACATGTGGTTGTTCAGCCCCAGCTGCACCATCTGCGCGTGGTGGATGATGAGGGGCTGCAGCCCCGGGCTCTGCGGGGTCGCGGGGGGGAGCGCCGGGGAGGCCGCCGGGGAGGCGGGGGGCGGCGGCAAGGCCGGCGGGGGGGACGGGCCCGGGGGCGGCTGCGGGCAGCCGGGCCAGGCGGGGCTGGGCGTGGGGGCCCGCGGGGGCGCCGGCCCCCCGCAGGGCCCCTGCGCCGCGAAGGGCCCCCCGAGCGACGGGCGGCTCCCGAGGGCCGCCTGCAGCTGCTGCACCTGCGCCTGCCAGGCCAGGTAGCTCTGGAGGTAGGCGGCGTGCGCGGCGCTCAGGGCCTCGGCCTGCGCGCGCGCGCCCTGCAGCCGCCGACTCTGCTCCCGCATGGCGCGCGCGTCCTGCTCGCGGCGCCAGTGCTCGCGGCGGGCCCGCAGCGTCTGCGGCCTGAAGGTGTTGGCCACCTTCCTGGCGAAGGCCGGGGAGCGCTCGTCCAGCCACACCAGGCCCGCCAGCAGGCCGGCCGCGTCCCAGCCCGGCCGCGCCGCCGCGCTCTCCCGCGGCAGGAAGGGCACCACGCAGTCCTGGCGCCCGGGCCGCGACAGGCTGCTGGTCAGCGCCTGGTTGGCCTGGTGCTGGCTCAGGCGGCAGTCGAAGCTGGGGGTGAGGAGGAGGAGGACGAAGGCCGAGTGGTCCAGGGCGTCCTGCAGGCAGCTCAGCTCGCCGCGCCCGGGCACCTGGAAGTCCTCGCAGAAGGTGGCCCCGTCGGGCACGCCCAGGGCCTCCAGCCGCTCCCGGACGCGCAGGGCCACGTGCTCGTCCGCGCTGGTGTGGAGCACCACGAAGTTGTAGAACTTCTGCTCCGATGGCCACGCGGGGGTCGGGGGCGCCGACCAGGAGGCCGGGGGAGTCGACCAGGAGGCCGGGGGCGGAGGCTGGGGCCAGGGCGCGGCTGGCGTGGTGTCTTCTGCGGGAAGGGGTAGTGGCCGCGGGTCCTGGGCCAGGCTGGGGCTTTTGACGGACTCCAGGGTGTGCGAGGGAGGGCGCTGGGGGGCCGCGGGCGCCTGGGTGGACTCCACTGGGTGGTGGGTGCCGGATTCTGCAGCTTGGGGGGAGTCAGGGAGGCCTGCTGGGCTTGCATGGGAGGCCACCCCTGGAAGCCTGGCGACTGGGCTGCCGGACGGCTCCCCGGGGCTGCTGGCCTCCACTGAGGGAGGCCAGCTCATCTCCTGGGGCTCCTGGCAGCCGCCAGGGGCAGCCTCGGGCGTGGGGCCAGCCCGGGGGTCGTCACAGAGCTTGCTGGGCCCCGGGGGGCTGCGCTGCAGGCGGAAGAGCGGCATGGTGGGCGACTCGCTGATGGCCAAGTTGCTGGCCAGGGAGTCCAGGCTGCCGGCGGACCTCAGCGGATGACCCTGGCTCCAGCCCGAAAGGTCATCGATAGGGCGAGGAAGGCTCCGGGCCCCCGAGGGGGTCGCCGAGGACGGTGGGAGCCCACCCAGATCGGAGCGGAGGGTCCGGAAGCCCCCCGGGTCCCTGACGACGTCCCACCCACACCGGTCCCGGGCCTCGTCCTGGAGTTCCGCCAGCCGGTGGTCATCCCTGCAGCTGAAATCACGGAGGGCTTCCTGGTAGGCGGCATCCCGCAGGGAGGCCGGGCACAGCTTCTCCTCGGCCAGCAGATGGTACAGGCGGGCAACGGCCCAGGACGTGTCCGGGGGCTCCTCCGGGGCCTCGGTGACATCCATGCCGGCCCACTGGCGGGCCACCAGCCGGGCCACCGCATCGGCCTTCAGTGCCTCCAGGGAGATCCTGGCCTCCGTGTCCTGGCCCAGCACCAGCAGCACCATGGCGTGCAGCAGGTCCACGCCCCGGCAGCCCGCACGCAGCGTCTTCAGCTTGTGTTTCAGATACAAGAGCTTGTCCTGGCCGGCGGTGCCTAGAATGTCGAAGGCTCCGGGCAGCGACGGGCCCGGGCAGGCCATGGGCACAGGGGGGCGTGGCCGCGGAGAGCAGAGGCTCGGGGTGACGGAGGCATGTTCCACGCCACCCGCCCTCTGCACGCCCGGCGCCCCCTACCCATCCACCGCTCCCGGCTCTGCAGGGGTCACCGGAGCAGACCTGCAAGCAAGAAAAAAGGGCCGTGTGGTGACGGTCAGCACCGGGGACAGCCCAGACATCCCGCCTACCGTCCTTCAAATGCCACCGAGACCCAGCAAGTGGCCCAAGGCAACGCAGGTCGCCCTCCCAGCCTCCCTTTCCCTTCCCTGCAAAATGACACCACAGCCGGGCTCGGTGGCTCAGCCTGTCATCCCGCGCCTTTGGGAGGCTGAGACGAGTGGATGGTCTGAGCCCGCGGGTTCGAGACCCGCCTGGGCAGCGAGACCTCATCCCTACAATAAATCAAAAAATCAGCCGGGCGTGGTAGCGCCTGCCTGTAATTCCGGCTACTCGGAAGGCTGAGGCGGAAGGATCGCCGGAGCCCGGCAGGTCGAGGCTGCGGTGGCCGGGAGCGGCCGCTGCCCTCCAGTCTGGGCGACGGAGTGAAACTCCAACTCAAAAAAAAAAAGAAAAATGACAGCACGGCCGGGTGTGGTGGCTCACGCCTTATGATCCCAGCACTTTGGGAGGCTGAGGCGGGAGGACTGCTTGAGCCTAGGAGTTGGAGACCAGCCTGGGCAACACAATTGTGTCTAAACACAATTTTAAAAATTAGCCAGGTGTCGTGGCACATGTCTGTAGTCCCAGCCATTTGGGAGGCTGAGGTTGAAGGATGGCCAGAGCCCAGGAGGTCGAGGCTGTGGTGAGCTGTCATCGCGTCACTGCCTGAATGACAGAGTGAGACTCTGACTCAAAAAACAAAAAAGCAGTTGACACCTACCTGTTGTTACCAGAGAGGTAAACGCCACAATTTTCCCCATAGAGGTCAAGTCACTAACTCAAAGGCGCACAGCCAGGGAGCGGCGGAGCTGGGATTTGAACCCAGGTGGTCTAACCCCAAAGCTACACTACCTATGAGGATAATAACAGCACCCACTTCTTGGGCTGGTTTTGGGGTACTGAGTCGCATTAACACATGGAAAATTCTGAGACCGATGACTGGAAACCATTAGGTGCTCAATACATGCTCATAAGCCAGGTAGCCAGCTTCCTGGGTGGCCCCTAAGACCCCCCACATTCTGGTATCTGCAGCCCTGTCATCCACCCAACACTATATCAGAGCGTGACCAACAGACAATGGCAGTAAAAGAGGTGATGAAAGACACTGTCAGAGCCGGGCTCGGTGGCTCAGCCTGTCGTCCCGCGCCTTTGGGAGGCTGAGGTGAGTGGATTGCCTGAGCCCGCGGGTTCGAGACCCGCCTGGGCAGCGAGACCTCATCTCTACAATGAATCAAAAATCAGCCGGACGTGGTAGCGCGCACCTGTCATTCCGGCTACTCGGAAGGCTGAGGCGGGAGGATCGCCGGAGCCCGGCGGGTCGAGGCTGCTGCGGTGGCCGAGAGCGGCCACTGCACTCCAGTCTGGGTGACAGAGTGAGACTCCAACTCAAAAAAAAAAAAAAAAAAAAAAAAAAAAAGGCGCCGTCAGCCAGACACAGTGGCTCACGCCTGTCATCCCAGCACTTTGGGAGGCTGAGGCAGGAGGATCGCTTGAGGCCAGGAGCTCGAGACCAGCCTGGACAGCATAGCAAGATCCGTCCCTTAAAAGAAACCAAAGACAGACACCCTGGCTTCCCTTCTGGCCTCTCTCTCTGTATCACTCTTGAGGAGAAGGCCTGTTGCCAGCAGCCCATGCAGGGAGGAACTGAGGCCTCCCGCCCACAGCCCTGCAAAGGAGTCACACAGGAAGCGGCTCCGCCCACCCCAGTTAAGCATGCAGATGAAAGGGCCCGGGCCGATGGCTGGCCTGCGCCCTCCTGTGAAATCCTGAACCGGAAAACCCAGAGACAAAGCAGTTCCTAAATTCCCAATCCACGTAAGTGCTTGTTTTCAGCCAAGAAGTCCTGGCAGTTTGCTATGAAGCAATCGCTGACCGATAAAGTTACCTTTTCTTTCATTTTTTTTTTTTTTTTGAGTTGGAGTCTCACTCCGTCGCCCAGGCTGGAGGGCAGTGGCATGCTCATGGCCACCCCAGCGTTGACCTGCTGGGCCGGTGATCCTTCCGCCTCAGCCTTCCAAGAAGCCGGAACTACAGGTGCGCGCCACCACGCCCGGCTAATGTTTTGATTGATTGTAGAGACGCGGTCTCCCCAAGTTGCCCGGGCTCAGGCAGTCCTCTCGCCTCCGCCTCCCATAGTGCTGGGATGACAGGTGTGAACCGCCATGCCTGGTGTTCTTTCTTTTTTATTTTTTTTTTTAAAGTTTGCTTTTCGTCAAGGTGGGGTCTCACTGTGCTGTCCAGGCTGGTCTTGCATTCCTGGCTTCAAGCGATCCTCCTGCCTCAGCCTCCCAAAGTGCTGGGACTACAGGCGTGAGGCACCGTGCCCGGCTAGGTCTTTGCAGTTTCAAACACTGTGATCTAGAAGACCTCAACAGGGAGAGACATGTCAGCAAAACACGAAAATGCTCGGCTGGGTGCCGTGTCTCACATGTAATTCCAGCGTTTTGGGAGACCGAGGTGGGAGGATCGCTGGAGCCTAAGAGATCGAGCCCTGCGTTTCTCCTGTGTACTGGGTGGCTCAGCCACAGAGCAGGCATGTAACAAGTCCCTTTTGGATGAATGAATGAATGAATGAATGAATGAGGCTGATAATGCTGTGGATGGGAAAACACCAGCCCAGAGAGAAAGACTTTCCCAAGACACCTATGACCCCAGCACTTTAGGAGGCTGAGACAGGAGGATCACTTGAGGCCAGGAGTTGGAGGCTGCAGTGAGCTCTGGCCGCACCACCGCACTCCTACCTGGGTGACAGAGCCAGGGAGGGTACTCCAAGCCCTGTCATTGAAGTTACCATGTCATAATCAGATTTAAGAAAAGCCCAAGCCGGGCTCGGTGGCTCAGCCTGTCATCCCGCGCCTTTGGGAGGCTGAGGTGAGTGGATTGCCTGAGCCCGCGGGTTCGAGACCCGCCTGGGCAACTTGGCGAGACCTCATCTCTACAATAAATCAAAATGAGCCGGATGTGGCAGCGCGCCTGCAGGTCCAGCTACTCGGAAGGCGGAGGCGGAAGGGTCGCCGGAGCCCAGCGGGTCGAGGCTGCGGTGGCCGGGAGCGGCCACGGCACTCCAGTCCGGGCGACCGAGTGAGACTCCAACTCAAATAAATAAGTAAATAATAAAAATTTAAAAACCCCAAAGAAACAGAGAACACAGCAGAGAGAAGCAGGCCCTCGGGGTTCAAATCTCGCCTGTGCCACTTCTGGACTGGGACCCTGGGCGGGCCAGGCGCACGTCCACGCCTCGGTCTTCTCGTCTGTAAAACCGGTATGGTGAGGAGGCCGGGCGTGGTGGCTCATGCTTGCCATCCCAGCGCTTTGGGAGGCCAAGGAAGGAGGATCGCTTGAGACCAGGAGTTGGAGAGCAGCCTGGGCAACACAGCGAGATCCTGTCTCGATTTATTTTTATTTTTATTTATTTATTTTTTGAGTCGGAGTCTCACTCTGTCGCCCAGACCGGAGTGCAGCGGCCGCTCCCGGCCACCGCAGCCTCCACCTGCCGGGTTCCGGCGATCCTTCCGCCTCAGCCTTCCGAGTAGCCGGAATTACAGGCACGCGCTACCACGCCCGGCTGATTTTTTGACTTACTGTAGAGACGAAGTCTCGCTGCCCAGGCGGGTCTCGAACCCGCGGGCTCAGGCAATCCACTCACCTCAGCCTCCCAAAGGCGCGGGATGACAGGCTGAGCCACCGAGCCCGGCTCCGATTTATTTCTTTGAGTCAGAGTCTCACTCTGTCACCCAGGCTGGAGTGCAGTGGCATGCTCACGACCACCCCAGCCTTGACCTCCCACTGCAGCCTTCCCAGTAGCTGGAACTACGGGCGTGCACCACCACGCCCGGCTAATCTTTTGATTTATGGTAGAGATGAGGTCTCGCCAAGCTGCCCAGGCTGGTCTCTGAACTCCAGACTCAGGTCATCCTCTCACCTCCGCCTCCCAAAGTGCTGGGATGATAGGTGAGCCACTGCACCTGGTTCATTCCTTCTTAGAGCGGTGTCTGGCGCCCGGGTGCCCACGGTCCTTACCATGCATGATTGCTGCCCGCCCCGGCGGATCCAGGCAGGATGCTTGCCTGCATTCTCGGCAGGCAGCCAAGGTCATCAGCCTTTGCCCTCATCCTTGCCACCGCCAGCCTGAACTCAACCGGACTCCGGCGGCACCAGCCGTTCCCCTCCCAGTCCGCCACCACGCCAGCCTTCACTCTTTCCCGCCCTCCACGCCTCGAGGACAAAGTCTACTCCCTACCCAAAAGAGCGGGTGCGCACGCCGTCATCCCAACGCTCTGGGAGGCTGAGGCAGGAGGACTGCTTGAGGCCAGGCGTTCGAGACCAGCCTGGGCAACATAGCGAGACCTGGCCTCTACAAAATATTTACAGGAGCCGGGCTCGGTGGCTCAGTCTGTACGTAATCCCGCGCCTTTGGGAGGCTGAGGTGAGTGGATGGCCTGAGCCCGCGGGTTCGAGACCCGCCTGGGCAACTTGACCACTACAATAAATCAAAAAATCAGCCGGGCGTGGTAGCGCATGCCTGTAATTCCGGCTACTGGGAAGGCTGAGGCGGAAGGATCGCCGGAGCCCAGCACGGCCACTGCACTCCAGTCTGGGTGACAGAGTGAGACTCCAACTCAAAAAAAAAAAAAAAAAATTTACAAGATCAGCCGGGCGTGGTGGGCGCGCCTGTAGTCCCGGCTACTCAAGGGACGGAAGCAGGAAGATGGCTTGAGCCCAGGAGTTGGGGGCTGCCGTGAACCCTCCAGCCCGGCCTCAGAGCCAGACCCTGTCTCGAACAGTAATACAAAGGCACAGCAGTGAGCACAGACAGGATGCGTTTTTTCCTTCCTCTTCTTTTTAACCACGTGGGGAGTGTGCCCGCTCCCGTCTCCCCCCCAACACCATCCTCATGCACTGAACGTGCATTTATTAAGCACCTGCTAGGTCCGGGAACTGTTCCAGGCACAACGGCAGACGGAGACGCAAACTCGCCCTCATGGAGCGACCGGCCTTGTCCGGGGAGACCCGTGGTGGCCTCAGAGAACGGACAGAGCCGGGAGGGAGGGGCCCGTGGGGCTGGGGGGCAGAGACTGGGATGCGGCTGGGGGGGCCGGGGCGCCTGGGGGTGACGGCGAGCCAGACCCGGAGGAGGGAGGGAGCGAGGGGAGGGGAGGGGAGCGAGGGGAGGGGAGCTCGGCAGGCCAAGGTTCAAAGGCGCCGAGGCAGGACCTGGCCTGGGCTGGGGGCCTGGAGAGGGACCCCGTGGGGGGAGCAGAGTGGGTGGAGGGAGGGGGTGGAGAGGGTGGGGGCATCCGGAGAGTCTGGGGAAATCTGGGGTGTCAGGGTGGACTCTGGGGTGTCTGAGGGGGAATTTGGGGTGTCTGGAGGAAATCTGGGTGTTGGGGGAATCTGGGGTGTCTTGGGGGAATCTGGGGTGTCTGGGAGGAATCCGGGGGTCTGGGGGAATCTGGGGTATCTGGGGGGAATCCGGGAGTCGGGGGGGAATCTGGGGTGTCTTGGGGGAATCTGGGGTGTCTGGGGAGAGTCGGGGGGGAGTCCGGGTGTCTGGAGGGAATCCGGGAGTCTGGAGGGAATCCGGGGAGTCTGGGGGGAATCCGGGGTGTCTGGGGGAATCCGGGGTGTCTGGGGCAACCCGGGTGTCAGGGAGGGAATCGGGGCGTCGGGAGGTCGTGGGAGGGGAGCCCGAGGGCGAGGACCCCCGCCGCGCGCGGGCCCCGCGTCCTCGGGGCGCCGCGCCCCCCGCCCCCCGCCCCTCCGCCCGGGGCAGCCCCCGCACCTACCGGTCGGCCGCGGCCTGGTCCCGGCGGGCGGGAGGGCCTCGGAGCCGCCTCGCTGCCGCCGCCCCTTCCGCGTCCGCCGCGGGCTCGGGTTTCGGAGCCGCCCCCGCCGCCGGGAAAGCCCCCCGCGCGTCCCCGGGCCCCGCCGGCGGCGGCCCTCGGCACGTCTGAGCGCCTGCTGTGTGCGCGGAGAGCCACACCACGCTGCGGGCCAGCCCACAGACTGCTGGGGCCGGAGGGAAGAAAGCGGCCGGCGCATTTCCATTTCTGCAGGGACGGGGGCGGCGGGGGGGGGGCCGGGGTGGGTCCTCGCTCCGTGGCCCAGGCTGGCCTCGAACGCCCGGCCGCAAGTGAGCCTCCCGCCTCGGCCTCCCAGAGCGCGGGGATGACAGGCGTGAGCGACCCTGCCGGCGTGTTATGTGTATTTTTTACCGCAATTAGCCAAGTATTCGCAAGTGGATCACTTTTTTTTTTTCTGAGTTGGAGTCTCACTCTGTCGCCCAGGCTGGAGGGCAGGGGCCCGCGCACGGCCACCCCGGCGTCGAGTGTCGCCCTGCTGGGCTCCGGCGATCCTTCCGCCTCAGCCTTCCAAGGAGCTGGAACTACAGGTGTGCACTACCACGCCCGGCTGGTTTTTTTATTTATTGTGGCAACGAGGTCTCGCCAAGTTGCCCAGGCTGGTCTCAAACTCGTGGGCTCAGGCAATCCTCTCATCTCTGCCTCCCAAAGCACTGGCGTGAGCCACCACACCTGGCCATAAGTCAATCACTTTAAAACTGCTGTTGAAGCCGGGCTTGGTGGCTCAGCCTGTAATCCCGTGCCTTTGGGAGGCTGAGGTGAGGGGATTGCCTGAGCCTGCGGGTTCGAGACCCGCCTGGGCAACTTGGCGAGACCTCATCTCTACAGTAAATCAAAAAACTAGCCGGGTGTGGTAGCGCACCTGTCGTTCCGGCTGCTTGGAAGGCCGAGGCGGAAGGATCGCCGGAGCCCGGCAGGTCGAGGCTGCGGTGGCCGGGAGCGGCCGCTGCACTCCAGCCTGGGCGACAGAGTGAGACTCCGGCTCAAAAAAAAAAAAAGGAAATAGAGCTATCCTCAAACAAGAACTTGGGGACGTACTTTTATCTTTCATCACCTTGATTTTGCAGTAGTGTCAGATGTCA
Organism: Cephalopachus bancanus; assembly: GCA_027257055.1. Taxonomy (NCBI): domain Eukaryota; kingdom Metazoa; phylum Chordata; class Mammalia; order Primates; family Tarsiidae; genus Cephalopachus; species Cephalopachus bancanus. The sequence goes on along the minus strand of JAPVLO010000582.1, from coordinate 676,626 downwards.
GTATTCAGAGCGTTCTACAGCGGACAATCTCGAAGGATCTGTGGCTTTTATTGGGGACAGGGTCCCGGGTCCTGCTGGTGCCTTCATTCATAACCAAGGAAACGATCAATATCAGAGTCCGTGAAGATGAAGATGTCAACTTTTTTTTGTTTGAATCAGAGTCTCACTGTCTGGCCCAAGCTGGAATGCAGTGGCACGCTCACGACCACCACAGCCTGGACTAAGGGGATGGATCCTTCTGCCTTAGCCCTCCAAGTAGCTAGAACTGCAGGCACAAGCCACCACACTCAGCTGATTTTTTTTCTTTGAGTTGGAGTCTCACTCTGTCACCCAGGCTAGAGGACAGCGGCACACTCTCGGCCCCTGCAGACTCGATCTGCTGGGCTCAGGTAATCCTTCTGCTTCGGTCTTCCAAGTTGCTGGAAACACAGGCATGAGTCACCACGCCTGGCTAAAATTTTTTTTTTTTTTTTTGAGTTGGAGTCTCACTCCGTCACCCAGACTGGAGTGCAGTGGCCGTTCCCAGCCACTGTAGCCTCGACCCACTGGGCTCCGGCGACCCTTCCGCCTCAGCCTTCCGAGGAGCCGGAATTACAGGCATGCGCTACCACGCCCGGCTGATTTTTTGATTTATTGTAGAGATGCGGTCTTGCTGCCCAGGCAATCCACTCACCTCAGACTCCCAAAGGCGCAGGATTACAGGCTGAGCCACCGAGCCCGGCTAAATTTTTTTTTTCGATTGTAGAGATGAGGTCTCGCCAAGTTGTCCAGGCTGGTCTCAAACCCCTGGATTCAGGCAGTCCTCTTGCCTCAGCCCCCCAAAGTGCTGGGATGACAGGCGTGAGCCACCATACCCAAATTTTTCTTTTCCTCAGAGTTCACGGACACCCTAAAGTCTGTCATTGGGTCCCCCAGAGGCCCATGGACCTCGGGTTGAAACTTGCCTAAAATTCTTGGGGAGTGGATTCAAACTGAAGTTATGTATATGCCAAGTCCCCTCAAGCCCTACTTAATGCCTCTATCCAGTGTGGCCCAGGCCAGAGTGCAGTGCCACAATCACGGCTGACCGCAGCCTCGACCTCTCGGGCTTAAGCGATCCTTCTGCCTCAAGTAGCTGGGACTGCAGGTTCATGCCACTGCGCCCAGCTTATGTTTAAAATAAATATTTTTTGTAGAGATGGGGTCTCACTATATTGCCCAGTCTGGTCTCCAACTCCTGGACTCAAGGGATCCTTTTGCCTTATCCTCTTAAAGTGTGGGAATTGTAGGTGTGAGCCACCACATCCAGCCTAGAGAGATATTTTATTGAGTGCCTACTGTGTTCCAGGCTACATCCAGGCTCTGGGATACATTAGGAAGGAAGAAAGCAATGGCCGTTACCTTCAAGGCCTCCCTGGCTTGTGGGAGAAGGAACCACTCCGCCACCGCCAGTTCACGGGATGTTTAGTGGGTGCCCCATGCCAAACACTTCTTTTTTTTTTTTTTGAGTCAGAGTCTCACTCTGTCGCCCAGACTGGAGTGCAGTGGCCGCTCCCGGCCACCGCAGCCTTGACCTGCTGGGCTCCGGCGATCCTTCCACCTCAGCCTTCCGAGTAGCCGGAATTACAGGCGCGCGCTACCACGCCCGGCTAATTTTTGATTTATTGTAGAGATGAGGTCTCGCTGCCCAGGCGGGTCTGGAACCTGCGGGCTCAGGCAATCCACTCACCTCAGCCTCCCAAAGGTGCGGGATGACAGGCTGAGCCCGGCTTTTTTTTTTTTTTAAGAGACAGCATTTCACTCTGCAGCCCAAGCTGGAGTGCAGGGGCACCATCATGGCTCACTGTAGCCCCAACCTTCTGGGCTCAAGCGATCCTCCTGCCTCAGCCTCCTGAGTAGCTGGGACATAGCAAGACCTCGACTCTACAAAAAATTTAAAAATGAGCCGGGCGTGGTGGTGTGTGCTGTAGTCCCGGCTACTCAGGAGCTGAGGTGGGAGGAGCACTTGAGCCCAGGGGGTCAAGGCTGCAGACCCTGCCCCTCTCGAAAAAAGTGTGAGTACTGCGTCAGGCATAGATTTCACAAGAACTTACACGTGCAACAGAGTGAGACTCCAACTCAAAAAACAAAAAAAGTATTATTATTATTTTTTTTTGAGTTGGAGTCCCACTCTGTCGCCCAGACTGGAGTGCAGTGGCCGCTCCCGGCCACCACAGCCTCGACCTGCCGGGCTCCGGCGATCCTTCCGCCTCAGCCTTCTGAGTAGCAGGAGTTACAGGCATGCGCTACCACGCCCGGCTGATTTTTTTTTTTTGGATTTATTGTAGAGATGAGGTCTCGTCAAGTTGCCCAGGCGGGTCTTGAACCCGCGGGCTCAGGCAATCCACTCACCTTGGCCTCCCAAAGTGCTGGGATTACAGTCTGAGCCACCGAGCCCAGCCAAAAAAAATTATTTAGAGGCCTCCCAGAGTGCTGGGATTATAGGCATGAGCCACCGCACCTGACTGTGGGGGACTTGTCCCTGTGGAGATCGGGGGTCTCTGATAGGTGAGACGGCGTCGGCGATTAAACTGGAGGGATTAGATATAAAGAGAAAGAAAGGGGGGAGAAAGAAAGAGACTGGACTCCTGCTCAAGTGACTAGAAGCCATTTATTGAGCGTAATTCCAGGGCTTTTATCCCCAAACTCTGTAAAGTTTTCATCACGGGAACTCCTGTTGTTATGGTTGTATAAAAAGTAGTATGTGTCTTTTACATGAACAGGTCTAGGTGTACACAGACACCCCCTACTCTCAAGCAGATGTGTTTTTTTAAATATGAGGGAGAACGTAAGAAAGAATAACCACAAATTGTCTTTTTGTTTTTTATCCAGTTTTTATGGACCCTAAATTGTTTACAGCTACATAACATCGTTTAATGGTTACACCCGAAACCAACATAAATAATATACTACCTTTTACTATTTTATGTTAATTTAAGTTAGTCTTTATAAAACAGTTGTTGTTATGGTTATACTCTCTTAGCACCAGCAAACCTAATTTAAACTCTGTTGGCCCCCCGGAATCAAACTGAACTAATCACACTTTTATAACAAAATGGTTACTTAAATTTTTAAAATGTATATAAACTATATTCTAAAACCTGTATCTATAAATTTCTAAAATCACATCAAGAGAATCTGTGACTTGTACTAAGGCTCTTTAATGTGACTCAAAGTTAAACTTAAATTGTTTAAGAGCAAAAACCAGCCGGGCTCAGTGGCTCAGCCTGTCATCCCACACCTTTGGGAGGCTGAGGTGAGTGGATGGCCTGAGCCCGCGGGTTCGAGACCCGCCTGGGCAACTCGGCGAGACCTCATCTCTACAATAAGTAAATCAGCCGGGCGTGGTAGCGCACGCCTGTAATTCTGGCTACTCGGAAGGCTGAGACGGAAAGATTGCCGGAGCCCAGCAGGTCGAGGCTGCGGTGGCCGGGAGCGGCCACTGCACTCCAGTCTGGGTGACAGAGTAACTCCAACTCAACAAAAAGAGCAAAAGCCATAAACCGTGGAAAATGGGAACAATAGACTCCCAAGTCTAGCTGTGTACATTTTGGCCTCAGAGTTTTTTGTTAGAGCCAGCAGGAGCCCTTCCTGGTTGCAGTGCCAAATGGAAAAGGAGGAGGGAATGGGGTCAACAGCACTCAAACGCATCCTAGCGGTCTCGGAGTCCACAGCCTTCCCTGATCCCTAAAGCTCAGTGGGGCTCTGTGGCCGCTCGCAACACCTGGCCTCGAAATAATTTTCGCTCCCACCTAAGCCGATGAAAGGGCCCCTTTGCCCCCTCATCAACCACATGGGACTTTCTCTTTCTTAATTTATACTGAGGTGGAATTCATAACCACACAAGCGTATACAGACAGCTGCCCCCATTTTTTTTTTTTTTTTTGAGTTGGAGTCTCACTCTGTCACCCAGACTGGAGTGCAGTGGCCGCTCCCGGCCACCGCAGCCTCGACCTGCTGGGCTCTGGTGATCCTTCCGCCTCAGCCTTTCAAGTAGCTGGAACTACATACGCATGCTACCACGCCGGCTCATTTTTAATTTTTATTGTAGAGATGAGGTCTCACCAAGTTGCCCAGGCAGGTCTTGAAACCGCGGGCTCAGGCAATCCACTCACCTCAGCCTCCCAAAGGCGCGGGATTACAGGCTGAGCCACCGAGCCCGGCTCCATTTGTTTCTTAAAGTCTTGTTGGACCATGGCCACACACGGACTTACCTATCCCCTATGGCTGTCAGGGCAGGGTCGAGAGGGGAGAGACTGTTTCTGGCTGGTAATGACCAAAATATTTGTTTTGCAGTCCTTCACCAAAAAAAAGCTTGCGGACTCCCAGCCCATGTGAATTAAAAAGCAAAACAGACAAAAGCATCCTCACCATCACATTCATGGGTGTGTGTATCTGTGTGCAGAAGTGGGGTCTCGCTATGTTGCCCTGGCTTGTCTCAAACTCTTGGGCTCCAGCGATCCTACTGCCTGGGCCTCTCAAAGTGCTGGGATGACAGGCGTGAGCTACCACACCAGGCTTTGTGTATAAATATATATATATACTTGGAGTTGAAGTCTTACTCCATTGCCCAGGCTGGAGTGCAGTGGCATGCTCATGGCCACTCCAGCATCAACCTGCTGGGTTCCAGTGATCCGCCTCAGCCTTTCAAGCAGCCAGAACTACAGGTGCATGCCACTATGCCCAGCTAATTATTTATTTTTATTTTTTATTGTAGAGATGAGGTCTCACCATGTTGCCCAGGTTGGTCTCGAACCCCTGGGCTCAGGCAATCCTCTTGCTTCCATTTCCCAAAGTGCTGGGATGACAGGTATGAACCACCACACTGGGACTCAAGTGTATTAATCTTTTTTTTTTTTGTCAGTCTCACTCTGTTGCCAGTGCAGTGGCACGCTGCTCACGGCCACTGCAGCCTCGACCTGCTAGGCTCCGGCGATCCTTCTGCTTCAGCCTTCCAAGTAGCTGGAAGTACAGGCACACGCCACCACACCCAGCTAATTTCTATTTATTTATTTATTGTAGAGATGAGGTCTCACCAAGTTGCCCAGGCTGGTCTTGAACCTGTGGACTCAGGCAATCCTCTCACCTCAACCTTCCAAAGTGCTAGGATTATAGGTGTGAGCCACTGAGCCCAGCCTCAAGTGTATACCTCTTTTTTTTTTTTTTTTTTTTGAGTTGGAGTCTCACTCTGTCACCCAGACTGGAGTTCAGTGGCACGCTCCCGGCCACCGCAGCCTCAACCTGCTGGACTCCGGCAATCCTTCCACCTCAGGCTTCCAAAGAGCTGGAACAACAGGCGCACACTACCACGCCCGGCTAATTTTTGATTTATTGTAGAGATGAGGCCTCGCCAAGTTGCCCAGGCAGGTCTCGAACCCGCGGGCTCAGGCAATTCACTCACCTCGGCCTCCCAAGGTGCGGGATTACAGGCTGAGCCACCAAGCCCGGCCAAGAGTATACATCTTTATTGGACAGCGCAGTGAACACTTACATGTGGTCACAGCCCCTGAGCGCCTCCTTGAATTTCTTCTTTCTCTGTCATTATGCAGCAGGCAGCTGCACGTCCAATTTCTCTCACCATGATTTGTTTACACCTGTTTTGTTTTGATTTAGAGACAGGGTCTTGCTCTGTCACCCAGGCTGGAGTGCAGAGGCCCAATCATCGCTCACTGCAGTCCCGAACCTCCTGGACTAATGTGATCCTCCCGCCTCAGCCTCCTGAGTAGCTGGGACTACAAGTGTGTGGCTGACATGTTGCTTTTTATTTTTATTATTTATTTCGCTTATTTTTGAGTCAGAGTCTCACTCTGCTGTCAAGGATGGAATGCAGTGGCACAATCATGACCACTACAGCCTCGACTTCCCAGGTTCAAGCAATCCTCCAACCTCAGCCTCCCGAGTACCTGGGACTACAGGCATGTGCCACCACATCCAGCTAATTTTTTTGTTGTAGAAACAAGACCTCATTATGTCCCCTAAGTTGGTCTCAAACCCCTAGACTCAGGCAATCCTCCCGCCTCAGCCGCTATACCTGCCTTTGCATTTTATTATTTAATTGAATGCTATTTTAATATTTATTGCATTTCACTTTTTTTTTTGAGCTGGAGTCTCACTCCATTGCCCAGGCTGGAGGCTGAGGCAGGAGGACCACCTGAGGCTGCAGTGGCCGTGAGCGTGCCACTGCACTCCAGCCTGGGGGACAGGAGTGAGACTCCAACTAAGAGGAAAAAAAAGCAAAAGAGGTTAGGAGGGCTGTCTGACCCACCCCACACCACGTAAGGACACAGTAGTAAGTATGCTCTATGAAGGCACGCTGACCTTGGATTTCCCAGTCTCCAGAACGGCGGGCAGCACCTTTCTGTTGCTTACCAATTATCTGGCTAAGACATTTTTGTTACAGCAGCAGGAATGGACTAAGACACACACACACACACGGCCAGTACGTAGCTGTGGCGACATTTATTAAGGCAATGCCGAACTCCAAGGTCCCAGGACAAGGCGGGGCAGGTGGGCCTCAGCCCCTCTCTGCTCCGGGATGACTCGGAGACTTGGCGGCCCGCCCTGTCCCTGGGAGGCCACTTCTCAGACCAGCTGGCCAAGTCCGTCCCCTGAGGGCTGAGGCCAGGAACCCTGGTACAGAAGGGGAAGTGGAATCTAACAACACTATCCCTGGTTTTTAAGAGGGAAAAAAGTCTCTTTTGGACCCTTCTGGAAAGAATTCTTTTCTGGATGCTTCTCTCTACTGCGTGATGCAGCGCAGCTCAGGATACACTTCCCCCAAGCTTGGGGTGGGGAGAGGGACTGGTCGGCTGGGGGATGCCCCCATTTTGGGGGCCCGTTTCCCGACTTGGCACCTTGGGGGGGCCGGGGAGGGGAGCCCCCTGGGGAGGGGCGGAGTGCTACTTCTCCTCCGGGGCCTTCTCGGCAATCCCGGGGGCGAAGGGGCCCACAAGCCACATGATGGGCGTGTTCTGGGCCACGTGCTCCACCATGCGGTCCAGGGCCTCCCGAGCCTTGGCCACCCGCTCGCGGCTCTGGGTCAGGATGCTGCTGGACAGGTCCTGGAAGGAGTGGACGCCGGAGAAGGTGGCCTGGAGGGCCTCCGCCTGGCAGCCAGCCTGCTGCGCCTGGTCCTTCACGTGGGCCGGCAGCCCCTGGAGGCTGGCGCCCAGCGAGGCGCAGGTGGCCTGCAGCTGGCGGGCGATGTCCCGGAACATGGCCAGCGCCCGCGACTCGACCTGCTGCAGAGGGGGAGTCTTCAGGTGGGGGAACTGAGCCCAAGCAGGGGATCGAGGTCGCAGGGGTCCTCCTGCCAACCGTGGGGGCGGGGTGCTGGTGGGAGGAGGGGGCGTTCTCTTTGGGCCTCGAACCATGTGAAATACACACCAGTCATTTCTCTTTTTTTTTTTTTTTTGAGTTGGAGTCTCACCCTCGCCCAGACTGGAGCGCAGTGGCCGCTCCCGGCCACCGCAGCCTCAACCTGCTGGGCTCCGGAGATCCTTCCGCCTCAGCCTTCCGAGTAGCCAGAATTACAGGCATGCGCTACCACGCCCGGCTGATTTCTTGATTTATTGTGGAGATGAGATCTCGCCAAGTTGCCCAGGCAGGTCTCGAACCCGTGGGCTCAGGCAATCCATTCACCTCAGCCTCCCAAAGACACGGGATTACAGGCTGAGCCACCGAGCCCGGCTACTGTGCACTTTAAATGGGTGATTTGGACAGTATGCAAATCACATCTCAAAAAAACTGTTAAAGAAACAAAAAGTATCAGCCAGGCTGGGAAGGTGTGGAAGAACTTTCCAGGCAGAATGAAAGCATAGGGGTGGGGTGGGGGGAGTAGAGGGGTGTGTGTGTGGGGGGGGGGAACACAGTTTAAATGAGGAATGAGGTCTTTGAGGCCGGGTGTGGTGGCTCACACCTGTCATCCCAGCACTTTGGGAGGCCAAGACAGGAGGATTGTCTGAGCCCAGGAGCTTGAGACTAGCTTGGGAAACAGGGCAAGACGACGTCTCTATTAAAAAAAATTAGCTGGGCATAGTAGCCATGCAACTCGGGAGGCTGAGGTGGGAGGACTGCTTGAGTCCAGGAGGTCGATGCTGCGATGAACTGTGATCGAGCCGCTGCACTCCAGCCTGGGCGACAGAATGAGATCCTCACTCAAAAAATAAATAGGCCAGGCGTGGTGGCTCAAGCCTGTAATCCCAGCACTTTGGGAGGTGTAGGTGGAAGGATTGCCTGATCTCAGGGGTTCGAGACCAGTCTGAGAAACTTGGCAAGACTTGGTCTCTACAATAAATAAAATTAGTTGGGTGTGGTGGCTCATGCCTGTGGTTCCAGCTACTTGGAAGGCTGAGGTGGAGGGATCGCCTGAGCCCAGCAGGTCGACGTTGGGGTGGCCGTGAGCGTGCCACTGCCCTCCAGCCTGGGCAACAGAGTGAGACTCTGACTCTAAATAATCAAGATGAAAATAAATGTGTTCCATGACAATTTCCCTGGCCATGAATGAATGAGTTAAGCACAGGAGCCCACCAGCTTGGGACTCGACTTGAACCAGGTGGCTGGTGGCCAGAAGGCACCCACATGGGAACAAGATCTGCTTTGCACCTTTGAAAGGTGGTCCCAGGTGCTGCAGTCAGCAGCGCGGGCAACAGGAGATAGATTTAGGTGGGAGGTGGCCTGGGTCTGGCGCCAAACAGCTTGCACTTATAGAGAGCCTTGTGGTATCTTTAAAATGCCATGTTTGTAGCCCTTACTAGACACTTTACATATTAACTCTGTTCACCTTTTTTTTTTTTTTGAGGCAGGGTCTGGCTCTGTCTAGCAGGCTGGAGTGCAGTGGTACAATCACAGCCCACTGTAGCCTCCAACTCCTGGGTTTAAGCAATCCTCCCACCTCAGCCTCCCAAGTAGCTGGGAACACAGGTGCCACCATGCCCAGCTAATTTTTGCATTTTCTGTAGAGATGAGGTCTCCTTACATTGCCCAGGTTGGTCTGGAACTCCTGGGCTCAAGCAATCCTCTCACCTCAGCCTCCCCGAGTTTCTGGTCTTACAGGTGTGTGCCACTGTGGCCGGCTCATTTCTCCTTTTAAAAAGTTGACATGTAACACACACACCATAACAACTACCCTTTTTTTTTTTGAGTTGGAGTCTCACTCTGTTGCCCAGGCTGGAGGGCAGTGACATGCTCACGGCCATCCCAGTGTCGACCTGCTGGGCTCCAGCAATCCTTCCGCCTCCGGCTTCTAAGTAGCTGGAACTACAGGTGTGCACTACCATACCCAGCTAATTTTTTGATTTATTGTAGAGACGAGGTCTCGCCAAGTTGCCCAGGCTGGTCCCGAACCCATGGGCTCAGGCAGTCCTCTTGCCTCGGCCTCCCAAAGTGCTGGGATGACAGGCTAAACCACTGAGCCCAGCCACAATCACCCTTTCAACTGTATACTTCGGTGGGGTTTTTTTAGTACATCCACGAGATTGTGCAACTACTGCTTTTACGTAATTCCAGGAAATTTTCATCACCCTTAAATGAAACCCTGTCCCCATCAGCTACCACCCCCAGCGCCCTCACCCTGGCACCCACGAACCCATATCCCGACTCTGTGGACTGGCCTGTTCTGGACCCTTCATAGAAGTGGAGCCACACCCTGTGTGGCCTTGGGTGTCTGGGTTTCAAAGAGTGTGAAATCCTCGAGGCCCGTCCACACTGTGTCCCGTGTCAAGCCTCCCTCCTGCTTATGGTTGCGTGGTATGCCAGTGTGTCCCACGGGGTCCCATTCGTCTCTGGATGTAGGCCATCTTCCACTTAATGGCTATTGTAACTTGTGCTGCCATGAACATTCACATGCAAGTACATATCACCCCCAAAATTTGACCACCCTTCAAAGGTCCTATATTCTATTTATGGACAGGGAAACTGAGGCCCACGGCAGCAAAGCTGGGGAGCTACGGTGTGAGTGAAGGCCTAAGACTGAGGGAGTATCCTTCAGAACGAGGGGCTGCCAAGTGCAGTGACTTTGGGAGGCCGAGGCAGGAGGACCACTGGAGCCCAGGAGTTTGAGGCCAGCTTGGGCAACATAGCAAGATTTGTTTTTTTGAGTTGGAGTCTCACTCCGTCGCCCAGGCTGGAGAGCAGTGTCACACTCCCAGCCACCACAGCCTCGACCTGCTGGGCTCCGGCGATCCTTCCATCTCAGCCTTCCAAGTAGCCGGAACTACAGGCATGTGCTACCACGCCCGGCTAATTTTTTTGATTTATTGTAGAGATGAGGTCTCGCCAAGTTGCCCATGTGGGTCTCTAACCCACAGGCTCAGGCAATTCACTTACTGCGGCCTCCCAAAGTGCTGGGATTACAGGCTGAGCCACCGAGCCCGGCCTCCAATCTTGTCTTTATCCCAGGAAAAAAAAAAAAAAGCTGGACATGGTGGTGCATGTCTGCTGTCCTAGCTACTTGGAGGCAGAGGCGGGAGGATCACTTGAGTCCAGGAGGCTGCAGACCCTACCTCTTTCGCAAAAAAAAGACGAAGATGTGAGAACTGTGTCAGGCATAGATTGCGTAAGTGCTTACACACGTGGCAGAATGGCTGAGCCCAGCACAGGAGGCCAATGATTAGAACAGAGCAGAAGGGACCAGAGAGTGCTAACTGGAAACTCGGCCTGGAGTGGGTGACTAGGAAGGATCAGAGGGGCACTGCAATTAGGGCAGGAAACATTTGAGACTTCAGGTAAAGGAGATGCGGAATCAGCATCCAGCAGTGATACACAGCAACACCCAAGCCCAAGAACAGAAATCCACCAGGGCTTCCTGGAAGAGGTGTCAGCAGCTCCCTAACGAAAGCCGTGAACAGGGGCACGGCCGGGAGGTGCATTCCAAGCAAGTGGGCCCACAGGGCAGAGGCGCGAGAAGTGAAGTGGAGCCACCCCCAGCCTTGTCAAGCGCCCTGTCACGCCCCCACTCCCTCCCGTGGGTACCTCAGGCTGGGCCGGGTCCTTCTCTGTGTCCGGGAGCTGTTTCTGGCTCCAGCTGAGCCACATCTGGTGCAGCATCTCCTGACCTTCCAGCAGCTTCTGGTCGACCCCGGGCTTGACAGTCTCCATCTGGGGCAGAGGTGGGAGGCTGAGAGCAGAGGCTCCTGCCGGGGTTCCCCAACGTCCCCGCCGGGAAGGTGGCATTCGGGGGAGCCAGGGAGCCCCTCTGTCATCGGCCTTGTGGGAGGCCTGGACGGACGAGGGCTTCCCTGGCTGCAGGGACCCGCGGGCCTGCAGGCTTTGGGCCACCACCTGGCTCAGGCGCGGCAGAGAAGAGGCTGCACGTGCTGGCCACCCCGCCCACCTGGTCTGTTTCTCCTTCAGGCAAGAAGCCCGGACACGTGACTGCCTCTGACCAATGAAACACGAGCAGACGGACCACGCCCACTCAGCCAGTCACCCCAGCACTCTGGGAGGCCAGGCGAGTGGATTGCCTGAGACCGCGGGTTCGAGCCCAGCCCGGGCACCGTGGCGAGCCCCCGTCTCTACAGTAAATAAAAAATGAGCCAGGTGTGGTAGCGCACGCCTGTAGTTCCAACTACTCGGAAGGCTGAGGCGGAAGGATCGCTGGATCCCGGCAGGTCGAAGCTGCGGTGGCTGCGAGCGGCCACTGCCCTCCAGCCTGGGCGACAGAGTGAGACTCTGACTCAAAAAAAAAAGTGCTTGCAATGGGCCCAGGCTCCACGGCTCAGGCCTGTCACCACAGCACTTTGGGAGGCCAAGGTGGGAGGGTTGCTTGAGGCCAGGAATCGGAGACCAGCCTGGGCCACCTAGTGATACCTCGTCCACACAAAAAAAAGAAAAAAGCAGCCGGGCCTGGTGCTGTGCGTCCGTAGTCCCAGCTAGTAGGAGGCTGAGGAGGGAGGATCGCCTGAGCCCAAGAGGTTGAGGCCACAGTGAGTCGACACCGTGCCACTGCACTCCAGCCCGGGCAAAAGAGAGACCCAGACTCAGTAACAAAATAACCAGGTGTGGTAGTGCACACCTGTCACCCCAGCTACCCAGGAGGTTGAAGTGGGAGGATCGCTTGAGCCCAAGAGTTTGAAGCTGTAGTGAGACCCAGCCCCCCATAAAAAGACTCGTGTTTGGGGGGGGGTTGAGTTTGAGTCTCACTCTGTCACCCAGGCTGGAGTGCAGTGGCACGCTCATGGCCTGCTGGGCTCAGGCGACCCTTCCGCTTCGGCCTTCCAAGCGCTGGAACTGCAGGCGTGTGTCATCACGCCCGGTTGATTTTTTGATTTAACGTTAGAGACGAGGTCTTGCCAAGTTGCCTGGGCTGGGCTCAAACCCCTAGACTCAGGAAATTCCCTACCTCTGCCTCCAGAAGAGCTGGGATTACAGGTGGCTCATTGCGCCCAGCAAGAATGGTGTCCTTATCAGAAGAGATGAGGACCCAGACACCTCGCCCAGAGGGCTGGCCAGGTGAGCTCGGGCCAGGTGAGCTGGCGGGGAGCAGGCGCCGTTCGCAAGTCCAGGAGAGAGGCCTTCAAGACACGCTGACCTCGGGTCTCGGCCTCCCAGAGGGTGTGTCCTGGGCTGGCACCCCGGGGCAGGGCCCAGGGTCGGGGGCGGGAAAGTGTGTGTGTGTGGGAAAGGCTGGTCTATCCCAGGGCGGGCACCCCCCCGGGGACCACTGGGGCGAGGCCGGCCTGCCCGCCCGTCCATCTGCCCGGGCCTCACCAGGCTGAGCGCCTGCGCCAGCTGCCCCAGTGCCTCCTGCGCCCGGTGCCGGGTGGCCTGCAGCTTGGCCAGCGAGTGGTCGTAGGCGTGCTGGCGCAGCCGCTCCGACAGGGAGCCCAGGCGCACGAAGTAGCTCTGCTCCTGGCGCTGCTGCTGCACGGACGCCATGCCGAAGCCCTCCAGGGACGTGGCGATGCGGGCTGCGGGGCGGGAAGGCTCCGTGAGGGCCGGTCCGGGTGGCGCCCCCTCCCATGCCCACCTGGCAAAGGGCCCCTCATTGATGCCCCCGCCAAAGGGGCACGAGGGAGCTCAGCCTCATGGGACTCACGGCCTCAGGCCGGTCTCACAGTGCGACCTCCACATCGTCATGGAGTCATGCCAGTTGCCGTCCAGGACAGACGCATATGCCACTGCAGCCCTGGAACATTTTCACTGGAACTTTCTATGTTTCCTCCCCTTAGTGGGGGTCTACTCTGTTGCCCAGGGTGGAGTGCAGTGGCACGATCATGGCTCACCCCAGCCTTTGGGAGACCAGAGGTTTGAGACCAGCCCTGGCAACTTGGTGAGACCTGTCTCCACAATAAATCAAAAAAATTAGCTGGCGTGGTGGTGCAAGCCTGTAGTCCCAGCTACTCGGGAGGCTGAGGTGGGAGGATCCCCTGAGCCCAGGAAGTCGAGGCTGTGGTGAGCCATGATTGTGCCCCTGAGACTCTGACTCAAAAAAATTTAAAAAGTTCTTGCAAAAGCTGAACGGTGGTTTTTTGGTGGTTTTTTTTTTTTGAGTCGGAGTCTCTCACTCTCACCCAGGCTGGAGTGCAGTGGCATGCTCATGTCCACTGCAACCTCAGCCTGCTGGGCTCAGGTGATCCTCCCGCTTCAGCCTCCCAAGTAGCTGGAACCACAGGTGCATGCCACCACGCCCGGTTAATATTTTGATTTACTGTCAAGACGAGGTCTTGCCAATTTGCCCAGGCTGGTCTCAAACCCACGGACTCAGGCAATTCTCTTGCCTCCACCTCCCAAAGTGCTGGGATGGCAAGCTTGAGCCACTGCGCTTGGCCAGGGCAGTGGTTTTGACCTTGGCGATGATGTGGACAGCTGTGTGTGGCTGTCACGAGCGGGGTGGAGGCCAGGGAGGCCGCTGAACACCCCGCAGTGCCAAGGACAGCCCACCCAGAGAGCGCTCAGCTCCAGCTTGCACAGGCCACAGCTGGGAGACCCTGGCCGAGGTCAGATCATTCCAGCTGTCCCCCAAAGCTGTGTCTGGTCACACACACCGACCCCGAGGGATGACCCCTGGCCCCTGGCCAGAGTGTGGTGTCACATGACCACAAAGCCCATGAGGGTGCTTGTCACCAGCACTGTGGGTCCTTGAGTCGGCGATGCCGGGCATGCTGAAAGCCCTTGGCATACCAGTAACACACAGGCGGTTCCAGAATGCAGGGCCAGCCGGGCTCGGCGGCTCAGCCTGTAATCCCACGCCTTTGGGAGGCTGAGGTGAGTGGATTGCCTGAGCCCGCGGGTTCGAGATCCGCCTGGGCAGCGAGACCTCATCTCTATAATAAATCAAAAAATCAGCCGGACGTGGTAGTGAGCGCCTGTAGTTCTGGCTACTTGGAAGGCTGAGACGAAAGGATCGCCGGAGCCCAGCAGGTCAAGGCTGCGGTGGCCGGAGCGGTCACTGCCCTCCAGTCTGGGTGACAGAGTGAGACTCCAACTCAAAAAAAAAAAAAAAAAAAAAAAAGATTGCAGGGCCACGGACACAGCATGAGAGGGCGTGGGCAAACCACAAGTAGGACCGGCCACTTTGTCTGGAGAGGTCATTCCCAGTTTACTACCCCGCAGCAGCCCATTTCCCTCCCGCCCTTGCCCCCAAGGTCTGTCATCCCCACAGCAGCCACCAGAGGGGGCCTGGGAACACCTGAGTCAGGCCCGCCCTCCTCCGCCCACAGCCCTCCATGGCTCCCACCTGCCTGAGGGTCAAAGCCCAAGCCTTTGGGGCCCAAAAGGGGGGCCCGCCCCCCATGGCCTCCCCTGCTCTGGCCACATGGGCCTCCTCCCTGTGCCTCCAACACACCAAGCACAGTCCAGCCTCAAGACGGCTTTCTATGCCACCCTTTGCCCTGACGCCTCCACTTGGCTCCCATGAAATGCCACCGGCTCCAAGATGTCTCCCAGATTTTCCCTTTCCCAAAAATTAGAAAATAAAAGCTCTTCCCTCTAGCCTGGTTTTTGTAAACTGAGGCGGCGAGCACTGTAAGAGCTGAACTGTGTCCGGAGAAGCCGAGGCACGCCTGGCACAC
The DNA here is from genome assembly GCA_027257055.1 of Cephalopachus bancanus. Classification (NCBI taxonomy): domain Eukaryota; kingdom Metazoa; phylum Chordata; class Mammalia; order Primates; family Tarsiidae; genus Cephalopachus; species Cephalopachus bancanus. The sequence goes on along the minus strand of JAPVLO010000582.1, from coordinate 661,597 downwards.
AGCAGGCGCTCAATGAATGCAGGCCTGAGTGAACAAAGAAATGCCGGGGGGGGGAATTTGGGGAGCCAGCAGGAGGGCTTTTTCCCGGGAGGGTGTGCCCCACCGAGTTTCTGGTTTGTCTACACAGGGAGCACAGCACACGAGAGGGAAAATTTTCCCTTGGGCTAATCAATTTGGGGGGTCTCACTCTGTCACCGGGGCTAGAGTGCAGTGGCACGATCATGGCTCACCACAGCCTCAACCTCCGGTGCTCTTTTTGTAGACAGAGCCAGGAGCTCGGTGGACACACACGTCCCTGGAAATAGCCTCTCCTGCTGGCTCCACGTCTCCTCCCCCCGGCATTTCTTTGTTCACTCAGGCCTGCATTCATTGACCTGCTGTGTGCCAGGCGTGCCTCGGCCCCGGACACAGTTCAGCTCTTACAGTGCTCGCCGCCTCAGTTTAAAAAAACCCAAAAAAGCTTTTATTTTCTAATTTCCTGGGCCCAAAACCTCCTGCCTCGCCCCCTGAGTGCTGGACACGGACACACCACCCGCACAGCTAATTTTTTTGTAGAAAGGGGTCTCGGGCCCGGCTCGGTGGGTCAGCCCGTCTCCCAGCACTTTGGGGGGCCCAGGTGAGTGAACTGCCTGAGCCCCCTTCAAACCCTGGCAATTTGGCGAGACCTCATCTCCACTATTAAATCAAAAACTAGCCGGGCGTGGTAGCGCGCGCCTGTAGTTCCAGCTCCTTGGGAGGCTGAGGCGGAAGGATCGCCGGAGCCCGGCAGGTCGAGGCTGCGGTGGCCCGGAGCGGCCACTGCACTCCAGTCTGGGCGACAGTGAGACTCCACTCAAAAAAAAACAAAAAGAAATGGGTCTCGCTATGTTCCCCAGGCTGTCCTCCTGCCTCAGCCTCCCAAAGTGCTGGGATCGCGGGCGTGAGCCACCATGCCTGGCTGCTTTAGCAAGTGGATGACAAGCGCCAAGGAGAGAAGAGGAGGGTCAGGGGGTGCCAGGACACAGATCAGATGAAGGCGGCCTGGCTGGGGAGATGGCATTTGAGCCATTTGGACATCTCAGGGCAAAAGCTCCAGGCAGAAGCAACAGCAGAGCTCCCGTGGTGGGAGCTCGTTCGAGGATCGGAAAGGAAGCTGGTGAGGCCAGAGTAGAATGAATGAAGAAGGAAGGTGGGTGAGGCGGCGGGAGCCTTGTGGGCTGCAGGGAGGACTTGGCCTCGCCCAGTCTCACTAAAGGGAGGTGAAGACGGCAGAAGAAACTGGTGCAATGGCCCTGGGGCAGGGCCGCGCCTGGCATGTTGGGGGCACAGCAAGGAGGCCCGTGTGGCTGGAGCCGAGAGAAGAGGGGAGGGCGGCAGGGGACGGGCGGGCGGTGCAGGGCCTGGGGGGCCGCGGGGGGGACGAGAGCCCTGAGCCCGAGGCAGGTGGGAGCCCTGGAGGGCTGAGGGCAGAGGAGGGAGGCCTGACTCAGGGGCTTATCGGCGCCCTCTGGCGGCTGTGGCGGAGAGGACGGCCTGTTGCCGGGGGAGAGGGTGGAGGGGACCAAGCGGGTCCTGGGGGTGATGGGGGAACAGTGGCAGGGGAGGACAGACCCCAGGAGACGGAGACTCACCCAGCTCGGCGTCCGTCATGGGCAGGTGGTTGTCCGCCCACTCCTCCGACTTGCCGAGTACCGTGTCCACCCCACTCAGCACCATCTGGCCCATGCTGGTCACCACGGACTTGGTCCTGTCCACGCCGCTCTGCACGGTGCCACGGGTCACGTCCACCGCCTCCGTCACGCAGGTGGCCACTGTGTCCTTGGTGCTGGACACCATGTCTCGGGCTCCCGACACCTTGGACGACACTAGCTCCTTGGTGTCCGCCAGGACCTACAAGAGGGGTTGGCATCCGTGTGTCCCTCTGTCCCCTGCACTGGCTTCCAGGGAGGCAGAAGAGGGCAGTTCCAGTCCCCGGGTGACTGCAGGGCTCCCACCTCGCCCAGGGTCAAAGCCCAAGTCCTCCCCACAGCCCACCAGTCCCTCCCCTCCTCCCTCTCCTCCCTCCGCTCCAGCCGCCAAGACTCCGGGGGTGGCCCTGCCCCAGGGCCTTTGCACTGCCTGGAATGCTCATTAGTGAGACTTGGTGAAAACCCAAGCCTCCACCTCGCACTCTGCAGCCAGACTGCCTGGGTCCGATCCTGGCTTGAGACTTCCTAGCTGCGTGGGCTCAGGCAAGTTGCTCGGCCTGTGTCTCTCTGTCTCTTTTTTTTGAGTCGGAGTCTCACTCTGTCGCCCAGGCTGGAGTGCAGTGGCACGCTCAGAGCCACCCCAGCGTCGACCCGTTGGGTTCTAGCAGCAATCCTTCTGCCTCAGCCTTCCAAGTAGCCGGAACTACAGGCACATGCTACCACGCCCGGCTAATGTTTTATTTTATGGTAGGGACGAGGTCTCACTAAGTTGTCCGGGTGGGGCTTGAACCCGTGGGCTCGGGCAATCCAGTTGCCTCAGCATCCCAAGGTGCAGGGATTACAGGCTGAGCCACAGAGCCTGGCCTCTCTCTGTTTCCTCATCTAGGGCACCATGGGCTGAATCATGCCCCCTCATATTTATATCTTGAAACCCTGACTCTCAGTAGGTCAGAATACGACTTTATCTGGAGATAGGGTCTTTAAAGTGAAGATCACGGCCGGATGTGGGGGCGAATGCCTGTCATCCCAGCGCTTTGGGAGGTTGAGGCAGGAGGGAATGCTTGAGGCCAGAAGTATGAGACCAGACTGGGCAATGTAGTGAGATCTCATCGCTACAAAAATAAAATTAGCCAGGCGTGGTAGTTAGTGTGTGCCTGTAGGCCCAGTTACTTGGGAGGCTAAGGCATGAGGATCACTTGAGCCCAGGAGGTCAAGGCCACAAGGGACCTAACACAGTGCCACCACACTCCAGCCCAAGCGATAGAGACAGATCCTGTCTCAAACAAAAAAATGAAGATGGAGTCGTATGCGGGTCCCCGTCTAACATGTGCGTCCTTATAAGAAGAGCCTGGAATGTTGATGCACACAGAGGGGTGAGTGACCAGGAAGGCGGCAGGGAGGCGGCTGTCTGGACGCCAAGAAGACCGGCCTTGGGAGGAACCAGGCCTGCGACACCCTGATCTTGAACTTCAGCCCCCTGGCCTGCAGATCGACAAGTGTCTGTTAAGTCAGTCAGTCTGGGCACTCTACGCCAGTAGCCCCTGGACCCTAACATGCGGCTAGAGCGGTGCGTGGCTCACGGTTTCACGTATGTGACAGGGACACCCTGGGGGTGACTGCTCCCACGCCCCACTGAGAACTGATCCTGGGTGGATACAGAACCTGGGTCCTAATCTAGATCCTTGAGCCTGGGGGCGGTTGTGCCCTGGGAGCAGGGTTGGGGATACCTGTGGTGTCATGACTGGGGGTGCTCCTGGCATGGAGGGGATAGAGGACAGGGACCCACTTAGCACCCTGCAGCGCCCAGGACGCCTCACCCCAGAGAACGATCCACCCCAACCTCCACAGGGCCCAGGGGAGAGACCCTGCATCGGAGTAGGGTGTTCAGGGCTAGATCAAAGCAACACAGGGGGCCGGGCACGGTGGCTCACGCCTGTCATCCCAACACCTTGGGGGGCCGAGGTGGGAGGTTCGCTTGAGGCCAGGAGTTCGAGGCTGTGGTGAGCCATGATTGTGCCACTACACTCCAGCCTGGGGCTCACAATGAAACTCTGACTCAAAATAAATAAATGAGGCCGGGCACGGTGGCTCACGCCTGTTATATCCCAGCACTTTGGAAGGCTGGGGTAAGAGGATTGCCTAAGCCCAGGAGTTGGAACCTAGCCTGGGCAACTTGGCGAGGCCCTCTCTCTACAGTAAATAAAACAATTAAGGCCAGGTGCGGCGGCTCAAGCCTGTCATTCCAGCACTTTGAAAGCCAAGGTGAAGCTGGGCTCGGTGGCTCAGCCTGTAATCCCGCACCTTTGGGAGGCTGAGGTGAGTGGATTGCCTGAGCCCGCGGGTTCGAGATCCGCCTGGGCAGCGAGACCTCATCTCTACAATAAATCAAAAAATCAGCTGGGCGTGGTAGCGCGCGCCTGTAGTTCCAACTCCTTGGAAGGCCGAGGCGCAAGGATCGCCGGAGCCCAGCAGGTTGAGGCTGCGGTGGCTGGGAGCGGCCACTGCACTCCAGTCTGGGCAACAGAGTGAGACTCTAACTCAAAAAAAAAAAAAAAAAAGAAGAAAGAAAGCCAAGGTAAGAAGATTGTCTGAGACCATGGGTTCGACACCAGCCTGGGCAACTTGGCGAGACCTCATCTCTACAGTAAATCAAAAAATTAGGCTGGGTTCGGTGGCTCAGCCTGTCATCCCAGCTCTTTGGGAGGCCGAGGTGAGTGGATTGCCTGAGCCCGGGTTCGAGACCTGCTTGGGCAACTTGGCGAGACCTCATTTGCACTATAAACCAAAAACAGCCGGGCGTGCTAGCGCGTGCCTGCAGTTCCAGCTACTCGGAAGGCTGAGGCGGAAGGATCGCCGGAGCCCAGCAGGTCGAGGTTGCGGTGGCCGGGAGCAGCTATTGCACTCCAATCTGGGTGACAGAGTGCGACTCCAACTCAAAAAACAAACAAAAAGAACAGCCGGGCATGGTACCGTGCACCTGCAGTTCTGGCTATGTGGGAGGCTGAGGCAGAAGGATCGCCGGAGCCCAGCAGGTTGAGGCTAGGGTGGCCGTGATTGTACCCTGCGACACCTTAGCATCAACCTGCTGCACGACAGAGAGAGACTCTGACTCAAAATAAATAAATAAATTAGCCAGGTATGGTGGCGCATGCCTGTGGTTCCAATTACTTGGAAGGCTGAGGCGAAAGGATCACCTGAACCCAGGTAGGTGGAGGCAGCGGTGGCTGTGATGGTGCCACCACACTCCAGCCTGGGCAACGGAGTGAGACTCTGACTCAAAAAATAAATATGTATTTTTTTAAAAAGTTCTGCTCATCAGCAGCAAGCAAAGACCTTCTTTCCTGGTAAGGCAATGCCCTTGAAGAGGTGAGGTTATAATAGAGACCTGAAAGACTGGTCTAGAAGCAGGAACAGCACATGCAAAGGATCCGGGGTAGGACCGAGATGGGCGCGTTCACTTTATTTTCCTCCCCGGTGCCCCCAGATTCAAAGTTCTATGATGAGGAAGGACTCTGTTCCCGTCCCTATGTCCTTGACATCTAAACTGAGCCTGGCACACATGGGCACCGACATATTAAACAAGGACAGAGGCCAGTCGGTTGCAGCAGAGCAAGGTGGACAGGACCACGTCAGGTGGGGCCACAAAGGGGTCTGAGAGGCAGTTTGCTTTTATTAATAGAGACGGGGTCTCGCTACGTTGCCCAGTGGGTGTCCAACTCCTGGCATCCAGTGATCCTCCCGCCCCGGCCTCCCAAAGCGCCGGGATAAGAGGCGAGCACCACAGAGGAGGCTGGACCGCTGGGGCGGCGTGGACACGACTCCTCCAGCGCACTGGGGCGGACGGGGGTGAGGCTGAGGATGGCCACGGCAGGGGAGGGCCCGACGAGGCAGCCCTCGCCCGCGCCGACGCCCCTACCTTCTCCGAAGGCTGCTGCAGGATGGGCAGGGTCGCCTCCAACTTGTCCAGCCCCCTGTGGGCGTACTCGCTGGCCGACGCAACTGCAGGGACGGAGGGAGACGCACGCCGGTCGTGGGCCCCGCGACGGTGGCCCGGCGCCGGCTAGGGGCGGGGCGGGCGCCCAGCTCGCGGGGTCACTCACTTTGGGGCTCCAGCTTGGACAGGAGGGGCTGCGCCCCGCTGACGGCGGCCGCCGTGAGGGCCTTCACGCCCTTCTCCGCCGCGTCGCAGACGGTCTTGACGTGCGGGTGGCTCTCCTTGGTGGAGGCGTAGGCGGCGGACACCATGTCGCAGGTGGAGCTGATGAGGGGCATGTTGGCCACCCTGGCCACCACGCTGGGCTGCGGGGAGAGCCGGCTCAGGGGGCGGGGCCGAGAGGATGGGGCGGAGCCAGGAAGGGCGGTGGTGGCGGAAAAGGGGGGCCGGAAGGAAAGGGGGTGGGACCGGGATGGGGTGGAGCCAGTGAGACAGGAGGCGGAAGTGAGAATGAGGCGGGGCTGAGAGCATGGGGGCGGGGCCGGGAGGATGGGGCGGAGCCAGAGGAGGCGGAAGTGGGGATGGGGGCCGGGCTAATCATGGGGGCGGGGCCAAAAAGTACAGGGCGGAGTCAGGGAGATAAGGCGAAGGTGGGGCGGGGTCGAAAAATAGGGGGGCAGGGGCGGGACATGGGGGGGAGCCAGTGAGACAGGAGGCGGAAGTGGGAATGAGGCAGGGGGGGTGAGAGCATGGGGGCGGGGTCGGGAGTGTGGGCAGAGGCAGAGACAGGAGGCAGAAGTGGGGATGGGGCGAGGCTGACAGAATGGGGGCGGGGCCCTGAAAAATAGGGGGTGGAGCCGGGAAGCAGGGGCGGAGAGGGGCGGTGGTGGCAGTGGGAGGGCGGGCCTGGAAGGAAAGGGGGCGGGACCGGAAGGATGGGGTGGGGCCAGTGAGACAGGAGGCGGAGGGGAGGATGGGGTGGGGCTGAGAGCACAGGGGGTGGGGTCGGGAGGGCGGAGCCAGGAAAACAGGCTGGAGGGCAGCAAGGGGGCTGACAGGGCGGAAGGGTGGGGCTGACGAGGCGGAAGTGTGGGAGGATAGGGCGGAGCTAGGAGGTGCCCCACCCTCAACCATGGCGTGGGGGCGGGGCAACAGGAGGGGGCAGGGCCAGGTTGGGGGCGCTCCGCCGTCGCGCGTTGCAGAAGCCAGGACCTGCGGAGCTGCCTCACATGTTTCCTTCAGCTCGGCATCGTCTTACTCTTTTTTGGGGGGTCGGAGTCTCACTCCGATGCCCAGGCTCGGGGGCAATGGCACGCTCACAGCCACCGCAGCCTCGACCTGCTGGGCTCAGGCGATCCTTCCACCTCGACCTTCCAAGCAGCCAGAACTACAGGCGCAGGCTTCCACCTCCGGCTTATTATTATTATTATTTTTTTTTTTATTGTAGCGACGAGGTTTGGCCAAGTTGCCCGGGCTGGTCTCGAACCCCAGAGCTCAGGCAATCCTCTTGCCTCGGCCTCCCAAAGTGCTGGGATGACTGGCGTGAGCCACGGCGCCCGGCCCCACCTGCTTGTTTACTGTTGGTTTTCCTGGCATCTTAATTGAGATGTAATTCACACGCTATAAATTTGGCCCTTTGAAGCATCCAATTCCATGGTGTTTTGTTTTGTTTTAAAGAGATGGGGTCTCTCTGGCTGGGCACATGCCTGTGGTTCCAGCTACTTGGAAGGCTGAGGCCAAAGGATCGCCTGAGCCCAGCAGGTCGAGGCTGTGGTGGCCGTGAGCATGTCCCAACACTCCAGCCTGGGCGGCCGAGTGAGACTCCAACTCAAAAAAAAAAAAGAAAAGAAAAGAAAAAAAAGGGCCCGGCATGGTGGCACATGCCTGTAATCCCCGCACTTTGGGAAGCCAAGGTGAGGGGATTACCTGAGCCCATGGGTTCAAGAACGGCCTGGGCAACTTGGCGAGACTTTGTCTCTACAAGAAATCAAAAATTAGCCGGGCGTGGTAGCACCTGTAGTTCCGGCTACTTGCAAGGCTGAGGCAGAAGGATTGCCTGAGCCCAGAAGGCTGACGCCGGGGTGGTCGTGAGCATGCCACGGCACTGCAGCCTGGGCGACAGAGTGAAACTCCAACTCAAAAAAAAAAAAGAGGTCTCGCTCTGTGGTCCAGGCTGGAATGCAGAGGCACAATCACAGCTACCACAGCCTCAACATCCTGGACTCAGGAGAACCTCCCACCTCAGCCTCCCAAGTAGCTGGGTCTACAGTTGGGCACCACCACCATGCCCGGCATTGTGGTTTTTAAATGTATTCACAAGGTTGTGCACTCATCACCACTATCTAATTCCAGAACTTTTTCACGACCCCAAAAGGGAACCTTGCCTCCAGTTGCCCATCACGGTCTCTGCGTCTCCTCCTCCGGTCCTGACAACCCCCATCAGCTTTCTGTTTCTATGGATTTGCTATTCTGCATATTTAACATTAAGGGCATCACAGATGTGGTCTTTCACGCCTGGATCTCTTAATGAGCTGACGCCATCAAGTTTCATCCACACTAGCATGTTTCAGTGCCCATTCTTTTAACTGTGGTGAAATATACATCACATAAAATTTAGACTTTGGGAGGCTGAGGCAAGAGGATCACTTGAGGTCAGGAGTTCCAGACCAGCCTGGGCAACATAGTGAGACACCATCTCTACAAAAGAGTTTTATTTTTATTTTTGTTTTTGAGTCAGAGTCTTACTCTGTCTCCCAGGCTGGAGTGCAGTGGCACACTCATTGCCACTGCAGCCTCGACCTGCAGGGCTCAGTTGATCTTCCCACCTCAGCCTTCTAAGTAGCTGGAACTATAGGCCCGCGCCACCACACCTGGCTAATTTTTTGTTTTTTGAGTTGGAGTCTCACTCTGTCGACCAGACTGGAGTGCAGTGGCTATTCCCAGCCACCGCAGCCTCGACCTGCTGGGCTCCGGCAATCCTTCCACCTCAGCCTTCCGGGTAGCTGGAATTACAGGCTTGCGCTACCACGCCCAGCTGATTTTTGGATTTATTGTAGAGACAAGGTCTCTCCAAGTTGCCCAGGCTGGTCTCGAACCCCTGGACTCAGGCAATCCTCTCGCCTCAGTCTCCCAAAGTGCTGGGATTACAGGGCTTGAGCCACCACACCCGGCCTACAAAGAGTTTTAAAAAATTATCCGGGTATGGTGGCATTTGCAATCCCAGCTACTCAGGAGGCTGAGGTGGAAAGATCACTGGAGCCCATACGGCTGAGGATATACCTTCATCACAGCACTCCAGTCTGGGCAACATAGCAAGACCCTTTTTCAAAACAAAAACAAAAACAGCCCCTCGTGTACATTTAAAGTGGGTGACACTTATGGTGTGTAAGTTATAACTGAATAAACTTGTTTTTAAAAAGTGTGGTCTGAGGCTGGGCATGGTGTTCATGCCTGTAATCCCAGCACTTTGGGTGGCCGAGGTGAGAGGATTGTTGAGCCTAGGGTTTTGAGACCAGCTTAGACTACATAGCAAGGCCTCGATTCTACAAAAAAAAAAATTGAAACTAGGCGCGGTGGCACACATCTGTAGTCCCAGCTACTCGGGAGAGTGAGTTGGAAGCATGACCTGAATCCTGGAGGTCGAGGCTGCGGTGAGCCATGATTGTGCCACTGCACTTCAGCCTGGGCGACAGAGACCCTGACTCACAAATAAACAAACAATAAAAAGTGTGGTATGTTCACATGATAAAACATGATTCAGCCAAGAGCAGGACGGAGGCTCTGACACAGGCCACAGGGTGGACGGACCCAACGTCATCTTACTCAGCAAGAGACTCAAACACAAAAGGACACACAGCATGCGACTCTATTTCTAGGAAATGTCCAGACGGGCCAATTCACAGAAACAGGAAGAGGATTCATGGGTGCCGGAGGCTGGGGCAGGAGTGGAGAGTGATTATTTATGGGGACGGATAGGGTTTTTTTCGGGAGAGTCAAAAAATGTTCCAAGACTCTGTCGTGGTGATGGTTGCACAACTTGGTAAACTACCAAAACTCACCGAGAAGCAAACCTCATAAAGAGCATTTCATGGTATGTGAATTATACCTTCTAAGGTGTTTATTTAAAAGAGGTGGTGAGCCGGGCTCGGTGGCTCAGCCTGTAATCCCGCGCCTTTGGGAGGCTGAGGTGAGTGGATTGCCTGAGCCCGCGGATTCGAGACCCGCCTGGGCAGCGAGACCTCATCTCTACAATAAATCAAAAAATCAGCCGGACGTGGTAGCGCGTGCTGTAAATTCCGGCTATTTGGAAGGCTGAGGCGGAAGATCACCGGAGCTCAGCAGGTTGAGGCTGCGGTGGCTGGGAGCGGCCACTGCACTCCAGTCTGGGCAACAGAGTGAGATCCAACTCAAAAAAAAAAAAAAAAAAAGAGGTGGTGACTCAGGCTGGTAATCCCTGCACTTTGAGAGGCAGAGGAGAGAGGAGTGCCTGAACTCAGGGGTTCGAGACCAGCCTGGGTAATGTGACAACAGCTTGGGTCTATAATACATCAAAAAATTAGCCAGGCATGGTGGTATGTACCTGTAGTTCCAGCTACTTGGAAGGCTGAGGCGGAAGGATCGTCTGAGCCGCCCAGCCCAGGTCGAGGCTGCGGTGCTAGGAGCTTGCCACTGCACTGCAGCCTGGCCAACAGAGTGAGACTCCGACTCAAAAAAAAAAGAGGTTTTAGTTGGGCATCATGGTTCATGCCTGTAATCCCAGCACTTTGGGAGACAGAAGTGGGAGGAATGATTGAGTCGTGAGTTTGAAGCCAGCCTGGGCAACATAGCAAGATCCCAGCACTATAAAAAGTAAATATTAACCCGGGCTCGGTGGCTCAGCCTATAATCCCACGCCTTTGGGAGGCTGAGGTGAGTGGATTGCCTGAGCCTGCGGGTTCGAGACCCGCCTGGCAACTTGACAAGACCTCATCCCTACAATAAATCAAAAAAATTAGCCGGGTGGGGTAGCGCGCCTGTAGTTCCAGCTACTTGGAAGGCTGAGGAGGAAGGATCACTGGAGCCCCGCAGGTTGAGGCCGTGGTGGCTGGAAGCGGCCACTGCACTCCAGTCTGGGTGACAGAGTGAGACTCCAACTCAAAAAAAAAAAAAAAAAAAAATTGCCAGGGGTAATTCCACACACCTGTAGTCCCAGTTACTTGGGAGGCTGAGTTGGAAGGATCTCCTGACCCCAGGAGGTCGAGGCTGCAGTAAACCATGATCATGCCACTGTACTCCAGCTTGGGTGACAGAGTGAGACCTCAACTCAAACCCCGCCCCCCTAAAAAAGCAAAAAAGAGGTCACAGCCGGGTGTGGTGGTTCACACCTGTAATCTCAGCACTTTGGGAGGCTGAAGGGGGAGGACTGTTTGAGCCCGGGAGGTCGAGGATGCAGTGAGCTATGATTATGCCACTGTACTCCCACCTGGGCAACAAGCGAGACCCTATTTCTAAAAAAAAAATGTAAAAAATAAAAATTTAAAAGAAGTCTTTATTTAAACTGGGGTGAAGGATTGGAACAGAAACGTGTGCCCCACAGGTCCCTAAAAGGGTCCTCAGAGATGAGGACAGGTTGGCTTAGGGCTGGGAGCAAGTAGTTTCAGACAGAACCTGCTCCCTTATCTCCCTCAAGAGCCTTTGAGGGCTCCAGTCCCCCCTCCACCGGGGGCACCTGTGAGTGGCCCGTATCCCCTCAGTAACACACCCTTCTGGCTCCTGCCAGTGCCTGGGGGCCCCACCCCTGCCAGGAAACCCCAAAATGGGAAGCTATACTGGAGTCACGGGGTGGGTGCGGCACCTGGCCCCAGCCCTTCCTCACCTGCTCTGCTGGTTCTTCCGCCATCACCTGGGTGCCAGCATCGGCCTCTGTCCCGTTGGAAGACATGGTCTCTGCAGCTGGCACTACGGACAGAGAGGACAGTCAGGGTGAAGCGTGCCGGCCCTGCCCCCAGGGGAAAGTCCAGGCCCACGTGGGCACCAGGGAACAGAGGGCTCACACCTGCCACGGATGCCTGTGACTTACAGACACACCTGTGGGCCCTGATCAATGGCAGATGCTGATTCAGCAGGAGGGGTGAGGAGTGCAGTGGCGCAATCACAGCTCGCCACAGCCTCGACTTCCTGGGCTCAGGTGATCCTTCTGCCTCAGCCTCCAGAGTAGCTGGAACTGCTGGCGTGCCCCACTATGCTTGGTTAATTTTTCTTTCTTTTTTTAATTGTAGAGAGGAGGTCTCGCTAAGCTGCCAGGCTGGTCTTGAACCCCTGAACTTCAAGCAATCCTCTTGACTCGGTCTCCCAAAGTGCTGGGGTAAGAGATGTGAGCCACTGAGCCTGGCTGGATCCCAAATTCCTAACATGCTCCCAGGCAGGGGTGGTGCAGCTGGTGCCTGGAAGCAAGGTGTGTGGGGAGTCCCTTCCAGAGCTCACCTGTGTCACCTCTGCTCCAGGAAGACAGGTATTTCCAAAACCTCTACAGAGGGCAGTTTGCCAACTGCTGCCAGGTTTCAAAAGCGATCTCCCCTTAGACCCAGAAACCTCACTACAGTGAAGATCCCACACCTGGACCACCACGGGCAGAGGTGAGTGAACCTGTGTCAGCTACACGCCATATCGGAAATAACCCATATGCCCAGTAAAAGAGGACTAAAAGCCGGGCTTGGTGGCTCAGCCTGTAATCCCACGCTTTGGGAGGCTGAGGTGAGTGGATTGCCTGAGTCCACGGGTTCGAGACCTGCCTGGGCAACTTGGTGAGACCTCATCTCTACAATAAAATAAAAAAATCAGCCGGGCATGGTAGCGCTGTAATTCCGGCTACTCGGAAGGCTGAGGTAGAAGGATCGCTGGAGCCCAGCAGGTCGAGGCTGCGGTGGCCGGGAACGGCCACTGCACTCCAGTCCAGGCGACAGAGTGAGACTCCAACTCAAAAAACAAACAAAAAAAAACGAAACAAAAAAAAAAGAGGACTAAAAAAAAATTAATGGCGTATCCCAAGGTAGAGGCTAAAGAATGAAACCTACACGTAACTGACACCAAACGCTGTTAAGAGACAAAAGCTTATGCTTGTATTTGCACATAATCTTTAGAGACACAGGAAATGTTTTCTTTAGTTTTTTTTTTCTTTTTTTTTTAATGGAGATGGAGGAGTCTCACTATGTTACCCAAGCTACTCTCGAAATCCTAGCCGCAAACGATCCTCCCACCTTGGCTTCCCAAAGTGCTGGGATTACAAGTGTGAGCCACTACGCCTGGCCAAGAGACACAGGAAACTTAACAGTACGGAGGAGGATGGGACTTTGGGGCCAGGTGACTCGTCCGTGTTCAAAAAAAAATAACAAGTTTTAAAAAAAATTAGGGAGAAGAAGCCAGCCCCCACTGCAGACCCATCAAGTCAGACTCGGGCGTGCAGGGGGGGCCGGGGCTCCCCAGGTGAGAATAATGCACCCTTGACTGGTGGCATGGAGGCATTTTCTGGCCAGGTGAGAGGAGGTGGGCGGCCTAGATTCTCAGAGGGAGGCCAGGAGACCTGCTGGGCTAAGCTGGGCAAAGCATGCCTCAGTAGTCTCACCTGTGACGTGGGGCTCAAGGGAGTGCTGGCCTTCAAGTGGGGGGTGGGCAGCTCAGGGCCTGGCGACCTCACCTCTGAAGGTGGTGACCTCACCTTTCCCTGGCTCCCGAGGACAAAGAGGTGAAGCCACCCGGGAACCAGCTTCCTGCTTGTTCCAAAGGTCCCCCCTGGGAAGTCAGGCGAGCAGGAGAGGGGGCAGTCCTCACTCCCGGTGCCTGAACCCCACGGCCAGCCTCCTCCCGGGCCCTCTGGCCTCCTGGCGCGGGTCTAACCCAGAGTGGCGCCGGCAGGGGTCAGCGACCCGCCTGCACCGGGCGTCGTTGGCGGGAGCTGGAGCTGGCTGGGCGCGGGCGACCCTCCCCCGCGCCCCCGACGCCCCCCGACGCCCGCGCCCTCATCTCAGGGCGCCCCAGGCTGAGGCACCCCGCGAAGACCCGACTTCCAAAAGTCCCGGGCCCGTGGGGGCAAGAACCCCAAGCGGATCCAGCGTGGGGTCCCCTCCCCCCCACTGGCTCGAGGCCCGGCCACGCCCACCCGAGGGACGGGGCGGGATTTGCCCAAGACCTCGCCAATCTCAACTGGGGGGGCCAGGAGCCCGGGCAAGCCCCCAGGTGGGGGGGGGGGGGAGGGGAGGGGAAGGGAGGGGTCTGCGGTGGGCGGGGGTGTCTCTGAAGACCCCAGGGGGGGAGGGCAGACTTCCGGCTCCGGAGCGGGCGGAGAGGGGGAGGGCCGGCCTATAAGCTGCGTCGGCAAAAACAAACTCTTCCAACTTGGGAGAAAATCTGGAGGGGGTGGGGGGCGAGCCCACCGCCATGGAGCCACCCCTCCTAAGGGGCTCTTTCACCCCCTCCAACGTCCCAGGAAGTGAGAGGGGAGTTTGAAAGTCTGCACCTGTTGCAGAAGTTGGACTTTTGTTTCTGGGGGAGGCGGTGGTCAGCCCGGGCCGGAGACCCCTCCCCAGGCCTGAGTCCAGCAAAGCACCCCTCCCCCGTCCCGAAGGGGCGCTTCCCGCCCCCTCCGCCTCTGAGGTGCCCCGGGCTCGGCGAAGCCCGCCCCCAGCGGAAGCCCCCCCCCCGCCCCGTCCTCACCGCGGTCAACGGAACGTCCAGGGTGCAGAGGCCGCGACTTCAAGGCCAGTTCTGAAACCAGCGGGCGGGCGGGGCGGGCTCCTACCCCGCGGGAGGGGCGGGCGCCTGGGAGTGACGGCCCGAGGCACCAATCAGACTCAGGGGCTGCCCGCCGCCGGGCCCGCCCCGCCCCGCGCTCCGCCCCGCCCCGCGCTCCGCCCCGCCCGCGCTCCGCCCCCGCCCCGCGCCCCGCCCCTCCGCGAGCAGGTCGGGGCCACCGGGTGAGATCCGGGAAGGCCTCCGCGCCCCGTCCCTGGAGGGGACAGCGGAGCCCTGCGCGACGCCGGTCCCGGCCGGGGGACGCCCCCTGCCCACCTGGGACCCCTGCACACTCGGCCCTGGGAGGTGAGTGCCGTCCGGAGCGCGCCGCGCGGGTTCTGGGGCCCCCCGGGCCCCCTGTGTCTCGGGTGGACAAGCCGAGGCCGCGAGCACCCAGCGATGGCTGCGGGACGCCCACCCTGGGCGCCACCCAGCGATGTGAGCGAGGGACCAGCGTGGTGGGCACATATTGCGGCCTCCTGACTGCCCTGCCTGGCTTCCTCCACTTGATCCCCCCAGCCTCCGACACAGTGAGGAGAGTGGGGTTCCAGAGAGGGTCAGCCGGGAGCAGTGCAAGTTCAGGGCCTCGGCGTTCTGGCTCCTGGATCAACCTCTTCCTGAAGCTGCCTGCCCTGGGTTTTTGGGATTTTTGTCTTCTCCCCAAAAAAGATATATTCTGGGCTGGACTCCGAGGCTTGTGCTTGTAGTCCCAGCATTTTGGGAGGCTAAGGTGGGAGGATCGCTTGAGGCTAGGAGTTTGAGACCACCCTGGATAACATAGTAAGAACCAGTATATACAAAAACAAAAAACAAAAAAAGCTAAGCACACGCCAATAGTCCCAGCTACTTAGGAGGCTAAGGAGGGAGGATTACCTGAAACCAGGAGGTAGAGATTGCAGTGAGCCATGATTATGCCACTACACTCGGGCCTCCAGCCTGGGCCACAGAGCCAGACCCAGTCTCTCTCCTTGTCTCTCTCCCGCTTTCTCTCTCTCTCTGTCCCTGTCTCTCCCTGTCTCTTTCTCTCTCTGTCTCTCTCTGACTCTCCCTGTCTCTCTCTATTTCTCTCTGTCTGTCTCTGTCTCTCCCTCTCTCTCCCTCTCCCGCTCCTTCGCTCTGTCTCTGTCTCTCTCTCCCTCTCTCTGTCTCTCTCTCTCTCTGTCTCTCTCTGTCTCCTTCTGTCTCTTTCTGTCTCTCTCCCTCTCCCTCTCTCTGTTTCTCCCTGTCTCTCTGTCTCTCTCTCCCTCTCTCTCTATCTACTTTCTCCTTTTGGTCTCTAAGCCAAGGTCTCCACCTCTGGTGGCCCCCGGGTGGCCTGCAGGGCGGGGGTGCACAGCGCCCGGCTGAGACCCGCCTGAGGATGGCGAGTCCCCCGGAAGTCTCGCCTGCAGCAGCGTCCTGCCTCTCAGAAGTGGCTGCGCCCCATGAAACCCCGCTGGGCCAGTGTCCAGCCAGTGGCCCCCAGCCTCTGCTGGAGTCTGTGACAGGAGTGAGGCTTCTGCGCCTCTAGAAAGCGCATGGAAAGCTCGGGCGTCTGTGACCAAGCGTGTATTTTTCAGATCTCACTGTCGCCCAGGCTGGAGCGCAGGGGCACGCTCACGGCCACCGGAGCCTCAACCCCGCTGGGCTCCGGCGATCCTTCCGCCTCAGCCTTCCAAGTGGCTGGAACGACAGGCGCACGCCACCACGCCCGACTCATTTTTTTATATCCTGTAGAGACGAGGTCTCTCCGAGTTGCTCAGGCAATCCTCCCGCCTCAGCCTCCTCAAGTGCTGGGGTGACAAGCAGGAACCACCGCGCCTGGCTGAATGTTTAAATGGAAGTCACCACACGCAGCCAGTCAGAGTTCCAAGTGAGCGTCAGACCCTGAAGCGATTAAAGCCGTCGACTGTAGCACACAACCATTTTAGGACGCTTGCTGTTCCTTCTCGTTCTGTCATGCAGCTGTATTTATCGAACCCTGTGCTGATTGCAGGGGACACAGCAAGGGACTAAACAGGTAAAAAAGGCCAGCCTAGCCGGGCTCGGTGGCTCAGCCTGTAATCCCACGCTTTGGGAGGCTGAGGTGAGTGGATTGCCTGAGTTCGCGGGTTCGAGACCCGCCTGGGCAACTTGGCCAGACCTCATCTCTATAATAAATCGAAAAAATCAGCCGGGCGTGGTAGCGCGCGCCTGTAGTTCCAGCTCCTCGGAAGGCTGAGGCGGAAGGATCGCCGGAGCCCAGCAGGTCAAGGCTGCGGTGGCCGGGAGCGGCCACTGCACTCCAGTCTGGGTGACAGAGTGAGACTCCGACTCAAAAAAAAAAAAAAAAGGCCAGCCTGGCCGGGCACAATGGCTCACGCCTATCATTCCAGCACTTTGGGAGCCCAAGGCGAGAGGAATGCCTGAGCCCGCGGGTTTGAGACCAGCCTGGGCAACATGGTGAGGCCTTGTCTCCATAATAAATACATTTTTTTATAAAGCCAGGCATGGTCGCGCACTCCTGTAATTCCAGCTATTTGGGAGACTGAGGTAGGAGGATCCCCTGAGCCCAGCAGGTCGAGGCTGTGATGACCGGGAACATGCCACTGCACTCCAGCCTGGGCCACAGAGTGAGACTCCAACTCAAAAAAAAAAAACAATTGCCAGCCCTGGTGACACCACCCAGTGGGTCAGGTGCTAGGAACATGGGAGGGGAGGGCCTGGGATCAGGAATGTGGGGGCTGCAGTTTTGTTTTGTTTTTCTTTGCCCAGGCTGGAGTGCAGTGGCACACTCACGGCCACCGCAGCCTCTACCTGCTGGGCTCCAGTGATCCTTCTGCCCCAGCCTTCCAAGGAGCTGGAACGACAGGCACATTTTTTGGATTTATTGTAGAGATGAGATCTGGCCAAGTTGCCCAGGCAAGTCTCGAACCCCTGGGCTGAGACAATCCTCTCACCTTGGCCTCCCAAAGTGTGAGGATTATAAGCGTGAGCCATCCTGCCGGGCTGGCCACCATGCCCGGCCGGGGCTGTAGTTTTGTTTTTAATTTTTAGAGACAGAGTCTGGCTCCATCCGCCAGGCTGGAGTGCAGTGGCACCATCATAGTTCACTGCAGCCTCATCCTCCTGGGCTCAAGCGATCCTCCCGTTTCAGCCTCCCGAGTAGCTGGGACTCCAGCCGCATGCCACCGTGCCTGACTAAATTTTTTATTTTTTGTAGAGATGGGGTCTCACGATGTTGCCCAGGCTGGTCTGGAATTCCTGACCTCAAGCCGTCCTCTTGCCTCAGCTTCCCAAAGTGCTGGGCTGCCAGGCGTGAGCCTTAATAGGGTTCTTAATAGGGTGGTGGGGCAGGCCTTTCTGAGTGGCAGAAGTGAGGGAGGTACGGAGGGAACCATGGAGAGATATTGGGAAGGATGCTCCTGGCAGAGAGCACAGGCCTCTCGTGCAAAGGCCCCGAGGCAGGATGGTGCCTGGCGTGTTGGAGGCACAGCCAGGAGGCCCGTGTGGCTGGAGCAGACCAAGGAGGGGAAGACGCAGAAGACGGCAGGGATGTCTCAGAGAGGTGAAGTGACTCACCCAAGGTCAGTGGTGGACGTGCCTGGCAGCCTTCCACTTCTGAGTAGCCTTTGGGGACAAAATCTCTCTGGTCTGGGGGACACAACCCAAGTATGATTCAGAAAAGAAAGTCCTGATAACTGCCGGGCTTGGTGGCTCAGCCTGTCATCCCAGCACTTTGGGAGGCTGAGGTGAGTGGATTACCTGAGCCCGTGAGTTCGAGACCCGCCTGGGCAACTTGGCGAGACCTCGTCTCTACAATAAATAAAAAATTAGCCGGGCATGGTAGCGCGTCTGTAGTTCCGGCTGCTTGGAAGGCTGAGGCGGAAGGATCGCCCGAGCCCAGCAGGTCGAGGCTGCGGTGGCCGGGAGCGTGCCACTGCACTCCAGCCTGGGCGACAGAGGGAGGCCCCAACTCTACAAAAAAATTAATTACTCAGGCGGGCTCAGTGGCTCAGCCTGCAATCCCAGCACTTTGGGAGGCTGAAGAGAGTGGATTGCTGAACCCGCCGGTTCGAGATCAGCCTGGACAACCTGGCGAGACCTCGTCTCTACAATAAATAAAATATTAGCCGGGCGTGGTAGTGCGTGCCTGTAGTTCCGGCTACTCGGAAGGCTAAGGCAGAAGGATCGCCGGAGCCCAGCAGGTCGACGCTGGGGTGGCCGTGAGCGTGCCACTGCACTCCAGCCTTGGAGACAGAGTGACATGTCAACTAAAAAAAAAAAAATTATTCCTTGTTGGTCTGAAGTTCAAGTTCAGCTTTGCTCTCTGTTGTTTGCACTAAATCCGACAGCTCTCCGCCAAGCCCATGTCGCCTTCTCTGCCCCAGCCTCGTCCTCGGGAAGGGTCTGTCACTCCCCCAGCCTGGCGCAAGGAGGGTGGGGGCAGCTCTTGGAGGGTGACACCCATGCCGGGGTCCCCTCCTTGCCTCCCGCAGCCCGAGAGCCAGAGGCCAGGAACAGCTGCTGCTTGCTGAACTGTTTCTTACCCGATGTGCCCCCGTTCTCTGAATGAGGAAATTAGGGTCAGAGAGGCAGAGTAACTTGACCCCGGTCACACAGCAAGACATTGCCTCCTCGGGATTTGAGCCCCGAGCTGTCCGTCTTCAAGATCTTTGATTCTGAGATCACCTCCTTCTCCATCTCCTCTTGCTTCCCCCTCCCAACTCAAGGGCTCTGAGGGTCTCCCCCGTTTTTCCCCACTCAGAGCAGGGGGGAGCGGGGAAGCAGTCGTGCCACAAGGTGGCGCTGCTGGCCCCAGATGGCTCCCTGCCTGGCCCAGGTGTGTCCTCTGCCCCTCCGTCCCTCAGCCCGCCCGCCTATCCGTTGGTCCGGCGTGGCCTGTTATGTGCAAGCCACACCAGCGATTCACTGGGGGTTTCGTCCTTGAAGAAACCACGATTAAGCACCTGCTGTATGCCAGGCCCGTGCTGGGCAGCCTCGGAGACCCAGCCCGGCAGGGAGCCAGGCGCAGGAATTCCAGGGCTGCGCTGCGGCTTTGAGGGCCCAGCCGGGTGCCACGGTGTGGCTCACGCCCGTAGCCTCAGCACTTTGGGAGGCCGAGGCGGGAGGATCGCCTGAGGTCAGGGGTTTGAGACCAGCCTGGGCAACATAGCCAGATCCGTCTCTGCAAAAGGAAAACAGAGAAAGACTTTTAGGGCACTGCTGCCTTTGGGGAATCTTTCCTTATGTGGAAAAGCTACTGTGAATCCAAACAGTCTCTGATTTGCGATGGTTCGGTTTACAATTTTGGGGGTTTATGATAGATTCGTTGGGGTGGTAAATGCTTTTTTATTTCACATTCTAGCACTTTATTGGAAATGGGTTGTGTATATCAATGAAATCAGATCAAAGTAAAAGCATCATTTCACACACTATTAATAATATCCTGATACCTGCGCTATCTTCTTGCATAACTTAATACATCCCAAGAGGCTCCTGATTTTGATCTCAAAGAGCTTGAGTGGTTCAGAAAATATCTCTATACCAATGTAAATCATAGCATCTAAAATAACCATCATTGCTTTGAATTGGTTCCGAGAGTCCAGGGAGCATCTCTTAAAATATAAGTACCAGCCGGGCTTGGTGGCTCAGCCTGTCATCCCGCGCCTTTAGGCGGCTGAGGTGGGTGGATTGCCTGAGCCCGCGGGTTCGAGACCCGCCTGGGCAGCGAGACCTCATCTCTACAATAAATCAAAAATCAGCCGGGCGTGGTAGCACACGCCTGTAGTTCCGGCTACTCGGAAGGCTGAGGCGGAAGGATCGCTGGAGCCCAGCAGGTCGAGGCTGCGGTGGCCGGGAGCGGCCACTGCACTCCAGTCTAGGCGACAGAGTGAGACTCCGACTCAAAAAATATATATATATATATATGTACTTAAATTGGACGCAGTGTTAAATGCATTTTTTTTGAGTCTCACTTCTTAACAGAGTGAGACTCCAACTCAAAAAAAAAAAAAATATATATATATATAAGTACCTTAGATTGGATACAGTGTTGAATGCATTTTTTTTTGAGTCGGAGTCTCACTCTGTCGCCCAGACTGGAGTGCAGTGGCCGCTCCCAGCCACCGCAGCCTCGACCCGCTGGGCTCCGGCGAGCCTTCCGCCTCAGCCTTCCAAGGAGCTGGAACTACAGGCGCGCGCTACCACGCCCGGCTGATTTTTGATTTATTGTAGGATGAGGTCTCGCCAAGTTGCCCAGGCGGGTCTCGAACCCGCGGGCTCAGGCCATCCACTCACCTCAGCCTCCCAAAGGCGTGGGATTCCGGGCTGAGCCACTGAGCCGGCTTGCATTTTTGACTTACAATATATATACCTATTTTTTATGAGTCAGGGTCTTGCTCTGTCGCCCAGGCTGGAGTGCAGTGGCACGATCACGGCTCACCACAGCCTCGACCTCCTGGGTGTAGGCGATCGATCCTCCCGCCTCAGCTTCCTGAGCAGCTGGGACTAAAGACGCTGCAATGCTTGGCTAATTTTTTGATTTGTTGTAGAGATGAGGTCTCGCCAAGTTGCCCGGGCGGGTCTCGAACCCGCGGGCTCAAGCGGTCCTCCCGCCTCGGCCTCCCAAAATGCTGGGATGACAGACATGAACTCCTGGCTGACCTATGACCCTCCCAGTGTGTGCTGAGGGTGTTGGGGTACTGCCCTAAAGTAAACCAAGGGGCATCTTTATGATTTCAGCTGAGTTCGTTGTATGTTCATTTTTACTCTGTCATTTTTCTCTTTTGATGTCAAGAGAAATTAAGTTGAAAACATTTCCGTGGGTCCCTAAGTTTCATGGACCCCGGGCCTCCTGTGTCTGGCAGGTGAGTCAGCTCTGGTGACCAAGTGGTTAAAATTGAGGGTGTCAGAGCTGTGATGGGGGTGCCCAGGCATGGTAGAGCCTGAGGAGGTGCTGGACCCAGGTGGGTGGGGTGGTCCTGGAGGGCTTTCAGGAGGAGGTGATGTCAGAGCTGAGCCCTGAGACGTGAATAGCAATAGGAAAAGTTGTTCCAGGCAGTGAGAACAGAGATTACTAGGACACAGAATGAGGCAGCATGTGGTGGGAAAGGGGTCAGGGGACGAGCCAGAGCTGGACAGGTTGGCCAGAGTCAGGCTGCCTGATCTGAGGGAACTGGGGAACCATGGAGTGTTCTGGAACAGAGGCACCAAGAGCAAGTCGGTGCATGAAAAGGAACTCGTGGCCCGGCTCGATGGCTCAGCCTGTAATCCCGTGCTTTGGGAGGGTGAGGTGAGTGAATTGCCTGAGCCCGCGGGTTCAAGACCCACCCGGGCAACTTGGCGAGACCTCATCTCTACAATAAATCAAAAAAAATTAGCCAGCCATGGTAGCGCGCGCCTGTAGTTCCAGCTGCTCGGAAGGCGGAGGCGGAAGGATCGCCGGAGCCCAGCAGGTCGAGGCCGCGGTGGCTGGGAGCAGCCACTGCACTCCCATCTGGGCGACAGAGTGAGACTCCGACTCAAAAAAAAAGGAACTCTTGGCCTGTCCTGTGGATAAGGCTTAAAGAGATCAAGACCGAGGTGACTGGGGGGGGAGCCTGGAGGGGGGAGACCAGTCCCCTTGCTTTATGTAAGTCCTGGAGAGGGCACACAGAAAGGTGGTGGGCGGACATTCCAGGAACATGATGTTCCTTCATTCAGCAAGTGCTTACTAAGTACCTCAGTGGAGCTGGAATCGGGGTGGGGGAAGACAGACTGTGTACCAAACCACGCAGAAGGGGCTGATATGTTGTTACGTCGTAGATGCATGTTCTCTGGGGAGGGAAACGCAGCAGGAAAGGGGGAAGGGACTGGCATGGTGACGCACACCTGTCATCCCCCACTGTAGGAGGTTGAGGCAGGAGGATCGCTTGAGGCCAGGAGTTGGAGGCTGCAGGGAGCTGTGATCGCGCCCCTGCGCTCCGGCCTGGGCGACGGAGGGAGACGCTGCCTCAAAAAAGAAAAAAAAACAGGGCCGGGTGTGGTGGCTGCTGCCTGTAATCCCAGCACTTTGGGAACTTGAGGCGGGAGGATTGCTTGAGGCCAGGAGTTGGAGACCAGCCTGGGCAAAATAGCGAGACCCTGTCTCAGTTGAAAAAAACAGAGAGGAAACGTTACTCGTCTAACTGCACGTCCTGCCTGTCACCTCACCGGCCTGGCCCTACCCACCCTTCCCCCATGTTGTGTCCCCAGCCAGGAGGTGGACACCTGACCGCTGTGGCCTGATGGCCGCAAGGCCGAGGACTGTTTCTCCACCAGGCGGGGCTCGCGGCAGGAAGCCGGGGGTCTTTTAACATGCAGGCCGCGGTCCGCCCCCGCCCGGCCCCGGTGGCGCCAGCTGCCCGCTGCCCCCCGCGAGGTGCCGGCGGGCTTGGGGGAGGGGAGCAGCCTGACAACCCAGTGTCCCCTGGGCCGGCCTCTCCTGGACCCTGTGTCCCACCCCCAGCCCTGGCGGCCGGGCCCTCATGGCCCTTCCCCGGGTCCTGCAGGCGGGCAGGGCAGGCAGGCGTCCCCAGGAATGCAGACAGGGACAGAGGCCTGGGGGCAGGTGGCCGGAGCCGGTCCCCACGGGGCTCGGAGTATCCCTCGGGGCCTCGGCCGCCCCCACACTGGCCAGCCTTGTCTAGGGCGGCCAGGCCCGGCGGCTCAAAGCCCAGCCCTCCAGTGCCTGCTGCCAGGACGTGCCAGGCACGTCGGCGGGGACAGAACAGGCCGTTCCTGGCGCTCTGGGCCACCTCTTTGTTCCCGGGCGGAGGTGGGGGGCTGTTTTCCTGGCAGCCAGCCGCTTCTCCCCAAAACACTCCCTTGAGGTGGACACGGGGGCTCCTCAGGCCCGGGGGCTCGGCCAGGGAGGCCCCCCAGTCACCCAGTGGCCAAGGACCTCCCTTCTCCCAGCCGGCCCTGCTTCCTTGGAGGTCATGTTTCCTGCGGGCTGGGGGGGCCAGTCACCCCCCTCGCGCCTGGAATGCGGGAGGTGTCGGGGGGGTGGACATTCTGGCAGCTGCTGGTCCCCCGCCTGTCCTGTGTCCCCCCATGGGAGGCTGCAGCTGGTGTGGGTGGCTTCAGTTCCCCAGCGGGGGGGGGAGTTATTCTGGGAGCTGGGGGGGCAGCGGAGAGGGGGACCCGGAACGAGAGGCCCCGACACCCACACCGGGCAGGAAGTGGGGCAGGCACAGTCGCCTTCTCCTGTTGGCACACCTGGCGCAGTGGGCACCGTGGCCACCGCACAGGAAGCGTCCCCAACGCCCGCCCGTGTGGTCCACTGAGTCTGGGGCCCGGAGGCGGGCGCAGCCAGGGAGGAGGGGGCGGGGCCCACGGTGCCCCCCCCGCAGAACAGGGAAGAATCTTCCAGAAGACTCCCGCTGGGGTGATGAGGGTGTTCGCGGTGTAGGTTGTTACTTTGATTCATGCTGCTTACACACATGGGCTCGTTTAATCTGGTGTCTTCTGGGATGGAGCACCATGGATGAATCTCCATTTTACAAATGGGGGACCTGAGGCCCAGAAACAGAGGTGACTGGCCCAAGGTCACACAGCAAATAAACAGAATTCAGATTCTATTTTTTTTTTTTTAAGTCAAATTCTCGCCGGGCTCAGTGGCTCAGTCTGTCATCCCGTGCCTTTGGGAGGCAGAGGTGAGTGGATTGCCTGAGCCCGCGGGTTCGAGACCCGCCTGGGCAGCGAGACCTCATCTCTACAATCAATCAAAAATTAGTCGGGCGTGGTAGGGCGCGCCTGTAGTTCCAGCTACTCGGAAGGCTGAGGCGGAAGGATCTCCGGAGCCCGGCAGGTCGAGGCTGTGGTGGCCGGGAGCGGCCGCTGCACTCCAGTCTGGGCGACAGAGTGAGACTCCAACTAAAAAAAAAACCCCAAAAACAAAACAAAGTCAAAAAAGTCTCACTCTTTTCCCCAGGCTAGAGTGCAGAGACACGCTCATGGCCACCATAACCTTGACCTGCTGGACTCAGGCCATCTCCTGCCTCAGCCTCCCAACTAGCTGGAACTACAGGAACACACCACCATGCCTGGCTCATTTTTGGATTTATTGTAGAGATGAGGTCTCACCAAATTGCCCAGGCTGGTCTTGAACCGCTGGACTCAGGCAAATCCTCTCGCCTCTGCCTCACAAAGTGCTGGGATTACAGGCATGAGCCACTGCGCTGGGCTTTCTTTTTTATACTTGTAAATTTATTGTGCAATAGGACTGGGAGTCTTTTAAAAATTTCTTTCTTTCTTTTTGGGTTGGAATCTCACTCTGTCGCCCGACTGGAGTGCAGTGGCCACTCCCGGCCACCGCAGCCTCGACCTGCTGGGCTCTGGCGGTCCTTCCGCCTCAGCCTTCCGAGTAGCCGGAATTACAGGCGTGCGCTACCACGCCCGGCTGATTTTTTGATTTATTGTAGAGATGAGGTCTCGCTGCCCAGGTGGGTCTCGAACCCGCGGGCTCAGGCAATCCACTCACCCCAGCCTCCCAAAGGCGCGGGATGACAGGCTGAGCCACCGAGCCCGGCTTATTTCTTTTTTAATAGAGACAGGCTGGCTATGTTGCCCAGGCTGATGTAAAACTCCTGCCTTCTGCCTCAGCCTCCCAAAATGCTGGGATTGCAGGCGTGAGTCACCGTACTGGGATTGTATTTTTTTTTTTTTTTTTGAGTCAGAGTCTCACTCTGTCGCCCAGACTGGAGTGCAGTGGCCACTCCTGGCCACCGCAGCCTCGACCTGCTGGGCTCCTGCGATCCTTCCGCCTCAGCCTTCCGAGTAGCCGGAACTACAGGCGCGTACTACCACGCCCGGCTAAATTTTTTTTTTTTTTTTTTTTTTGAGTTGGAGTCTCACCCTGTCCCCCAGACTGGAGTGCAGTGGCCGCTCCCGGTCACCGCAACCTCGACCTGCTGGGCTCCGGCGATCCTTCCGCCTCAGCCTTCCAAGTAGCCGGAATTACAGGCATGCGCTACCACGCCCGACTGATTTTTTGATTTATTGTAGAGATGAGATCTCGCCGAGTTACCCAGGCGGGTCTCGAACCCGCGGGCTCAGGACAATCCACTCACCTCAGCCTCCCAAAGTGCTGGGATTATAGGCTGAGCCACCAAGCCCGGCTGAGACCTGGGATTCTTATATACAGAATTCACTGTCAGATATATTAACTCCACAGAGAGCTCCAACCCTGTATCATGGACAGTAGTTCTGAACCAGGGGTGATTCTGCTTTCCAAGGGACACTTGGCAATGTCTGGGGACTTTTATGGTTGTCATGACTGAGGGGTGCTTCTGGCACAGAGCGGGTGGAGGCCAGGGATGCTGGTCAGCACCCTCCAGTGTCCAGGACGCCACACCCAGAGAACAATCCTGCCCCAAATGTCAAGTGTACCATCATGCCGAGGTGATAATTAAATGTTAATATCAGGCTGGGTGTGGTGGCTCATGACTGTAACCCCAGCACTTTGGGAGGTCAAGGCAGGAGGACTGTTTGTGTCCAAGAGTTCAAGACCAGCCAGGGCAACACAGTGTGACCTCTTCTCACCAAAAAATTAGCCATGAATGGTGGTGTCTGTAGTCCCAGCTACTCAGGAGGCTGAGGCAGGAGGGCTGCTTGAGCCCAGGAGTTTGAGGCTCCAGTAAGCTATGATGGTGCCCCTGCACTCCAGCCTGGAGGAAGACCCTGTGTCTAAAAAAAAAAAAAAAAGAAAAAAGAAAGAGAAATCTGAAGGATTTGGGAAGCTGACTCAGGAGGGAAGAGTGTGCTAGGCGTAGGGAACAGCCCGTGCAAAGGCATGGCCGCACGAGGGAGCGTTCCAAGACCACGGAACTGAAAGGATGCCAGTGTGACTGGAGCGAGCTAGGGCCTGCTGACACCCACAGAGAGCCCCCAAAGAGTCTGAAAACAGGAGGATGTTGCAAAGACAACTGACTGTAGGGACCCAGAGTTGCCAGCAGGGCCACCTGGGAGGTGGCTACTGCACCAGTCCCAGCAAGCATTGCTGGTGGCCTGGATTCACGTGGTGGCTGTGGGCATGGGGAGAAATGGATGGGTTTAATAGCTAGGCAGGAGGTCAAGGACAGGGGACTGAGGAAGGGACCGGGAGAAGATGAGGTGACAGGTTCCGCTGAGGCTATGTCATCGAGTCCATGTCATCAAAATGTCCTATGGCTACTTGTGTAAGGGCAGACCAGTGTGTCACAACCAGGGTGATTCCACCCACAGGGGTCATGGGGCAACACCAGGAGACATTTTTGGTTGTCACAACGGGGGAGGACATGGGCATCGGGTGATTAGGATGCCGTGTCCCCATCACAACCAGCCAGCCCCAAATGTCAATCAGGCTGAGGTGGGACGAGCTGGGGTGCGCCCTGGCTGCAGTCAGCAATGCCCAGCTGCGATGGGGAATTTTTTTTCCCCGAGTCGGAGTCTCACTCTGTGGCCCAGGCTGGAGTGCGGTGGCATGCTCACGGCCACCCCAGCGTCGGCCTGCTGGGCTCCAGTGGTCCTTCCAAGTAGCCAGAACTTCAGGCGCGTGCTACCACGCCCGGCTAATTTTTTGATCTGTTGCAGAGACGAGGGCTCACCAAGTTGCCCAGGCTGGTCTCGAACCCCTGGACTCAGGCAAACCTCTTGCCTCGGCCTCCCACCGTTCTGGGATTACAGCCTTGAGCCGCCACACCCGGCTGGGGATGTTTATATAAGAAAAGCTTATTTTTAGCGTGTGCGACAGCACCGCGCAAGACCGTTTCCTGGGCTGCTTGTGACGCAGAGACCCAGGCTCCTTCCATCTTTCCGGCTCCGCGCTGCCCTAGGTACGCGCACATGGAGAGTTTTTAAGGGAGCCGGCCGGAAGTACAGCTATCACGTCCTGTGACACCCTATTGGCTGAAACTCGGTCACGTGGTCTCGCTGGACTGCAAGGGGTGCTGGGAAATGCAGTCCAGCTATGTTACCGAGAGGAGGAGGGGAAACTGGTTCATGGAAAACGAGCCAGTCTGTGCCTGTATTATTACTGTCTTTATTACTAATTTTTTTTTGCCTTAATTGGGGTTTCCCTCTGTCACTGAATCTGGAATGTAGTGGCATGATCATGGCTCACCACAGCCGCCACCTCCTGGGCTCAGGTGATCCTCTTCAGCCTCCCTCGTAGCTGGGACTACAGGCACCACTACACCTGGCTAATTTTTTAAATTTTTTGTTGAGACAGGATCTCACTGTTTTGCCCAGGCTGGTCTCAAACTCCTGGGCTCAGGCAGTCTTCTTGCCTTGGCCTCCCAGAGTTCTGGGATGATAGGTGTGAACTTCTACGCCCAGCCTACTTCTGTCATTATTCAGATCCACAAGCTTCCAGTTTCTGCTCCTGTCTTTTCTAATAACTCTGTTCCATCCAGAGGGTCAATGAGTGGTTTTTTTTTTTTTTTTTTTTGAGTTAGAGTCTCATTTTGTTGCCTGGGCTGGAGTGCAGTGGCACACATGCTCACATGCTACCCTAGCATCTACCTGCTGGGCTCCGGCAATCCTTCCGCCTCAGCCTTCCAAGTAGCCGGAACTACAGGTGTGCACTACCACAGCTGGCTAATTTTTGATTTATTGTAGAGACGAGGTCTGGCCAAGTTGCCCGGGCTGGTCTCGATCCCGAGGGCTCAGGCAATCTACTCGTCTCGGTCTCTCAAAGTGCTGGGACTACAGGCTGAGCCACCAAGCCCAGCCAGTGAAGTGACTTTCAAAAGTATTTTCTCCAATTCTCATCCTCTGGCCTATCTCTAGAGAAAAACACTCCAAATATTTCCCCATATGCCAAAGAATCAAGGCCAGTGCTGATGGCCTAATGTTTCCAGACTTCAAAGTATTGAGCAAGTTCGAGAACTGCCTGGGCAACTTGGTGAGATCTCACCTCTACAATAAATAAAAAATTAGCTGGGCGTGATAGCGCGCACCTGTAGTTCCAGCTACTCGGAGGCTGGGGCGGAAGGATTGCCGGAGCCCAGCAGGTCAAGGCTGCGGTGGCCAGGAGCGGCCACTGCATTCCAATCTGGGCGACAGAGCGAGACTCCAACTCAAAAAAAAGAAAGAAAGAAAGAAAAATGACAAACACAAAATGCAAAAAAGTCAGGTGACACACTCCCGATTATAAAGGAGTCCAGGCATGAAGGCTCACGCCTGTCATCCCAGAACTTTAGGAGGCCGAGGTGAGAGGATCGCTTGAGCCCCAGAGTTTGAGACCAGCCTAGACCACATAGAGAGACCTCATCGCTACAAAAAAATTTAAAAACCATCCAGGTGTGGTGGTGCCTGTAGTCCCAGCTACTTGGAAGGCTGAGGCAGGAGGATCGCTTGAGCCCAGGAGTTTGAGGGTGTTGTTCCACTTCACTCCAGCCTGGGTGACAGAGTAGATCTTGACTCAAAACAAAAACAAAAACAAAAGGAGACTAAGCGGGGCTCGGTGGCTCAGCCTGTCATCCCGCGCCTTTGGGAGGCTGAGGTGAGTGGATGGCCTGAGCCCGCGGGTTCGAGACCCGCCTGGGCAGGCAAGACCTCATCTCTACAATAAAATCAAAACATCAGCTGGGTATGATAGCGCGTGCCTGTAATTCCGGCTACTCGGAAGGCTGAGGCGGAAGGATCGCCGGAGCCCAGCAGGTCGAGGCTGCGGTGGCCAGGAGTGGCCCCTGCACTCCAGTCTTGGGCAACCGATTGAGACTCCAACTCAAAAGAAAAAAAAAAGGAAGGAAATTCTGACAGAGGTCACAGAATGGATGTCACAAAAAGACACATCCTGTGAGAGCCCACTCCTAGGAGGCCCCAGAGTCGTCGTGTTCACAGAGACAGAAAGTAGTGTGGTGGGTGCCAGGGGCTAGGTGAGGACAGGGACTGAATATTTCATGGGGACAGATTTTCCGTTTGGGAAGAGGAGAAAGTCCTGGGGATGGTGGTGGTGATGGCTGCACAGCCACACGACCGTTGCAATGGTGATGGGTGTCACGGGCCTTGATGGTGGGCTGCTGGGATCAGAGTAACCTGTGGAAGGGAAATAAATGGCCCAAGTCATCGTTGGCCCTTGGCAACCCCTGACCATGTGCCAGGCACTTCTCCCTTTAGGTTTTCTCGAAACCCTAGTGCTGAAGACTATGGTCTGCATTTTACAGATGGGGAAACTGAGGCCCTGGGAGGAAAACTCACTTGTCTCCAACCAGAAGGAAGTGGAACTAGTGAGGAGGACACACCCAGGAAGGAGTCTGAGAACTGAGGTGGGTGGATCGCTTGAGACCAGGTGTTTGAGACCACCCTGGGCAACACAGTAAGACCTTGTCTCTACAAAGAAAAAAAGAAGGGGTCTGAGGGTCTCTCTGGGTCAAAGGTGTCCCCATAACCTCAGGATACCCCATCTCTTTGGGGCAATCACCAGCTGGCTTTATAACCCACTTTTGGCTTTTTAAAAAATAAAGAATGGGATCTTGCTATGTTGCCCAGGCTGGTCTCAAACTCCTGGGCTCAAGCGATCCTCCCACCTCAGCCTCCCAAAGTGCTGGGATTACAGGCATGAACCACCACGCCTGGCCACTTCTGTGTTTCTTGAAACTCTGCTTCCCACCACCCAAGGCAAGCGCGGTCCTGAACTCTGGTCGTCCCGCAGTTGGAGGTTGGGGCTGTGTGGGATCCCCAGGAGCGCTCTGGTGGTTCCCCCCATCTTAACATCCCCCGGGCTTGAAGCAGAGCTGGACACAGGCTCTGGCAGTTCATGTGGTCGGGGCCAGTGAGCACAGCGGAAGGCAAGCGACATGGTTGGAAGGCTCCCTGGGGGAGGGGGCGGGCAGCCGTGGCTCTGTAGCTCTGAGGAAAGCAGAAGCCACACCAAGTCCTCGTGGACTTGGTTCTTTGGATGTCTGGTAACTCAGACCTGGTCTCCAGAGGTTCGAGGCTGGGGCCAAGGACGTCAAGACCATCCCTGCCTTCCACAGAAAATCCTCTTTTGTAAGTTTTGGGGACACAGAAACAGCCGTGGGACGCCAGCCCTGGGGGTGAGAGCGTTCAGTCTGCCGCAAAGGGAGAGCGTGTCACCTAAGCCAGCAGGTGCATAACCCTCTCCCCGGAGAGCCAGGACCCCCACCCTCACCAGCTCCTGCAGTCGCCCTAAGAATGTGTCTGACGAGCCGGGCTCGGTGGCTCAGCCTGTAATCCCGCGCCTTTGGGAGGCTGAGGTGAGTGAATTGCCTGAGCCCGCGGGTTCAAGACCCGTCTGGGCAACAAGAACTCATCTCTACAATAAAATAAAAAAATCAGCCGGGAATGGTAGCGCATGCCTGTAATTCCGGCTACTCGGAAGGCTGAGGCGGATGGATAGCCGGAGCCCAGCAGGTCGAGGCTGCGGTGGCCAGGAGCAGCCACTTGCACTCCAGTCTGGGCGACCGAGTGAGACTCCAACTCAAAAAAAAAAAAAAAAGAATGTGTCTGACAATGAGGGCCCAGGTCAGGGCTCCCTCATTTAAAAAAAAAAGGGGGAGCAGATATGGTAATCTCAGTACTTTGGGAGGTCGAGGTGGGAGGCCTGCTTGAGCCCAGGAATTCAAGGCCAACCAGGGCAATATTGTGAGACCCCCATCTCTACAAAAAAAATTAGCTGGGCACAGTGGCTCACACCTGTAATCCCAGTACTTTGGGAAGAGGCCAAGGCAGGAGGTTTGCTTGAATCCAGGAGTTTGAGACCAGCCTGGGCAACATAGCAAGACCTTGTCTCTACCAAAAAAATCAAAAAATTAGCTGAACATGGTTTGTGTGCACCTGTAGTCCCAACTACTTGGGAGGCTGGGGAGGGAGGGTCACCTGAGCCCAGGGGGTTGTGGCTTTGGTGAGTCATGATTTTGCCACTGCGCTTTTTTGAGTCGGAGTCTCACTCTGTCGCCCAGACTGGAGCGCAGTGGCCGCTCCCGGCCACCGCAGCCTCGACCTGCTGGGTTCCGGCGATCCTTCAGCCTCAACCTTCCAAGTAGCCAGAACTACAGGCGCACACCACCACGCCTGGCTAATTTTTGATTGATTGTAGAGACGAGGTATTGCCAAGTTGCCTGGGTGGGTGTCCCGAAGTTGCGGACTCAGGCAATTTGCTCACCTCGGCCTCCCAAAGTGCTGGGATGACAGGCTGAACCACCGAGCCTGGCCACCACTGTGCTCTTTTATTCTGACTCTGCGGAGCCTTGAAGGCCAAGGTGAGCCTTTTGGATTTTACTTCAAAAGCAGTAGGGACCCTATGGAAATTTTATGGGGAGGGTGGCCTGGTTTGTGTTGAGAGTCTTGGTTGCTCCAAGAATCCAGCGGTCAGAATCCAGGACGCCCAGTAAAATTTGAATTTCAGATAAACAATGAATGATTTTTAAGCATAAGTATATCCCAAATATGGCATTGGCTATACTTATACGAAATGAAGTTTGACTCCGTCTGTCATCCAGGCTGGAGAGCAGTGGTGTGATCATGGGTCACTGCAACCTTGAACTCCTATGATCAAGTCATCCTCTTGCCTCAGCCTCCCAGGTAGCTTGGCCTACAGGCATGCACCACCACACCCAGCTAATTAAAACAATTTTTTTAATGGTCAGGCATGGTGGTTCGTGCCTGTAATACAGCACTTTGGGAGGCCGAGATGGGAGGACTGCTTGAGCCCAGGACTTCAAAATCAGCTTAAGCAACAGAATAAGACCTTGTCTCTACAAAAAATAAAAAAAGATTAGGCCGGGTATGGTGACTCAGCCTGTAATCCCAGCCCTTTGGGAGGCTGAGGCGAGAGGATTGCCTGAGCCTGGGAGTTTGAGACCACCCTGGGCAACTTGATGAGACCTCGTCTCTACAATAAATCACAAAGACTAACTGAGTGTGGTGGCGTGTGTCTGTACTTCTAGCTACTTGGAAGGCTGAGGCGGAAGGATCGCTTAAGCCCAGCAGGTCCAGGCTGCAGTGGCCATGAGCGGGCCATTGCACTGCAGCCTGGCCGACTAGAGTGAGACTCCAACTCAAAAAGAAAAAAAAAATTAGCTGGACATGGAGGCGTGAGCCTGTAATCCCAGCTACTTGGGAGGCTGAGGTGGAAGGATCACCTGAGCCCAGGAGGCCAAGGCTGTGGTGAGCTGTAATTGTGCCAGTGCACTCCAGACTGGGTGACAGAGTGAGACCCCAACTCAAAAGAACTATTGGAGAAAGAGCCCCTGTGACTCGTTGCTGGCCTGAACATGGACAGACAGTACAGGCTGCTCCCCTGGACATTTACACCGAGAGGCAGGAGGTGGGGAGGGCAGGCAGGGTCTGACTCCAGAATGACCCCTGACTCAGAGCAGCCCTGGGGGTCAGCTGCTTCCTGCCCGTGGCTTCCCCCAGGCCAGGGGCCTCCTTCTTATACTGCTGACATTCGGGGCTAGACCCTTGTAGGTTGTGGGATGCCATCCTGGGCACTGCCGGCTGTGAGCCACGTCCCTGGCTTCCACCCCCTCCATGCCAGGAGCACCCCTGGTCGTGACAACCACAGATATCTCCAGGCATTATCAAGTGTCCCCGGCAGGGGCCAAATCACCCCTGGGTGAGACCCCCCTGGCTTAGAAGACTCCACAGACTCCCAGAGCCTTTTGTCCTGGGACCTTCTGCTCTCTGAGGCCCCAGGAAGTTGCACACACAAAAACCCACACGCCGAGGGGAAGGGAGAGGGGGTGAGTCCTAGGAACTGAGCTGGGCCCCTGTTATTTTTTTTTTTTTTTTTTTTTTGAGTCGGAGTCTCACTCTGTCGTCCAGACTGGAGTGCAGTGGCCGCTCCCGGCCACCGCAGCCTCGACCTGCCGGGCTCCGGCGATCCTTCCACCCCAGCCTTCCAAGAAGCTGGAACTACAGGCACGCGCTACCACGCCCGGCTAATTTTTGATTTATTGTAGAGATGAGGTCTCGCCAAGTTGCCCAGGCGGGTCTCGAACCCGCGGGCTCAGGCAATCCACTCACTTCAGTCTCCCAAAGGCGCGGGATTACAGGCTGAGCCACTGAGCCCGGCTATGGGCCCCTGTTCCACACCGTTGGCCCCGTTGGGAGTTGATTCTGGTGTCTGGTGTGAGCAGGTGTCAAACTCAGTATTTCTCTACCTAATTAACACCAGGTCTTCCCCGGGCCCTGTGGACTTGGGGCCGTTCTCTGGGTGGAGGCTGAGCGACCTTCCTGGCCTCCACCCTCTGCACACCAGGAGCCCTCACTTCTCCCCCTCGCCCAGGCCACTGAGACAACCAATACGACCAGACATCGGCAGCGTCCCCTGGGGGACAGTCACCCCCCGGTCCAGGGCCTTTGGTCCAGTCACTGTGAGATCCCAGTGAGGCTGGGACAGAGACAGAGAGAGAGAAAGAGGGCAAGAGACAGAGTGCCACTGGGACTAGGTCCTGAAAAACCCTCTGGGTTCTTTCTGGACCTTCGATGGTCTTTTTTTGAGTTGGAGTCTCACTCTGTTGCCCAGGCTGGAGTACGGCGGCACGCTCACGGCTACCACAGCCTAGACCTGCTGGGCTCTGGCAGTCCTCTCACCTCCGCCTCCCAAAGGGCTGGGATTACAAGCATGAGCCACTGCGCCCAGCTTTGATGATCTTTCTTGGGATGGGTATTTGGGGAAGGGTGACTGGGAATATGTATCTTGGGAAGGATGGCTGGGGACTGGTGTCTGGGAAAGGGTGTCTTGGGATGGGTGTCAGGGACAGGTGTCCTGGAATGAGTGTCTTGGGCTGGGTGTCCTGGAACCGGTGTCTGGGGATGGGTGTCTGGGGCCGGGTGACTTGGGACAGGTATCCTGAAACAGGAGTCTGGGGACGGGTGTTGGGATGAGTGTCTTGGGCTGGGTGTCTGGAGTCAGGTGTCCAAGGACGGGTGTCTTGGGTTGGGTGTCATGGGCCAAGTGTCCTAGAGCAGGTGTCCTGGAACAGGTGTCTAGGGATGGATATCTTGGGATGGGTGTCCTGGATGGGTGTCTTGAGATAGGTGTTTGGAGACGGGTGTCCTAGAATGGGTGTCCAGGAATGAGTATCTTGGAACAGGTGTCTTGAGACAGGTGTCTAAGCTGCTGGAACTTGGGGAAGTCCCAAGCCGTGTGCTGTTCACACCGAGAACCATCACAAAAGCAGAGTCTGATAAAGCTTTTACTCTGCAGCCATTCGGGGGTTCAGCTCTGGGGATCCCGGCTCCCAGGGGACACTGTCCCCCCCAGCAGTGGGCTGCTGGCCAAGCCCGCGCAGGCGCTGGTGATGACAATGGGCACCTTGGCCTTGACGCTGGCCAGGGACCAGGGCAGGTGCACAGTGACCACCAACTCGTAGTGCGTGCTCATGAGGCCGCCGTCCCCTGAGGTCCCGCTCAGCGACAGCACCGGCGGCAGCGTGAAGGCGCTGACGATCTTGGTGACGGCGAAGGGTGGCCCGTGGGTGTGGGCCTCCTGGCGCAGAAGCTCGCAGCTGTCCAGGCGCTGCCGCCGCTCGGCACTGGGTGTGAAGCCCTCGAACTGCACGTGGGCGTAGAGGGCGATCACCACCGTCCGGATGCACTTGCGGGTCTGGTTGTGGATTTCCGTGGTGAACTCGACCCTGTCTCCCGGTGTGAAGCTGTCCCGCTCCATCTGGACCTTCAGGCCCACGGATCCCCAGCTGCAGCAGCTGTAGGAGAGGCTCTTCTCAGCCTGGACCTGCAGGGGGTTCTGGGGGAGGAGGGGGAGACGGTGACCGTGAGGGGTTCATGCGCCGACCTGGGGGGACCCCCCTTCTGAGGCAGGACGCCCCATGAAGCTTCGATATGGCTAGGGAGTTTCTCAGATAATTAGAAACCAGATGTCTGGGCCTCTGGACACCGTCTTTCTTTTTTTGAGTTGGAGTCTCAATCTGTCACCCAGACTGGAGTGTAGTGGCCGCTCCCGGCCGCCGCAACCTCGACCTGCTGGGCTCCAGCGATCCTCCCGCCTCAGCCTTCCGAGTAGCCAGAATTACAGGCATGTGCTACTACGTCCGGCTGAGTTTTTGATTTATTGTAGAGATGAGGTCTCGCTGCCCAGGTGGGTCTCGAACCCGCGGGCTCAGGCAATCCACTCACCTCAGCCTCCCAAAGGCGCGGGATTACAGCCTGAGCCACTGAGCCCGGCTGGGCACCATCTTATTGGGACATGAGTCTTTTAAACAGTGACACATGGGCCAGATGTGTGGCTCACGCCTGTTATCCAGGCACTCTGAGAGGCCAAGGCAGGAGGATGGCTTGAGGCCAGGAGTTTGAGACCAGCCTGGGCAACAATGCAAGACCTCATCTCTACAAGAGATTTAAAAAATTACGGTGTGGTGACACGCCTATAATCTCAGCACTTTGGGAGGCCAAGGTGGGGGGATCACTTGAGGCCGAGTTTGAGACCAGCCTGGGCAACAGAGTGAGGCCTCATCTTTACAAAAAAACAAAATTAAGCCGGGCTCGGTGGCTCAGCCTGTAATCCCGCACCTTGGGAGGCTGAGGTGAGTGGATTGCCTGAGCCCGCGGGTTCGAGACCCGTCTGGGCAACTTGGTAAGACCTCATCTCTACAATAAATAAAAAAAAAAATGAGCTGAGCGTGGTAGTGCGTGCCTGTAGTTCCAGCTCCTTGGGAGGCTGAGGCGGAAGGATTGCCGGAGCCCAGCAGGTCGAGGCAGCGGTGGCCGGGAGTGGCCACTGCACTCCAGTCTGGGCGACAGAGTGGGACTCCGACTCAAAAAAAAACAAACAACAATAACAACAACAACAACAACAAAAACAAAATTAACCAGGCGTGGTGGCATCTGCAGTCTCAGTTACTTGGGATGCTGAGGTGGGAGGATTGCCTGAGTCCAGAAGGTCGAGGGTACAGTGAGCCGTGATCGTGCCACTGCACTCCAGCCTGGGCAACAGCTAGACTCCGACTTACAAAAAAAAATGACACACTGTGGCCGAAACCCGAGTGCTGGGCCTTGGAGTGCAAGGACTGAGGACAGGTCAGTAGGACTTCACTGGGGACACTGAGGCACGGTGCTCTAAGAGAAAACTTAATTAAACAGCTACATCTCCTGTTATCTCAGAAGTTCCTTGTTACTTTGGGAAGCCCAGGTGAGAGGATTGCCTGAGCTCAGGAGTTCAAGACCATCCTGGACAACTTGGTGAGACCTCATCTCTACAATAAATCAAAAAATCAGCCAGGTATGGCAGCACACGCCTATAGTTTCAGCTACTTGGAAGGCGAGGCAGAAGGATCGCTGGAGCCAGTAGGTTGAGGCTGCAGTGGCCGTGAGCATGCCACTGCACTCCAGCCTGGCTGAGAGTTAGACTCCAACTCAAAGAAAAACAAAAACAAATGGTAAGAGTGGAAACTTGGGATCCAAACTCAGCTCAGATGTCAGTTAACCATCTCCCTGGACAACAGGCGGCTTTCTGCCAACAACAAGGCATGCCCCTTCCCTGAGGACACCTGTGTTCTCTCCTGAATGTGTCTGTTTTTTCTTCTCTCTAACACACTGTACTTTATTTTTATCTTTACTTTTTTGTGTGATTTATTGTAGAGATGAGGTCTCACCAAGTTGCCCAGGCTGGTCTCGAACCCCTGGGGCTCAGGCAATCCTCTCGCCTCCGCCTCCCAAAGTGCTGGGATGACAGCTGAACCGCCGCGCCCAGCTAATACACTGTGTTTTAACATGCTCTGTGCCTCACTCTGAAATTCCTTTCTGTGTGAGCCAAGGACCCCAGAGCAACACCTCCCTGCATTCCACATCACTTCGAGCACCTCAAAGTCTCTGAGATGGAATTTCGAGCCTGGGGACATGGCAGCCAAAAGCCTAAAGTCCTGTCCCAGCTTCCTTGTGTTAAGGCTAGTTACCATTCTGAATGTCAGTTTTCTCATCTATTTCATTGGACAAGAATTCCACAAGTCAGGGGCCGGGTGCTCATACCTGTAATCCTGGTACATTGGTGGGCTGAGGCAGGAGGATCACTGTAGGCCAGGGGTTTGGGTCCAGCCTGGGCAAAATAGCATGACCGCCATCATTACAAAAAATAAAAATTGGCTGGGCCTGGTGGTGTACACCTATACTCCCAGCTACTTAGGAGGCTGAGGCAGGAGGATCATGTGAGACCAGAAGGTTGAGGCTGCAGTAAGCTATGGTCATGACACTGCAGTCCAGTGTGGGTGACAGAGCCAGACCCCGTCTCTGAAAAAAACAAACTAGCCTCAAACAATAACAAAAAAGTCCACAAGACCCAGGCGTATGCCCAAGCTCCATTATTTATTCACTGTGTGACCTTGGGCAAGGGACTTGACTTCTCTGAAAGGCAAGGACTCTCTTACAGACTAAGCCTAAGACCCAGGTCTCATCTGAATATTTAAATTAAATTTAAATATTTCGGAATAAAGGAGAAAATATTATGGTTTATCAATCATGAAAAATTCTCAAGCTGAAATTATTTAACGTGATTGAATAAATGCTGTGACATGCAGCATTATCAACTGGTCCCTGCTGGATTGCAGATAAAGTCACATATGCATTATATTTGATATACAGCTTGGGAAAATATTATTTTTTTATTTGTGGATAACTTTTTTTTTTTTTTTTTTGAGTTGAAGCCTCACCCTGTCACCCAGGCTGGAGTGCAGTGGCATGAGGTCTTGCCAAGTTGCCCAGGTGGGTCTCGAACCCACGGGCTCAGGCAATCCACTCACCTCGGCCTCCCAAAGTGCGGGATTACAGGCTGAGCCACCGAGCCCGGCCAACTTTCCTTTTTTAAGAGACAGGGTCTGATTCTGTTGTCCAGGCTGGAGACCAGTGGCACCATCATAGCTCACTGCAGCCTCGACCTCCTGGGCCCAGGTGATCCTCCCACCTCAGCCTCCCTGGTAACTGGGACTACAGGGGTATACCACCAAGCCCGGATAATTTTTATTTTCTTGTACAGATGGGATCTGCTTGGCTGCCCAGGCTGGTCTCCAACTTCTGGCCTCAAAGTAGTCCTCCCACCTTGGCCTCTCTATTCATGGATAACATTTTTTTGTTGTTGTTTGGAAAGCAGAATTTATTGAGAAGGCAGAAAGGCTCACAGAGCGGAGGGGATCTGAGGGGGCTGCCCTTGTGGATAACATTTTAAAAGGTTTCACGTGATGTGGGGTGTCCTTCGAAAGCCTCAAATGCCTTGTTCCTGACTTCTGCTT
Source organism: Cephalopachus bancanus (assembly GCA_027257055.1). Lineage (NCBI taxonomy): Eukaryota > Metazoa > Chordata > Mammalia > Primates > Tarsiidae > Cephalopachus > Cephalopachus bancanus. The sequence continues at coordinate 623,060 of JAPVLO010000582.1, read as the reverse complement.
CCTTCCTGTGACTCCTCCCAGAGGAATTTGATATTTGTTAACAAGTGTGTGTGCCTGCGTGTGTGGGCAGTCCTTTAAGCCTCCAAAAAAATAAATGAGAGAGATAAGAGTGTAACAACTCCTCCCCAACTTTCTTCTGATTCCTCATTGGTTACATCAAGTAGTTAGTTTGAAACCAACCATGACAGGTGGAAATTGGCAAACACTGCAGGTCACCTTGAGCTGCACCAGAGCCCAATTTTTTTTTTTTGAGTTGGAGTCTCACTCTGTTGCTCGTGGACACCCTAGTGTCGACCTGCTGGGCTCCGGCAATCCTTCCATCTCAGCCTTCCAAGTAGCCAGAACTACAGGCACGGGCTTACCACGCCCGGCTAATTTTTGATTTATTGTAGAGATGAGGTCTTGCCAAGTTGCCTGGGCTGGACTCGAACCCGTGCCTCAACCTCCCAAAGTGCTGGGATTACAGGCTGAGCTACTGAGCCTGCCCCAGAGCCCAATTTTTGTTTTTGAGTTGGAGTCTCCCTCTGTCACCCAGGCTGGGGTGTGGGGATGCAATCAATCATAGCTTGCTGCAGCCTCCAACTCCTGGGCTCAAGTGATCCTCCCACCTCAGCCTCCCAAGTGACTGGGATTACAGGTGCATGTCACCATGCCCGACTTCTCTGTTATCTTCTGTTCTATTGTTTTGTTATTAAAAAGTTGGTAGCAGCCGGGCTCAGTGGCTCAGCCTGTCATCCCGCGCCTTTGGGAGGCTGAGGTGAGTGGATGGCCTGAGCCCGCGGGTTCGAGACCTGCCTGGGCAGCAAGACCTCATCTCCACAATAAATCAAAAAATTAGCCAGGCGTGGTAGCGCGCGCCTGTAGTTCCAGCTACTCGGAAGGCTGAGGCGGAAGCATCGCCGGAGCCCGGCGGGTCGAGTCTGCAGTGGCCGGGAGCAGCCACTGCACTCCAGTCTGGGCGACAGAGTGAGACTCCAACTCAAAAAGAAAAAAAAAGTTGGTTGCAACCCACCACGATAATTTCTATTCTGACCTACTTATTCTGTATAATTCTATTCTGTCCTACTCATTGATTTTAGTTACAACTCTCCAAATTCGTATTTTCTGATATATTCTATTCTATACTTTTGTTTTAAAAAGCCAATTGCAGGCTGAGCACGGTGACTCAAGCCTGTAATCCCAGCACTTTGGGTGGCCACGGCGAGAGGATTGCCTAAGCCCAGGGGTTCAAGACCAGCCTGGGCAACTTGGCAAGACCTCATCTCTACAATAAGTCAAAAAATTAGCCGGGCATGGTGGCACATGCCTGTAGTTCCAGCTACTTGGAAGGCCGGGGCAGAAGGATTGCCTGAGCCCAGCAGGTCGAGGCTGCGGTGGCCATGAGTGTGCCACCACACTCCAGCCTGAGTGACAGAGTGAAACTCTAACTCAAAAAAAAAAAAAAAGAAAAAAAGCCAATTGCAGCTGGGCACAATGGTTCACACCTGTCATCCTAGCACTTTGGGTGGCCAAGATGAAAGGATCGCCTGAGCCCAGCAGTTCAAGATCAGCCTGGACAATATAGCAAGGCCCCGTCACTACAAAAAATACAAAACTTAGCCAGGTGTGGTGGCATGTGCCTATAGTCCTGACTACTTGGGAGGCTGAGGTGGGAGGATCGCTTGATCCCAGGAGGTTGAGGCTGTGGTGAGCCATGATCATGCCACTGTCCTCCAGCCTGGGCGACAGAGTGAGACGCCAACAAAGGGAGAAAGATGGAGAGAGGAAGACAGAGAAAAGGGGGGAAAGAGATGCAAACACCGGGGGCGGGGGAGAGGGCGCAGGTGCGTGCACTGCTACAGGGCAGGTGTCTCTCCTCTCTGTGACCTCAGGCTGACCTCTGACCCTTTCTGACCTCACCTCCCACCCTCTGCCTCTGGGTCGGCCTCTCCTCGCCTTCCCAGGAACCAAAGCCCCTTCGCGCCTGAAGGCTGATCGCCTGCAGTTTCATTCTAACTCTCTCCAGTCTTATTCGAAAATTCGCGCATGCGTTAGGTCCCTGCAGGCGTCAAGTGGCCCGCTGCCCTAACCTGGGACAAAGCTGCTGGCCTGTCCTGGTCCCGAGGGCCTTGATTTCCAGGAAAGTCAGGTGCAAGCTCTGCGTGGGCCCTCCTGGGAATACGGGAGCCCATATGCCTTTGACACGAAGGAAATTTTGGGGGAACCGGCACTCATTTGCATATACTTGATGCCAAGTTCAAGAAAAACCCACAGGGCTGAAAACCAACTGCTGTCCCGGTGGAGAAGGTGGACAGTAAAAATGCTACTTGGGCCCACATCTGGAATCCCAGCATTTTGGAAGGCTGAGGCAGAAGGATTGCTTGAGGCCAGGAGTTTGAGTCCAGCCTGGGTATCATAGAGAGATCCTGACTTGACCCCTCCCCAAATTTTGTTTTTGAGTCGGGGTCTCACTCTGTCACCCAGGCTGGAGTGCAGTGGCATGATCACTGCTCACCACAGCCACCACCTCCTGGGTTCAGGCGATCGTCCCGCCTCAGCCTCCTGAGTAGCTGGGACTACAGGCCCATGCCACCAATGTCTAGCTAATTTTTTGATTTTTATAGAGGTGGGATCTCGCTATATTGTCCCGACTGGATTTGCACTTCTGGGCTCAAGTGTCCTCCTGCCTTGGCCTCCCAAAGTGCTGGGATGACAAGGAAGAGCCACTGCACCCAGGCTCTACAAAAAAACATTTTTTTATTTGAACAAATTTAGATAAAAATGCTACATTGAAAAATTAGCTGGGTCATTTCTGATGGGGACAGCGTTGAGGCTTTGTGGGACACAAATCGGGGTTACCTTAAGGTCATCAGTGCATTCTTTTGTTTTTTTTTTTGAGTCGGAGTCTCACTCCGTCGCCCAGACTGGAGTGCCGTGGCCGCTCCCGGCCACCGCAGCCTCGACCCGCCGGGCTCCGGCGATCCTTCCGCCTCAGCCTTCCAAGGAGCTGGAACTATAGGTGCACGCTACCATGCCCGGCTCATTTTTTCGATTTACTGTAGAGATGAGGTCTGGTCAAGTTGCCCAGGCGGGTCTCGAACCCGCAGGCTCAGGCAATCCATTCACCTCAGCCTCCCAAAGCGCGGGATGGCAGGCTGAGCCACCGAGCCCGGCCATCAGTGCATTCTTAGAAAAGGTCTTCGGTAGACCTTGAACAATTATTGTAATACTATAAGAAAGGGATTGGCAGTAGTGGGAAACAGCCGGGGGATAATACCTCATCAACAAGGGTATAATGAATATCTTTAAAATTAAAAATTAAAAAAAGAAGAAGAAAAGAAAAGGCCTGCCAGGCTCGGTGGCTCAGCCTGTCATCCCGCGCCTTTGGGAGGCTGAGGTGACTGGATGGCCTGAGCCCGCGGGTTCGAGACCCGCCTGGGCAACTTGGCGAGACCTCATCTCCGCAATAAATCAACAAATCAGCCGGGCGTGGTAGCGCGCGCCTGTAATTCTGGCTACTCGGAAGGCTGAGGCGGAAGGATCGCCGGAGCCCAGCGGGTCGAGGCTGCGGTGGCCGGGAGCGGCCACTGCACTCCAGTCTGGGCGACAGAGTGAGACTCCGACTCAAAAAAAAAAAAGAAAGAAAAGAAAAAGGATGACAAAGTTCTTTGTCACAAGCTGGGTCTTCCAGAAGCATATACTGAGATGGAATCTGGGATGTGAGATGTTGATTAGAGATTAAACTGTCGAAAGAAGAAGTAAGCCGGGCTCGGTGGCTCAGCCTGTCATCCCGCGCCTTTGGGAGGCGGAGGTGAGTGGATGGCCTGAGCCCGCGGATTTGAGACCCGCCTGGGCAACTTGGCGAGACCTCATCTCTCCAATAAATAAAAAAGTGAACCGGGCGTGGTAGCGCGCGCCTGTAGTTCTGGCTACTCGGAAGGCTGAGGCGGAAGGATCGCCGGAGCCCAGCGGGTCAAGGCTGCGGTGACTGGGAGCGGCCACTGCACTCCAGTCTGGGGGACAGAGTGAGACTCCAACTCAAAAAAAAAGAAAAAAAAAAAAAGAATGTCCAGAGCAGTCCAGTCCACAGAGACAGGATGTGGATTTGTGGGTGCCGGGGGGCTGGAATCCTAGCATTTTGAGAGGCTGGGGCGGGAGGACCACTTGAAGCCAGGCATTCGAGACCAGCCTGGGCAACCTAGTGAGGTCCTGTTGCTACAAAAAAAAAAAAATCTGAGCGGTTTTAGAGGGAACAGCTAAGAGATGCAAGGTTTCATTTTGGGTTGATAAGAGATATTCTAGGGGTTACATAGTGATGGCGGTTGTACAACTCTGTAAATATACCAAAGCCAGCGAGTTGTACACTTTTCTTTTCTCTTTTCTTTTTTTTTTTGAAGCAGGGTCTCTGTCACCCAGGCTAGAGTGCACTGGCACGATCATGGCTCATTGCAGCCTCGACCTCCTGGCCTTCAGTGATCCTCTTGCCCCAGCCTCCCAAAGTGCTGGGATTACAGGCGTGAGCCACTGCACTCAACCTTTTCCAATTTTTTTGACAATACAAACAGTGCAGCCTGAGGCCATGTTCCACGTATGGAAGAATATTTGTGGGATAAATTCCTAGAAGGAAAATGGCTGGGGCAGAGTCCAGCTTCATTTTGATTTTGATGGATGTGTCTAAACTGCCTTCTGTGAGAGCTGGGGCAGATTATTCTGCCTTCAGTAACGGAGTTGACCGAAGATCTGACTTCTGAGCAGAGATTTGAAGGGTGAGGCGGAAGGAGAGGAGAGTCACAGTGTTTCAGGCTGAGGGTCCGCCCATGCCAAGGCCCTGGCTGGAGCGGACGGAAAAGGGAAGGCGGGAAGGGGACGGGACAGGAGGTTGTGCAGGGCCTGGTGGACCGCGGGGAGGACTTGGGCTTGGGCCCTGAGGGAGATGGGAGCCATGGAGGGCTGTGGACAGAGGAGGGAGGGCCTGACTCCTTGAGAAGGGCGGTCTTGGGATTCAAGCCTGCCTATCTGATCAAGCCACGTTGTTCATCTGGACCAGAGTGGTGGCCTCTGTTCCCTAACCTGCCTCCTCGCCTCACCGTCTGCCCTCCCAATATAGCCAGAGGGCGCCTATGAGCACCTGAGTCAGGCCCTCCCCCCTCTGCCCACAGCCCTCCATGGCTCCCACATGCCTTGGGGTCAAAGCCCACGTCCTCCCCGTGGGCCACCAGGCCCTGCACAACTGCCTTGTCACCTCCCCGCCCCCTCCTTCCCCCCTCTCTCCCCCTCACTTGCTCTGCTCCAGTCACACAGGCCGCGCTGCTTTGCTTCCAACACACCAGGTATGGTCCTGCCGCAGGGCCTTTGCACGGGCTGTTCTCTCTGCCTGGGACTTTCCCAGACATCCCCATGGCTTTCTCTCCCTTCCTCCAACTTTCTGCTCAAATATCTTCCTCCCTGAGGCCTCCTATAACCAGACTGGTCAAGACAACACTGAGCACTTGAGAAGATGGCTAGGCGTGGTGGCTCACGCCTGTAATCCCAGCACTTTGGAGGCCGAGGCAGGAGGGTTGCCTGAGCCCAGGAGTTTGAGATCAGCCTGGGCAACTTGGCAACTAATTCAAAAAATGAGCCAGGCGTGGTGGTGTGTGCCTGTAGTTCTAGCTACTTGGAAGGGTGAAGTGGAAGGATCGTCTGAGCCCAGCAGGTCGAGGCTGCGGTGGCCATGAGCATGGTACTGCACTCCAGTCTGGGCAACAGAGTAAGACCCCAACTCAGAAAAAAAGCAAATATTATTTATATATATATATATATATATATATATATATATTTTTTTTTTTTTTTTTTTTTTTTTTTAATTTTTTTTTTTTTGAGTTGGAGTCTCACTCTGTCACCCAGACTGGAGTGCAGTGGCCACTCCCAGCCACCACAGCCTCGCCTGCTGGGCTCCGGTGATCCTTCCGCCTCAGCCTTCCAAGTAGCCGGAACTACAGGCGTGTGCTACCACGCCCGGCTGATTTTTTTTTTTTTATTTATTGTAGAGATGAGGTCTCGCCAAGTTGCCCGGGCGGGTCTTAAACCCGCAGGTTCAAGCAATCCACTCACCTCTGCCTCCCAAGGCGAGGGATTACAGCCTGAGCCACCGAACCCGGCTATATTTTTATTTTTAGTGGGAGTCTCTGTCGTCCAGGCTAGGAGGGCACCCTCCCGGCCACCGCAGCTTCGACCTGCTGGGCTCTGGCGATCCTTCTGCCTCAGCCTTCCAGTAGCCAGAACTACGGGCATGCGCCACCATGCCCAGCTCATTTTTTGATTTATTGTAGAGATGAGATCTCGCCAAGTTGCTCGGGCTGGTCTCAAACCCATGGGCTCAGGCAAGCCTCTTGCCTTGACCTCCCAAAGTGTTGGGGTTACAGGCGTGAGCCACCGCGCCTGGCAAAACACAGTATTTTTATCCTCCCTGTGCTGTGGTCAACGCGATGGGGGCTGTGAAGCTAAACTGAGCCCTCCCTACTCACTGGCATCTCCAACCTGTTCATGCTGTGCTGAGTGCTTTGCAGCTCCCGTAAGCCCCCAGGGAGGGAAGTCATGTGATCGCCCCATTGTACAGATGAGGGCACTGAGGCTCCATGAAGGCTGCTGCTTCTTGAGGCCATCATCCACAGCTGGATCTGACCCAAGGCCACGTCCTCCCCTGTTCTGCCTGGGGCCCCCTTGCCCTGCAGACTGGTGCCCACAGGGGGCCCAGCGAGGGGACGTGGCACCAGGGAGCCCAGGCTTGAACTCAGGGCTGCCAATCTCGGGGCTGCTATGTCCCTTCAAACAACTGCCCTTCCCAGGACCACAGGGTCTAATTCTGTCATCCAGGCTGGGGTGCAGTGACACAATCATGGCTCACCGCAGCCTCGACCTGCTGGGTTCAGGCAATCCTCCCACCTCAGCCTCCCGAGTAGCTGGGACTACAGGCGCACACCACCACGCTTGGCTAATTTTTCGACTTTTTGTAGAGACCTGAGGTCTCACCAAGCTGCCCAGGCTGGTCTCGAACCCCTGGCTTCCTACTGTGCTGGGATTACAGGCGTGATCTACCACGCCCAGCTAAGCAACACTCTTTCCACGCCCATTTTGCTGACGTGGAAGTAGAGGCACAGAGCGAGACCCCTTAGAGAGGGTCACACAGCAGGTAGATGGGCCCTGGCATTTTAGCCTAGACCTCGAGAGCTAAAACGCCAGCCCTGTGACATCTGTCATCCTACCCCGATGCTCTCAGGACAGATGACTCTCCGGGGAAGCAAGGTGACGTTGGCCCATGTTGCACTGCCCGCCAACTTCTGCCTCTGCACCTGGCCTCAGGAAGGGGGCCCCAGCCCCAACCCGCCCAGCGGGCGTGCACAGCTCCCCTTCCCTTGGGGCTGAGGCCACCCCTTCCCTGACATCGTGGGGGCCACCCCCTCCATTATCTGAAGGCTCAAAGGCCTGTGGGAGCCATCGGGTATCCAGGCCTCTCTCCCACCCACAGGGTCACGGCAGGGCCTCTGGGAAGCAGGGTCTCCCGCTGGGCCCTGTGGACATCGGGGCTGGGTGGCTCTCTGGGGTGGGGCCGCACCGAGCCCTGCAGAACGTGAGCAGTGTCATTGGCCTGCACCCCCTCCATGGCAGGAACAGCCCCGGTCGTGACAACCACACGTGTCTCCGGACATTGCCAAATGTCCCTTATGGGAGTCTAATGGCCCCAGCTGAGAACCACTCACTTAGTTCTTGTCCTGGTTTCTTTCTTTCTTTCTTCCTTTTTTTTTTTTGCAGGGGGCGGTCTCACTCTGTCTCCCAGGCTGGAGTGCAGTGACACTCTCACGGCTACCACAGCCTCGACCTCCTGGGCTCAGGCGATCCTCCCACCTCAGCCTCCCAAGTAGCTGGAACCACAGGCACACACCACCATGCCCGGCTGTTTTTTTGACTTATTGTAGAAATGAGGTCACACCAAATTGCCCAGGCTGGTCTCGAACCCCTGAACTCAGGCAATCCCCTTGCCTCAGCCTCCCAAACTGCTGGGATGACAGGCGTGAGCCACCACGCCCAGCTTTCTCTTTGGTTTTTTTAATTTGGTAGAGACAGGGTCTCGCTATGTTGCCCAGGTTGGTCTTAAACTCCTGGCCTCAAGCCTCAGTCTCCCAAAGTGTTGGGATGGCAGGTATGAGCCCCCGTGCCTAGCCCTGTCTTGGTTTCGGACATGCCTTTTGTGAAATCGCCAGGCCTGGGGAGTTGCCAGCACCCCTCCCTTCTTCCCTTTTGGGGCCGTCCCTGCCCCCCCTCCGTCTGTCCAGCCTTCTCCTTCCTCCTCCACGTCCTGTCTTCCCGCCGTCCGTACCTGGGATGGGTTTTCTCTGTGGAAGTCTGACGTGCCTTGGATCAGTAAATACGTCCTCTTCTTGGCTAAGATGTGTTCCCGGCCCATGCAGGACGCTTGCAGGAAGTAGGAGACGTGGCCAAGTTTGCTGGTGAAGGTGGAAGGAAGCCTGGGAGGTAAGTTGAAATGGAAGTCAAAGGTGTGGCTGCCTGCACTTAACCAATTATCTGAAAGCAAAACACACCGACGCCATCAGAAGGTTCTAGCATCTGTCCTTTTTTTCCTCTTTTTTCCCCTTTCGTTTTAAGTCAGGGTCTCTCACTCTGTCGTCCAGGCTGGAGTGCAGTGGCACAATCACAGCTCACCACAGCCTCGGATTCTAGGACACAAGCCATCCTCCCTCCTCGGCCTCCAGAGTAGCTGGAGCTACAGGGATGCACCACCATGCCTAGCTAATTTTTAAAATTTGTGTAGAGACAGAGTCTCGCTATGTTGCCCAGGCTGATCTCGAACAGGCCAAGAGTTTGAGACTAGCCTGGGCAACATGGTGAGACTCCACCTCTACAAAAAAAAAAAAAAAAATCAAAAAACTAGCTGGGTGTAGTGGCCCTCGCCTGTAGTCCCAGCTACTTGGGAGGCTGGAGCGGGAGGATCACTTGAGCCCAGGAGGTTGAGGCTGTCGTGGGCTCTGATATTTCCACAGCACTTTGGCATGGGTGACAGTGCGAGACTGTCCAAAAAACAAATAAAATAAATGCATCAGCCCATCTGACACTTCAGGCTCAAGCTTTTGAGGGGGAAATTGAGGCTCTTGGATATGTGAAAAAGACCCAGTGCTTGAGGTTGTACAGGGCTGTTTTGGGAGTCACTGGGAGTAGTAGACATTTTTAAGTGCTTACTGTTTGCCTGGCGCTATTCTAAACTGTTTTAAATGCCATTAAATCATTAAGTCCTCAATGCATTCTTATGAGGTAAGATCTCTCCTTTCCTTTTTTTTTTTTTGAGATAGGATCTTGCTGTGTTTCCCAGGCTGGAGTGCAGTGGTTTGATCACAGCTCACTGCAGCCTCAACCTCCTGAACTCAAGTAATCCTCCAGCCTCAGCCTCCCGAGTAGCTGGGACTACAGGTACCACCACTATGCCTGACTAATTTTTGTATCTTTGTAGAGACGAGTTCTTACTACATTGCCCAGGCTGGTCTTGAACTCCTGGACTCAAGCAACCCTCCCACCTCAACCTCCCAAAGCGCGGGGGTTACAGACCTGAGCCACCATGCCCAACCTCCTTCCCATTTTATAGATGTGTTAACTGAGACCCAGAGAGGTCAGAACATGATCGCTGAGTGTTCATGTCTGACATGGGAGCCTTCCTGTCCCTGAGATCTCCACTTAATCATCACCTCTTTGGAGAGACCTTCTCTGACCATCCAATCTGAAATTTAGAAAGTCTAAAATTAAATGTTGTCCAGCCTAGTGTTGGCCACGTGTTCTGCTGACCACGGCATACCCGGAAATTTCCCCACAAACGTATTCTGGATAGGACAGAGTGTCCTCGGCAGCTCGGACTCCCTGACGTCTGTCCAGTCTTCAGATCAGGCCTGGCAAAACTGGGGCCTCTCCGTGACCTCCCTGAAAGGTCTCCTTCACGCTTCTGCCTCCACTCTTTCCCTGGGACTACAGAGCTTCCCCCCAGTTTTTTGCTTGTTTGGTTTTTGAGACAGGGCCTCGCTCTGTCCCTGGGCTGGAGGACAGTGGCTGATCATTGCTCACTGCAGCCTTGACTTCCCGAGCTAACGAGCAATCCTCCCACTTCAGCCACCCAAGTAACTGGGACTATTGGCCTGGAGATGGGGTCTCACTGTGTTGCCCAGGCTGGTCTCCATCTCCTGGTCTCAAGTGACCCTCCCACCTCAGCCTGCAAAAGTGCTGGGATTACAGGTGTGAGACACCATGCCTGCCCTGGAATTATTTTATCTCCTTGGGTTTCACTGCCAAAAGAACATTTATTTGTAAAATAACCAGAAAAAAACTCTTTTTTAAATTTTTATTTATGTATTTATTTTGAGTTGGAGTCTCACTCTGTCACCCAGACTGGAGTGCAATGGCTGCTCCCGGCCACCGCAGCCTCGACCTGCTGGGCTCCGGCGATCCTTCCGCCTCAGCCTTCCAAGTAGCTGGAACTACAGGTGCGCGCTACCACGCCCGGTTAATTTTTGATTTATTGTAGAGATGAGGTCTCGTCAAGTTGCCCAGGCGGGTCTCGAACCCGTGGGCTCAGGCAATCCACTCATCTCGGCCTCCCAAAGTGCTGGGATTACAGGCTGAGCCACAGAGCCCGGCCGCTTCTTCTTTTTTTTTTTTTAAAGTCACAGTCTCACTGTTGCCCAGGCTGGAGTGCAGTGGCATGCTCGTGGCCACCGCAGCCTCGACCTGCTGGGCTCAGCCATCCTTCCACCTCAGCCTTCCAAATAGCTGGAACCACAGGCACACGCCACCACACCCAGCTAATTTTTTTTTTGGCTTATTGTAGAGACAAGCTCTCACCAACCTGCCCAGGCTGGTCTCAAACCCCCGAACTCTGATAGTCCTCTTGCCTTGGCCTCTGTAAGACTTCTTATGGGCCCCTCAAAGGCAATCATCGGACTGAGCATGGCATTTCCCAAGGAGGCTACTTTGAACTTCACTGGAATATCTGGATTCCCAGGAGGTTCCTAGTGTCTTGCTATTTTTGTGTTTTGTGTATCTGATGGTCATTGTCCTACACGGCCTCCCTCCTAGGGAGCAACCAGGCCTCTGCCTGTGGCTGATTTTTCTAGGGGGTTGTTGATAGACTATTGGATGTGTTTACTTCCCAGACCCAGGTTCCTCTGATGGCTGGAGCTGGCCGCTGGCCTCATCCTTACCCTCCACCGGGAAGGTCTTTGTCTTATGTACATAGTCTTCCTTGTTGTTGCAAATCACATCCCTGCTGTAATCGCGGGACTCTGCGACTTCCTCGCTCCATTCGACGTAACCCCTTCCCACGAGCTCCACCTTTACGATGGGGTCCACCAGAGTGCTGTTCAGGGTTAGAATCACCTGCCCGTCCACATTGGAGCCGGCCAGGTAGACTGCATCTTGGGGCAGCACAAATTCGAGTGACTTCACCAATGACATGGGGGGTTGGGGAGGTGGAGAAGCATCCTTCCTTCACCCCCATGCTACTGTGACTCCCGGCTCCCTCGCCGTCGTCAGGCCATCCGTCTGTGACATCACTTCACCCGGAGTTCCAGGAAGAGGGACCCTGGTGGCCACAGGAGGAGGCAGGGCTATCGTTTGGGTCACTTGGGAATCTTCTGGTCCTTACTCCCTTATTTCCTTGTTTTATTTTTATTTTTTTTGAGTTGGAGTCTCACTCTGTCGCCCAGACTGGAGTGCAGTGGCCGCTCCCGGCCACCGCAGCCTCGCCTGCTGGGCTCCGGCGATCCTTCCGCCTCGGCCTTCCAAGGAGCCGGAATTACAGGCATGCGCTACCACGCCCAGCTGATTTTTTGATTGATTGTAGAGATGAGGTCTCGCTGCCCAGGCGGGTCTCGCACCCGCGGGCTCAGGCCATCCACTCACCTCAGCCTCCCAAAGGCGCGGGATTACAGGCTGAGCCACCGAGCCCGGCTTATTTCCTTGTTTTTTGAGGCGTGGTCTTCCTCTGTCAGCCAGGCTGGAGGGCAGTGGCACGATCACAGCTCGCTGCAGCCTCCACCTTCTGGGCTCAAGCGATCCTCCCGCCTCAGCCTCCCAAGTAGCTGGGACTACAGGTGCATGCCACCATGGTGGGCTAATCTCACTGGTTCAAAAAAATAAATAAATAAAGTGGTGTGTGCACTTCTCAGATCAGCACCTTGGTTTGGGGTCATAGAGAGACAATCATTTTCATTCTACTTTATTATTCATTTTACTTATCTATTTATTTGATTTTTTGAGTCGGAGTCTCACTCCATTGCCCCAACTGGAGTGCAGTGGCCGCTCCCAGCCACCACAGCCTCGACCTGCTGGGCTCCGGCGATCCTTCCGCCTCAGCCTTCCAAGTAGCTGGAACGACAGGCGCGCGCTACCACACCCGGCTAATGTTTGATTTATTGTAGAGATGAGGTCTCGCCAAGTTGCCCAGGCGGGTCTTGAACCCGTGGGCTCAGGCAATCCACTCACTTTGGCCTCCCAAAGCACTGGGATTACCGGCTGAGCCACCGAGCCTGGCCTTATTCATTTATTTAACTACTTATTTTCAAGACAGGGTCTGTCGCCCAGGCTAGCGTGCAGTGGTACGATCACAGATCAAAGCAGCCTCCAACTCCTGGGCTCAAGCGAGCCTGGCGCCTCAGCTTCCCGAGTAGCTGGGATTACAGGCATGCACCACCCCACTTGGCTGCTTTTCATTCTGATTTTTTTGTAGAGATGGGGGTGTCATGATGGTACTCAGGGCTGGTCTTGAAGTGCTAGGCTCAAGCAATCCTCCCACCTCAGCCTCCCACAGCGTTGGAATTATAGGTGTGAGGCGCTGCGCCCGGCCCTTTTTATTTTAATGGCTTTCCATGTATCAGTCTGTATTAGAAAAAAATTCATAGATATATGACCAGGACGCGAAATCCAGTGTGTATTGAAGACGCTTAAAGCAGCGTGTACCCAATTTGAACACTGTCACCATCATGAAGCACCCTCTCCCTGCACGGCTGACATTTCTCTTCATGCCTTGGGTCTCTCTTGTGGGATGGGAATTCCCTCCAGGCTGAGATCTGTGTCCGTGGGTTTTGTGTTCACCTCTATCTGCCTGACCCACAGTCTGGCTCAGACACATGGAGGGGGCCTCAATAAACGTTTGTTGAATGACTCAATGACCTCTGAGATTGTATCATTTTGCAAAAGAAAAACTGAAGCTCTATGCACCCTGGCGGTTATTCCTGGTGCCGGATTTGCCTAGTAGGGAAGGACACTGAGGCAGAGGCAGTATCTGAAAATACCCAATCACCAGAGTGGCAGGCTTCATTTTCTTTGTTGTGTCTTCATTTGATGTGATAGCTTTTTTTTTTTTTTTTTGAGTCTCACTCTGTCGCCCAGACTGGAGTGCAGTGGCTGCTCCCGGCCACTGCAGCCTCGACCTGCTGGGCTCCGGCGATCCTTCCGCCTCAGCCTTCCAAGTAGCTGGAACCACAGGTGTGTGCCACCACATCCGGCCAATTTTTTGTAGAGACGAGGTCTTGCCAAGTTGCCCAGGCTGGTCTCGAACCCAGGGCTCAGGCAATCCTCTTGCCTCTGCCTCCCAAGGTGCTGGGACTACAGCCGTGCACCACCACACCTAGCCATTTTTTTTTTTTTTGAGACGGACTCTCACTCTTTCCCAAGCTGGAATGCAGTGGCACCATCAGGGCTTGCCGCAGCTTGACCTCCTGGGTTCAGGCGAGCCTTCCACCTCAGCCTCTCTAGCAGCTTGGATTAAATGCATGTGCCACCGCACCCAGCTCATTTAAAATTTCTTTTAGAGACAAGGTCTCGCTATGTTGCCCAGGCTGGTCTTGAACTCCTGGGCTCAGGCGATCCTCCTGCCTCGGCCTCCCAAATGACTGGGCTTACAGATGTGGCGCCTGCCCTCTCAAGGCCTGTTCTTCAGGATAAGCTAGATACATCTTCCTGTGTTACTTAACTTACCTATCCAGGGTGCCTGGGCTGGCCCCCTGCACCGCATGGACAAGAAGAATGAATTCCCTCACTCAGCCATGTTGCCTGGCCCCTGCGGCTGGGGCTGTCGTTTGAAGGAGCTCGCCTCACACGCTCAGGGGCGCCTGCTTGTTTCCTGCTGGCACTTGTGGCGTGGTTTCTGCATGGCTGCTGACGGAGGATTTAGACTATGATCAGTAGCACTGACCAAGTGCTGAGGTTAGAGACAGTGCACAGCACCACCCGGGCTTCATGGATTAGAATGCATCAGTTTCCGTGGCTGCTGTAACAAATGCCACCTGCTCAGTGGCTTGAGACAAATCAGATTTGTCATCTTACAGTCCTGGAGGTCAGAAGTCTGACGAGTTTTGGGGGCTAACGTCAGGGTGTCGCCAGCCAGAGCTGGTTCAAGGAGTCAGTTTCTTGTCCCTTTTATCTTCTTTTTTTTTGAGTTGGGGGGCTCACTCTGTTGCCCAGGCTGGAGTGCAGTGGTATGATCATGGTTCACTGCAGCCTTGGCCTGCTAGGCTCAGTCGATCCTCCTGCCTCGGCCTCCCGAGTATCTGGGACTACAGGCACGTGCCACCACGCCCAGCGAATTATTTATTTTTGTAGACATGAGGTCTTGCTATGTTGTCCAGGCTGGTCTCAAACTCCTGGGCTCAAGCAGTCCTCCCGCCTCAGCCTCTCAAAGTCCTGGAATCACAGGCTTGCGCCATCGGGCCTGACCGCCTTTTCTGTCTTGTAGAGGCTTTCTGAATTCCTTCCCTCTTGGCCTGATCATGCCAACCCGCTTCCATTGTCACACTTTCCTGTGTCATTTCCCTCTTTCACTTACCAGGACACTTAGAATGACACTGGGACCACCTGGTCACCCAGGATCAGCTCACCAAACTCCACACATTTTTCTGCTCTCAGCTCTCAAGAAGAAAGACCCAAGTCTTCCCGGTGAACTTTGAGGTATTCTATGTCACTCAGCTGACATCCCCTCCCCCTCGAGACACCGACTTCTTCCTGCTCCCTGGACACCTCCAGGCCTTTTCCGGCGCCTTGCCTAGATGTGTCTGTCCTGGGTGTCTCAGCTCAAATGTCACCTTCTCCAAGAGACCCACCATCTTCGCCCCTCCGGACCAGCCCTCTCCCCACCCCCACACGGCCGCCAGCCCACTTTCTAGTCCCCGCAGATCCTGCTACCAGGAATTATCTTAAATGATCTGCTTTATTTATTGATTTCGTGCCTGTCTGCCCCAGATAAGAATGAGACCACCAACTGGGTCTGCCTTGCCAGCTGTCGAGCCCTCCAGCTCACAGCACCCTGTCCAGACGCTTTGTAGGTGACCAGCATGGGTCACTCGTGTGCCCGCCAGGACTGGCCAGCGTGGAACAGACAGGGCGGAGGGGGCAGGGCGGCCCTGCCCGCCTGGACAGCTCGGAGAAGGCGGGAAAACGAGACGGGAAAAACCAGCAAACGAGCCCTGCGGGTGGGTAGCACTGGCGGGCCCCGCCGCTAGGCAGTGGGGCTTGGGGCGGTTAAGCCAGCCATCGGGGGGCAGGTGGTCTCCCAGGGAGGGCCCCCACGTTCTCTCGCAGTATTTAGACATTGACTCCGGCCTTCTTAGCCTTGCTGGTCAGTGCGTGGCCAAGAAAGAGCTGCGAGTGCGCCTCCGAGGCCCGGGGGTCTCTACTCTGGGGGTCCCCAGGCCTCCCGGGGCGCAGGCATGTGGGGGGACCCAGGTCCTGCCACGCAGTCCTTTTGCACACCGGCCGCGCCCAGCAGAGCGCGCAGGGCTGGGCGGGGCCGAGGCCGGCTGGGCGGAGGAGCAGTGGACAGAGGCGGGGGCGCCCCCCACCCTCTTTCTCGCTTCCCGCCACCGCGCGGGCCAATCAGGACGCAGGCGCCCGCCCCGGCACGGCCTCCCGCGGCCCGGCAACTCCCAAATGCCGAGTTTTCGCGGGAAAAAAATCAGAGCAGCTGGCAGCGCGGCAGGCAGAGTCGGGCGACCGGGCGCTCCGGGTCGCACGCACGTCCCCGCGGGGTCCGGGCCACGCACGTGGTCCCATCGCGTCCCCAGCCCGGCCAGGCGCGCGGGCAGACGAGCGGTCGGCGGCGGCCGGAGCGGTGAGCGGTGGGGCGGGGTGCCAGTGCGGGCCGGGCGCCCCGGGCGCGGGGACTTGGCACAACTTTCCGGAGCGGCCCGGGACGCGCGGCCAGCGCGGGGGCACGCGTGCCCAGAGCCGGGGCTGCCCTGCACACCGCCCCGGGGACCCCGGACCTCCCCCTGCGCCGACCCTCGGGGGTCGCTCCCCTGCAGGCCCGGCCCGGCTGGAGCCCGCGCCGGCGGAGCGTCCCCGGGGCCCCGCGAGGGTCCGGCGGGCTGGGTGGGGGAGGGCTCCGCGAGCCGCGGGGGAGGATGTCAGGCTCCGCGCCTGCGCGCGGGGAGCCCCGCGATTCAATTGTCGCGCCCGAGCCCGATTTCGCGCGCCCTGAGTTCCCCGGGCGCGTCTGGGCCAATGGGGAGCGAGCGGGGCGGGGCGTCCGAGGGCGGCGCAGCCACTCAGAGAGGCGACTCAAGTGAGGGGGCGGGACTTGGTGAGCGGGGCCCCTCGGCCGGTCCCGGCGGTGAGGGGTGGGCGTGGGCTCGCAGGCGCGACCCGCGCGGGCCGGTGGGAGTGCGAGGGGGACGCCGGGGCCGAGGGTCGGGGGTCCAGGGAGCGCGAGCCGCGGGGGAGGCGGGGGGCCGAGGTGAGTAGCGCGGGGGCGCCCGGGACGGGGCGGCCGGTTGCCATGGCCACCGCGGGGCGGGCCCGGTCGCGCACGCGCGCGGAGTCTGGTGGGGGGCTCCGCGGACGCCGTGGGGGGGGCGTCCCAGGGCCCGCGGGTCTTGGGTGGGAGCTTTTCCTCCCAGTCGCACTTGGTTGAGTTCCCCCGGGACTTTTGAAGTTCTGGCCCGCTCCGGACTTTTGGAATTCCCTCTTCCGTCAATGTGAATTGGAGGGAGGAATGAATGAATGAATGAATGAATGAGCGAGCGAGCCACCTTGGCCCCTTGGCCGAGGCCTTCTTCCTCCTCCGGTCGGTGAAGTGGGGGTGGGTCGGGCTGGGTGGTCCGAAGTCCATTTTACCTCAATCCCCCACACTTGGTGGTCATGAATACATGAAGTCTTTCATTTACTCTGCTGGGCCCTGGGCTGGGTCTGGCAGTGAGTCGGGGGGGTTGTGGGACTTTCCCGGCGTCCACAGGCCGGACAAAAGCAGCCGTGACCCCACCATGTCCTGGCCTGGCCTGGTGGCAGCCGGGGAACTGACCCGGGTCTCCTGCTCTCTGTCCCCGCAGCGCCGACACCATGTGGATCCAGGTGCGCACCATGGATGGGCGAGAGACCCACACGGTGGACTCGCTGTCCAGGCTGACCAAGGTGGAGGAGCTGAGGCGGAAGATCCAAGAGCTGTTCCACGTGGAGCCAGGCCTGCAGCGGCTCTTCTACCGGGGCAAGCAGGTAAACCCCACCGGCAGGCCGCCTGCCCGCCCGCCCGCCCGCCGGCCGGACACCTTTGTTCTTGCCTGGTCCAGGCCCCGCGCCGGGCAGCCACCAGCAGGTCCCTTCCCCGCCCTCCTCCTCCTCCTGCGGTCCCGCTTCGCCTCTCCCGGAAGGAGAAGTCCCCAGAAGCTTCAGATGCCTGCAGACGGAGGAACAAAGGCGGGACTGGAGATTGACATGCCGGGCTGGCAGCGGGCACTCGGATCTGTCCGCCCGGCCTTCCAAACTCTTTGTTGTTGTTGCAAAGCTCCCCTCAAAATACTTTCTAGAGAAAGAAGTTTTAGAGGTGGCTGGTGGAGGGCTGCAGGATTTCGAGAAAGGGCCTAGAGCCGTCACGCAGACAGGACGGGAGCGCCCAGGGTGGTTTCCTTAAATACACACCGATTGCTTCCACAGTCCATGCCCGTTAAACCTCTGATCCCCAGGGTGTTTCCTAGAAATTTGGATGAGCTTATTCGGAGTCCGGAGGTGGTGTTTATAAACCAGGGATTTCCGCCACCTTGGGCCTGCTGTCCACGGCTGCCCGTGACCTGGGTGTGTGGCCTCTGCGGGGTCCCCTGGCCCGCTTGTCCTTTCTTTGCTGTCTCCCCAGCCTTTGTAGCTTCTAAGATGGCCACCTCGGCTTTCACAGCTGCCCAGGTTTGGGACGCTTTCTCTGCTGGCCCCTGGAGGGGTTCTATTTTTGTGGGTGTCCTTGGGGAATCCTGAGACGGTCCTGTGAGTGGGATTTCCCAGCAGGATAAGGTGGTGCGGTCGAAGGCCTGGGGTTTGGCCTCCTGGAGTCGGTCGGACTGCGGGGACAGGGGCGTAGAGACGCTGGAACTGAATTAAAAGTCGCCAGCTGGGCGGCGTGCGCCCGACTTTGTTGTCGGATTTTGAGCTGGGTACTGCTGCCATCTGGTGTCTAGGCTGGAAAACAAATGCCTTGGGGCGGCCAGGTTTTCTGGGGGCTGGGAGGATCCTGCCTGCTTACTCGAGATGAGACCTGGTGATTAATTTCTTGGGCTTGTGGCAGCCTGGGAGACCTTCCCCTTGGCTCCTTCCAGGAAGAGACGCAATGACTTGAGTCTTAAGAATCTGCGTGAACCCGTCCTGCCAGGGAGACGCCAATCTGGAGAACTCGGGGATTTGGCTGTGTAGCCGTGTGCACCCCCAGGCGCCCTTCTGCCCCCTCCTCTGATGGCGGACCCTTTTTGTGGCACCCGAAGTGATTTTATTTCTTTATTTTTGAGTCGGAGTCTCACTCTGTTGCAGGCTGGATTGCAGTGGCACAATCACGGCTCACCCCAGCCTCCACCTCCTGGGCTCAGGCGGATCCTCCTGCCTCAGCCTTTCAAGTAGCTGGGACTACAGGCACAAACAGGCTTATTTGTTTTTTTTTATTTTTTTTTATTTTTTTGGTAGAGACAAGGACTCGTTATGTTGCCCAGGCTGGTCTCAAACTCCTGGCCTCAAGCAATCCTCCTGTCTTGGCCTCCCAGTGGGCTGGGATGACTGGCGTCAGCCACCGCACCCTGCCCAAACTGACTTTGATTTGCCACTCAGCCTTTTGGCTCAGCACAGGCACCTTCGTCTCAGAGTTTCCGAAAACCTGCATGTATCTGCTAAGTTCATGACATAGCACAAAGGCAGGCTGGACTCTCACGTTCAAGGGAATAAATACTACTGAGTGCCTGCGCTATGCTGGGCACTGAGCTAGCTTTTACTTTTATTATGTATTTACCCTGTTTTTAAAGTAGAAATGAGGTCTCACTATGTTGCCCGGGCCGACCTCCAACTCAAGTGATCCTCCCGCCTTGGCCTCCTGGAGTGTTGGGATTACAGGCATGAGCCACTGTGCCCGGATGGAGCTAGCATTTTAATATTTACATTTCAACATGCAGGAAAGTTGAAAGAGCCGTGAAACACCTGAACACACCTGCTATGTTGATTTGGCATTCTGCTATGTTATTTGACTGTCAGTCTGTCTCTTTATTTGTCCGTCAATCCATCTTATTTCTTAGGACACATTTTAAAGTGAGTTACAGACACCAGTCCATCTCACCCCTAAGTACTGCTGCACGTCCCCCTTAACTCGAGCTCAGAATTCGTGGGTCTTTTGTTGATCTTTTAAAGTTAAAATTTGTATGAAGTGAAACAGACAGGTGGTAAGTGGACCACTTGAAGGATTTTGACAAATGTCTCCATCCATGTAACCCAACCAGAACGCCTTCTCTTTATTTTTGAGTCAGAGTCCAGATTGGAGTGTAGTTGCACGATCATGGCTTACCATAGCCTCGACCTTCTAGACTCAGGCAGTCCTGCCTCAGCCTCCCAAGTAGCTGGGACTACAGGCATGTGCCACCATACCTGGCTAATGTAAATTTTTTTTTTTTAATAGAGACGAGATTGTGCTATGTTTTTCAGGCTGGTCTCGAGCTCCTGGCCTCAAGTGATCCTCCTGCTGGGACTACAGGCATGAGCCACTGCGCCCAGAGGTCTCCCTCAGGTTGTAAAGTAATACTTGGTCCATACGAAAGTATTTGTATGTCTGGGGTATGTTTATTTATTTTTTCTTTTTTTTTGAGTTGGAGTCTCACTCTGTCGCTCAGACTGGAGTGCAGTGGCCGCTCTCGGCCACCGCAGCCTCAACCTGCTGGACTCCTGCGATCCTTCCGCCTCAGCCTTCCAAGTAGCTGGAACTACAGGTGTGCGCTACCACGCCCGGCTCATTTTGATTTATTGTAGAGATGAGGTCTCGCCAAGTTGCCCAGGCGGGTCGCGAACCCGCAGGCTCAGGCCATCCACTCACCTCAACCTCCCAAAGGCGCGGGATTACAGGCTGAGCCACCGAGCCCGGCTACATCTGGGTATGTTTAAAGCATAATGTTATGTTCACTGGACGTGTACATTGTGTTTGTAGTCATCAGAAAGGCAGAGACGAGGGCTCCTGGCCCCACCCCATCTGAGCGGGGAGCTGGCATTTGAACTTGGCTTCTGACTTCCAAGCCTGGCCTCTCAGCACTGAATCTGTCTTCCAGTGCAGCTTTGGTTGTGTTGAAAAGATTCCACATCCCACGTCAGTACTGTAACTGCCTCTCGTTGCGATTCCTGGCCGTCGGGCCCGTGTGTAGTGTACGGGCTGTTGATATCTTCCGGGCTACAGAGGTGATACAATGTCCCCAGTTTGCAGGGCTGTGAAGTGCCCTTGTTCAGGGAGTCTGGATGGGGCTGGGAGGCTGGGGACAGAAGCACACCATGGCACCAAGTGAAGTCGGTGTGCACGTGGGATGTCCAGGATGGAAAGCCACGTGGCCTCCAGTGGGTGCGATGCTGTCTTTGCAGAATGTTCTGGAGAGTGTTGCCATCTTGTCTAAGCAACAGGGCCAGCAGCCCCAGGTCCTTGAGACTACAGAGCGGGCTATGGCTGGGCCTTTCTTCAGGACATGGGGGTGGCATGGCGGTTTCCTCCGGGCTGAGTAGGGTGGTGGCTGTGTCGCTGGATTGGCAGAAGTACGGGGAGCGGCATGGTAGGGACCCTGGCGGCAGGCCAGGCTGGACACAGGCGAGAGGCGCCTCGGCCTTTTTGTGTCTTAGCTGCCCATAAAAATAACAAGGGACACGCCCGGGTATGATATTCTGCGCCTCCTGTGATCGCCTCCAGGTCCTGACCGTGACTCACTGGCTCCCTCGGCCTGGGGCTGGCTGTGGGTGAGGGGGTGGTCAGGAATGCGCCTTGCCTGGCTCATGCTGGAAGTCCAGGAAGTCACCTGGCTCAGGGTCCCTCCCCTAGCATGGACATTGGGGCTGCGTCTTTCCTGCGTGGCCATCCCGGATACTGCAGGGTGTAAGTAGCGTCCCTGGCCTCCACTGCCCCATGCCAGGAGCACCCCCTGTTGTGACATCACACATGTCCCCAGACGTGGCCCAAGGATGTCAGTATCGTCCCTGGGTGAGACCCCCTCAGTTAGGATTCCACAGACCCCAGAGAGCCTCTGCGTCCCAGGAGGCTGCATACATGGAAATCTATACTGGGGGGGGCGGGGGGAGAGGGGAATTCCAGGATCTGGGATCCCCTGGTCTACACCGTCGGCCCGTTGGGAGTTGATTCTGGTGTCTGTTGCGAGCAGAGATCAACTTCAGTATTTTTCCCAAAGAGTGGACACGGGCTCTGCTGCTTGGTCCTCTGGACATTTAGGGTCAGATTCTCTGGGACGGGGCTGTCCTGGCCTGCACCTATTCCACGCCAGTAGACATGCCAAGTGTCCCTGGGGGCAGAGTCCCTTTGGGTTGAGAACTGTTAATTTAGAAGATACCCGCTTTAGGAAGATAAGTACCTAAGTTGGCCAGGCCTACCCCAAAGGCCGTGTGAGGGTCAGGCTGAGACAGCTGTCGAAATGGTGTCCCAGGGACGACCTCGCCAGCATCACCCGTCACAGTGCTGCCCTAGGCATCTCACGGACGGCCTCTGCGCCAAGACCAGGACTCGCCCCTTGGCTGCATAAGAGTGGTCACCGCTACCAGCACCCACTCCTGTGGCTGTCCCCCCCAGCCCCCCAGAAGCTCCCAAGGGCACGTCCCCTGAACTAGGGGTCAGCGGGCGTTTCTGTAAAGGGCGTAATGGTAAATCTTACAGCCTTTGTGGTCAGTCTTGCCAGGGCTGCTCGGCCCTGCTGCTGTGACCTTGGCAGTTGGGGACAGGGAATGGAGGGTGCCGGGAAAACTTTATAAAAACAAGTGCAGGCCATGCTATCTGGCTGGAGTTTGCCAGGTCACCTTCAGGCTTGGATCCAGCCTCGGTTGGCCTGGCCAGGTTTGATTGTTCAGAACGGTGCTGCTGTGGAATGTGTTAGAGTACGTCCCCGCGTGCTCTGTGTTGGGAGAGGCTTCAAGTCAGGGGTTTTCCAACTGCTGGGACCCGGGACCCCTTTTATCTTCCAGGCTGGTTGAGGGCCTGGGAGTATTTGCTTCTGTGCACTTGTTGATTGGCTTATTAGAAACGGGAAGCTGGGAATGTCCAGAGGTCGAGAACGTGTGGAGTCAGCGGACTTCAGAGAGTCCCCTGACCCCTGGAGACCACGAGAGATGGCAGCGAATGTAGCCTGGCAGCCCCCAGAGTGCGGCTTTAGGGCACGTGCTCAGCCGCCATGAGCGACTGTCCTCTGTGTCCATACAAGCTGGGACATCCTCGCCTGTCACTCTGCCGGCCCTCCCGGCGCACGTCAGGCCCCCTGCTGCGTCCCCCCGTCGGGTTCCTCCTCTCCCGTCTCGTCTGTCTGTCCCGCCTGCACCTTGGCAAGAGACCCGAGCTCCCCCACTAGGCCCAGACAGGACGTGGGAGCTGCGGCTGCCCCCCAGGAAGGCAGAACCGTTTCTCACTTCCTCTGTCCTGGGTCTGCCCGCCAGGCCCCGCGGAGGTCCCTTGGGTGTGAGGCCCACGCAGCCCGTGTGTCCCCGAACTCCCGTTTCCAGGCTGACTGGAGAATCCCCATTTGCCAAGCTCCTGGCACTCGTGTCCTGCCTCTGGGCACCTGGAAATATCCCTGAAGCAGAAACATGGGCTTGGGGAGTGTTTTGTTGCTGCTTTCAAAAGGAACCGGCATAAACAGCTGTCAAACTATGTAAGTGTTTAGCTTTTTTTTTTTGAGTTGGAGTCTCACTCCATCGCCCAGAATGGAGTGCAGTGGCCCACTCAGCCACCCCAGTGTCGACCTGTTGGGCTCCAGCGATCCTTCGGCCTCAGCCTTCCAAGTAACCAGAACTACAGGCGCACGCAACCATGCCTGACTAATTTTCTATTTATTGTAGAGACGATATCTCGCCAAGTTGCCCGGGCTGGTCTCAAACCCGTGGGCTCAGGCAATCCACTCGTCTCAGCCTCCCAAAGTGCTGCGATGACAGGCTGAGCCACCGAGCCCGGCCAACTTTTTTTCTTTTTAGAGACAGGGTCTCACTAAGTTACCCAGGCTGGTCTCAAACTCCTGGGCTCAATTGATCCTCTTGCTTCGGCCTCCCGAAGTGCTAGGCTTATAGGCCTGAGGCCCCATGCCCACTGTGTTTAGCTTTTACACAATGCCCATGGCACAAAATCCCAAGTGTCCTGAAAGCCAGGAGCAAGTCTTCTGCTGCCTTGTGCCTCAGTTTCCCCAGCTGTACCCTGTCCTGCAGAGGCACCTGAGAGTCCCTGAACTCTCGCTGTGTTTTTATTACGTGGATCTGAATGTGCCATGTGCACACTTCCTGTGTATGAATTTTCATTTAATAGCCCTGGATGGTTTTCCATGAGTCCTGGAGTCTTTGTTCTCATAACGGCTTCTAGGAGGCCTTTTGTCTGCATGCACTGTAACTTATTTACCAGTCAATATTGCTGGGCCTTCTGGTTGTCCTGTTTGGGGTTTGTTTGGTTTTTTTTTGCAGTTAAGTGTGAGGTTGGGGCGTACGTTTTGGAACACCGTCTTTGTACATGATTGCATAAAGTGATGGGATGAATTCCTTGGAATTGTTGAGTCAGATGGTAGGTGCATTTTAACCTTTTTTCTATTTTTTGAATTTTTTGTGGAAGTAGAGTCTCACTGTGTTGCCCAGGCTGGTCTCAAACTCTTGGGCTCAAGTAGTCCTCTTGCCTCAGCTTCCCAAAGTGCTGGGCTTACAGGTGTGAGCCACTGTACCCAGCCCGCTATAAGTTTTTTGTTTTTTTGAGTCAGTTTCTCACTCCGTCACCCAGGCTAGAGTGCAGTGGCACGATCCTGGCTCACCGGAGCCTCAACCTCCTGGGCACAGGTGATCCTTTTGCCTCAGCCTCCCAAGTAGCTGGGATTACAGGTGTGCACCACTATGCCCGGCTGATTTTCTTCTTTTGTAGAGACAGATTCTCACTATGTTGCCTAGGCTGGTCTCAAACTCCTGAGCTCAAGTGATCCTCCCACCTTGGCCTCCTAAAGTGCTGGGTTGACAGGTGTGAGCCACCGTGCCCTGTGTGCAGTGGCTGTTCACAGGTATGCTCGTAGCTGACTGCGTGCTCTAACTCTTGGCCTCAAGCAGTCCTTCTGCCCCAGCCTCTGGAGGAGCTTGGACTACAGGTGCACACCACTGCACCCAACTCCGACTGGATCATTTTGAGGCTAATTACAGACATCATAACACAGACATCAGCAAGTACAGTGGTTTTACTGCATTTCCCCCAGTGGTTCATAGATCAAACAGATAGAACATTGGTCAGGATGTAGGAGATTTGAACAACACAACCCGCAGGTTTATTCTGACGCACACAGATAGAATCAAACCCAGATAGAATCAAACCCAGATAGAATCAAACCCAGATAGAATCAAACCCGGCAACAGAGAACACACATTCCTCAAGCCACATGGGGGTGCTTAAGGAACCTGACCGAGTAAGGCAGGCCTCACAGCTTGAAAACAATTGCCGGCTCACAGTCTTCCCTAACTGCCTGCTGGGAAATCAGAACCTGGCAATAACCAGAAGGTATCCAGTGCCTCCCCTGCCCCCCCATATTTGGAGATAAAAGAATTGTCATAGGCTTAATGGATTGTTGAAAAAGTCTAATGGAATTGATGGAATGACCATGAAAACAGATTTTTCCAGGTGCAGCTAAGGCTGCACTCTGAGGGAAATTTTTAGCCCCAGATGATTGTATGTGAAAAGAAGATTGGCTTAGAATTGATGAACCAAGCATCTAAACTTAAGAAGTTAGAAAACGAACAGCAGAATAATTCTAAAGGATGAAAAAAGAGCGGGGCTCGGTGGCTCAGCCTGTCATCCCGCGCCTTTGGGAGGCCGAGGTGAGTGAATGGCCTGAGCCCGCGGGTTCGAGACCCGCCTGGGCAACTTGGCGAGACCTCATCTCTACAATAAAATCAAAATCAACCGGGCGTGGTAGTGCGCGCCTGTAGTTCCAGCTACTCGGAAGGCTGAGGCGGAAGGATCGCCGGAGCCCAGCGGGTCGAGGCTGCGGTGACCGGGAGCGGCCACTGCCCTCCAGTCTGGGCAACAGAGTGAGACTCCAACTCAAAAAAAAAAAAAAAAAAGAAGGAAAAGAAAAAAGAGGGAAATAGAGATTAGAACAGAAATGAGCGGAAAAGAAGCAGACACAGTAGAGGCTCAACAAACATAAACGCCAATTCTTGGAGAGCTTGGCGAGCCTGACCCTGGAGTGCTGAAGGAGGCCAAGAGGAGAGGCTGAACAGCACAGAGAGAGAAAAAGGGAGCATGCTGGAAGCAACTCCGCACTGTGCCGGACTCTGGCAATCACATGGATATTTAGGTGAAGGGGTAACTTCTTTGAAAATGTTTAATTTAGCCGGGCTCGGTGGCTCAGCCTGTCATCCCGCGCCTTCGGGAGGCTGAGGTGAGTAGATTGCCTGAGTCCGCGGGTTCGAGACCCGCCTGGGCAGCGCGACCTCATCTCTACAATAAATCAAAAAATCAACCGGGCGTGGTAGCGCATGCCTGTAATTCCGGCTACTTGGAAGGCTGAGGCGGAAGGATCGCCGGAGCCCAGCAGGTTGAGGCTGCGGTGGCCGGGAGCGGCCACTGCACTCCAGTCTGGGCGACAGAGTGAGACTCCAACTCAAAAAAAAAAAAATGTTTAATTTACTCAAGGGGAAATAGAAAAAGAGGGAATTTTAACCATTGAAAACATGAAATAGTCACTAAAAATCTACTTATAAAAGCAGCCAAACGAGCTGGGCACAGTGGCTCACACCTGTCACCCCCAGCACTTTGGGAGACCCAAGTCGGAGAACTGCTTGAGGCCAGGAGTTTGAGACCAGCCTGGGTGATATAGGGAGACCTCTTCTCTACAAACAAAATCAAAACATCTGCTGGGCATAGTGGCGTGTGCCTGTAGTCCCGGCTGCTTGGGAGCCTGAGGAGGTAGGATCACTTGAGCCCAGGAGCTCAAGGCTGCCGTGAGCCATGATCGTGTCACTGTAATCCAGCCTGGGCGACAGAGTGAGAGTCTGACTCAGAAATAAATAAAATAAAATCAGTGATATGTACTTGGATTGGAAGAGAGAGAGTGGCATATACCAAAGACGATTTTACTGTTAGGCTTGGAGCACTGATATTTTATCTCTCTCTCTCTCTTTTTTTTTTTTCGTTGGAATCTCACTCTGTCGGCTAGGCTGGAGTGCAGAGGCACACTCATGGCCACCCCAGTGTCGACCTGCTGGGCTCAGGTGATCCTTCCGCCTCAGCCTTCCAAGTAGCCAGACGACAGGCGCACACTGCTAGCCTGGCTAATTTTTGAGTTATTGTAGAGATGAGGTCTTGCCAAGTTGTCCAGACTGGTCTCAAACCTGTGGACTCAGGCAATCCACTCGCCTCGGCCTCCCAAAGTGCTGGGATTACAGGCTGAGCCACTGAGCCTGGCCTCTTTTTTTTTTTTAATTTTTAACTTTTATTTTTTCTACACACTGGCATTTCAGGCAACTAGAGGAATTAGAGTGGACATTTTCCGTGTATGAGATTTTTACTTGAGATTTAATTTTTTAAGTGTATGTATTACAAGTTGTTGCTTTGCTGTAGGTTTAATTTTTAACTCAAGAAGCTCTAAGCTAAGGTGTGACTGTGGTGCCTGGGTTTCTATGGCTTTCACGAATGTCCTTGGCCTCAGGCAGGACTCTTGGGATGTCGGTTAGGAGCACAGCCTGGAATGTTCCGTGCTTGCGATGGAAATGAGGCCACAAAGAGTCAGTCACCCCCTGCAGAACCATGTGTGTGTGTGTGTGTGTGTGTGTGTAAAGCTGGGACAGTGGGAGGCGGGAGAAAGCTCCACGCAAGCCTTCCACCCCGTGCAAGTGTCTTCCTGCCCGCTTCAGGGCCCTTCTGGAAGGTTCCAGAGTGGCAACTCATGAGTTATGTCCTGGAGGTAGAGTGGGTGCCAGCCTAGCCCAGCTGCGTCCCCACTCCCCTGCTACATCCTGCCCGGCTGTGTTCTGGTCTGGGAGACACCCTGTCCCCTCCCTGTGACCCTTGCCGAGCACGGTGCTTCCCTCTGCCCTGTCCCAGACTGGGAGGGCTGAGGTCACGGACAGGGCCCAGCCAGGCCCCATGAGGGCGGCAGGCACACAAGAGGGGATGGGAGCGCTGTGGCCTAGTGGCAGGCCTGTCCCCCAGTGCTCCTGCAGGTCCGGCCAGAGTTCCCCGTGGGATCCCTGCCACCCAGGACACCCCTTCGCCCTTGGCCCCGCCTGGCTCTGCCTCCCCCCAGCTCTGCCGCCAGGCCTTTCCCCATCCGTCCTCCGACGTGACCTGTGCCTGGGTCGGGTCGGATAAAGCTGACCATGCGGTCCCCCTGCCTTCGCTTGGTCTCTTCCACCTCCCGCTGTCCCCATGGCTGGGTTGGGGGCGCGTTCCAACCCCTCTGGCTGGTGTTCTCCAGGCAGAGTCTGCCCGGGGCTGTCCCCTCCCCTCCCTGTGCTCTGTCTGGTGGTGCTGGGACTCGAACTCCCTGCTCTGAAGCTGCATTGTTTCCTGGGTGGTGTGCTGGACCCTCTGTGGCTGCGCTGAGCTGTTGGGGTGCGGGGGGTGATGACCAGGCTGTGGCTTGCGTATGCATCCAACACCAGCCAGTGCTCAGATAGTCTAGTGTGTTGCTGGTGAATAACACCCCATGAACTTGGGACTCTGCGGGTGACCCTCAGACACGGATGGGGCCTCTCTAGCTCAGGGTGCTCACGGGGGTGATCCTGCCCCCTGGGAGCATTGGTGAAGTCTGGGAATATGTGTGGGTGTCCCGACTGGGGGCTCCTGGCATGGAGGGGCTGGAGGCCAGGGATGCCTCTCAGCTCCTACAGTGGCCATGGCGCCCCCCCCCCAGCAGAGAGAAAGCTGACCCGACATCAGCAGTGGCAAAGGCACTGGGCCAGAGTGCTGGGGTCCTGCCTGTTGGTCCCTCCTTGGTGCCATCAGCCTAGCCCTGCTGGCTTCCCTGTCCCAGGGACACTGGGGACACTCGACTGTCTTCCTCTTAGAAAAACGAATACGCTTTCTCCTACGGAGCAGTTTCAGGGTCCCTGCAAAGCTGAGCGGGAGTGGTGGAGAGTTCCCACACCCCGTTGCCACGCACGGCCTCCTTGACTCCTGGCCTCCCATGGGGCACGTTCCGAACACCCACTGAGCTTCCATCTCCTGACTCCTGGCCTCCCATGGGGGCGCGTTGCCGACACCACTGAGCCTCCCTGAACACGTTGTCATCACCCGGAGTCCCCAGTCCACGTGGGGTCTCTCTTGGGCTGCACGTCCTAGAGTTTGGACAGATGCATACTGTGTCTCCCACAACAGTGCCACGTGGATGTCATGTCCTGAAGAACTGTGCTCTCCTGTCCCTTCCTGCCACCCCAGCAGTCTAGCCTTTCCACTTCTCCAGCTCTGCCTTTTCCAGAACGTCATCCAGTTGGAGTCACACAGTATGTGGCCTTTTTGGAGGGGTTTTTTTTTTTGAGTCGTGGTCTCAATGTCACCCAGGCTGGAGGGCAGTGGCACCATCACAGCTCCCTAAAGCCTTGACCTGGGCTCAAGCAATCCTCCTGCTTGGCCTCTCAGAGTGCTAGGATTACAGGCTGAACCACTGCGCCCAGCCTTTTTTTTGAGTTGGAGTCTCACTCGGTCGCTCAGACTGCAGTGCAGTGGCTCCCGGCCATCGCAGCCTTGCCTGCTGGGCTCCGGCGATCCTTCCTCAGCCTTCCGAGTAGCCGGAATTACAGGCATGCACTACCACACCCGGCTGATTTTTTCATTTATTGTAGAGATGAGGTCTTGCTGCCCAGGCGGGTCTCAAACCCGTGGGTTCAGGCAATCCACTCACCTCAGCCTCCCAAAGGCGCGGGATTACAGGCTTTTTTTTTTTAAATAACGGCTTTATTGAGATATAGTCTCTATACCATTCATTTCACCCACTTGAAGCATCCATTTCAGTGGTTTCAGGTGCGGAGTTGTGTGACCATCGCCATGGTCGATTTCAGAGTACTGTTACCCCCTCTAAAGGAAACTGCACCCCTAGCTGCACTCCTTTGTTCCCCATGCCCCCCAGCCCCACACCCATGAATCTACTTCCTGCCTGTTCTGAATGTTTTGTGTAAGTGGAGTCACACACGGCGTGTCTGTGTCTGGGTCTCATGGAGTGTGGCGTCTTCAAGGTCCCTCCACGTATGGCCTGTGTCAGAGCTTCCTTCCTGTTCACAGCCAAGCTGTGTTCATCCATGTGTGGATGGGCCACACTGTTGGATCCACTCTCTGTGGATGGAGGGTGGCCCTCGAGCTGTCTCTGCCCTCCGGCTGTGAATGACGTGTGGACAGGCTGATTGGCCTCACCCTCCTGTCCCTGTCGTTCCTCTCTGACCTCAGCAGTCCCCATGTTGGAGGGCCAGCACCCGGGTGGGCTGTGCTGGGCATGTCCCTGCTTGCTGGGTGAACAGGTGGGGTAGAGCAACTGTGGTGGGTGTCTGGAGACCCTGCAGCTGTAGGTAGGTGTGGATGTGTTCAAATGCGTTTTGTTCCAAGGCGGAATGATCACTTGAGTCCACGAGTCTGAGACCAGCCTGGGCAACATGATGAGACTCCGTCTCTACAAAAACTATAAAAACTACACGGGTGTCGTGGTGGCGTCTGTAGTCCAGGTTCTCCGGAGGCTGAAGTGGGAGGATCACCTGAGGCAGGAGTTGGAGGCTGCAGTGAATGTGCCACTGCACTCCAGCCTGGGTGACAGAGCCAGACCCTGTCTCTTTTTTCTTTTTTTTTTTTGAGTCGGAGTCTCACTCCGTCGCCCAGACTGGAGTGCAGTGGCTGCTCCCGGCCACCGCAGCCTCGACCTGCTGGGCTCCGGCGATCCTTCCGCCTTAGTCTTCCAAGGAGCCAGAACTACAGGCGCGTGCTACCACGCCCAGCTATTTTTTTATTTATTGAGGAGATGAGGTCTGGCCAAGTTGCCCGGGTGGGTCTCGAACCCGCAGGCTCAGGCAATCCACCCGCCTCGGCCTCCCAAAAAGCTGGGATTACAGGTTGAGGCATTGAGCCCGGCCTAATTTTTTGATTTATTGTAGAGACAAGGTCTCACCAAGTTGCCCGGGCTGGTCCTGAACCCACGGTCTCAGGCAATCCTCTCACCTCAGCCTCCCAAATTGCTGGTATTATAGGTGTGAACCCATGCCCGGAGACCCTGTCTCTTAAAAAAAAAAAAAAAAAAGCTGGCCAGGCTCGGTGGCTCAGCCAAGTGCGTTTTATAGCACTTTGGAAGACTGAGACCAGTAGATTGCCTGAGTCCGTGGGTTTGAGACCAGCCCAGGCAACTTAGCGAGACCTCGAAAATTAGCCAAGTATGGTAGCACACGCTTATAGTTTCGGCTACTTGGAGGACTGAGACAGAAGGATGACTGGAGCCCAGCTGGTCGATGCTGGGGTGGCTGTGAGTGTGCCACTGCACACCAGCCTGGGTGACAGAGTGAGACTCCAACTCAAAAAAATAAAAAGCCTTTTTTCTGGGAAAGGAGTCATCCTTCATCAGGTTTGGGTCTGAGAGTAAAAGCCCTTGGACGCTGGGCCTCACCACCCAGGTGTACTGTTTAAACACGAGCGGCCACACTTGGTGGGGGGAGGGCAGGAGAGAGCCAGTCTTTGTGTATCTGTTTCCGTCTCCTCTCCCTTTTCCTGGGACACCAGGTCTGCACCAGGGTGCTCCTGCCCCCAGGAGGCACTGGGGACACCTGGGAACATCTGTAGGTATCATGACTTGGGGCGCTCCTGGTGGGGAGGCGGTGGAGGCCAGGGACCTGCCCAGCACCAGCAGTGCCCGGGACGGCCCACCCCAGAGAAGGATCCGACCGCCCCACGTCCACGGTGCCCAGGGGGAACTGCCCGCAGGAATGGGTCCTGGTGGGGGCTGTGGGAGAGCCCCGAGATGGCTTCTGACAAAAGAAAGCCCTCAGCTTCTTGTGCCACCAAGCCATCAGGATCAGCTCAGGTGCCGCTTACCTGATGTCAGGCAGCCTGGGGGCAGACGGGCCCTGTTAGGGACAGACCTGTTAGAGACACATGAGCCTGGAGGGAAGTTAGGACTGGGGGGGGCAACTCCCAGGAAGCCACGGTGGGGGAGGGAAAGGGAGCTCAGGTCATAGAAGCTGTCCTGCTGAGACTGGGCGGTGCCTCCCGCCAGGTCCTCTGGGCCCTGTGGATATCGCTGCGGGTTGTTTTTGGGGTCCGTCCCGGCACTGCAGGGTGCGAGCGGGTCCCTGGCCCGCTCACCCATGCCAGGAGCACCCCAGTCGTGACAGCTACACACGTCCCCAGACACGGCCCACGGCCCTGGGGGCAGGGTCGCCCTTCGTGGGAGCCAGTGGCAGAGGACACACGCATTTACCGTCAGAAGCCGCTCTGCCATGAAGTGTTAAAAAGACTCCCCGGCGCCCATGTGCTCCCAGGGCATGCGGGGTGCGGCCAGCCTCCATGTCAGGGCCCGAGACCTCTAGGGAAGGGTGTGGCGCTCAGGCGCACTGGACCCAGGAGGGCTGGGTCCTTCTTGTCTGACCAGACCATTCCAGGTTGTCCCACTGCCCGCGTCCGGGCGAGGCTGGCTGGGCTCGAGACAGTGGCCTGTCTGTCTCTGCAGATGGAGGACGGCCACACGCTCTTCGACTACAACGTGCGCTTGAACGACACCATCCAGCTCCTGGTGCGCCAGAGCCTCGTGCTGCCGCCCAGCCTCAAGGAGCGCGACTGCGAGCTCTCGGACACCGACTCGGGCTGCTGCCTGGGCCAGAGCGAGTCCGACAAGTCCTCCACCCACGGCGAGGCGGCCCCCGAGGCGGATGGCAAGACCAGCCTTGCGGACGCGGACGCGTGGGACGAGACGGAGCTGGGGCTCTACAAGGTGAGGCCCCGCCAGGCGGGGCGCCTTACTCGAGCACGCGCACCCGAGGCCCAGGTGTGGACCTCGTCGAGGATAGGTGGGGACCCTGTCGAAGAGGGCCAGCCCTGTCCCACTGGGGCTAGGCGGCTTCCCCCCAGTCCTCCATCATGGTCCCAGTCATGGCCTGCAGGTGTCCTCCTGTGACTTGTGGCGGCTACGGAGCTTTGGAAACCGCTGCCACCATCGGGTCGGAAGCTTCTCGGGAGGTCTGGGCTCCAGCCTCAATGGGGCGGTTCTGGGCTTGGGGCCGCTTGGCAGCCATGGCAGGAGCTGTCGGATACTCCATGGCCTACATTCCTTGCCAGGCCTGCTGTGGTCCTCCCAGAAGAAGGGTTTTTATTGTCCCGGGTTCTTGTTCTTTTATTTGAGCCAGGGTCTCACTCTGTCGCCCAGGTTGGAGTGCAGTGGTCTGATCACGGCTCACCACAGCCTTGACCTCTTGGGGTCAGGCGATGCTCCCACCTTAGCCTCCTGAGTAGCTGGGACTACAGGCATGTGCCACCATGCCTGGCTAGTTTTTTTGATTTTTGTAGAGATGGGGTCTCCATGTTGCCCAAGCTGGTCTCAAATTCCTGGGCTCAGGCGATCCTCCTACCTTGGCCTCCTAAAGTGCTGGAATGACAAGGGTCAGCCCCTCCACCTGGCCTTACAGTTTCTCATAGGCAGTGGTTCTTTTATTTTATTTTTGAGTTGCAGGTCTTACTGTCACCTAGGCTAGAGTACAGTGGCATGCTCACAGCTACCACAGCCTCAACCTGCTGGGCTCAGGTGATCCTTCGCTTCAGCCTTCTAAGTAGCTGGAACCACAGGCATGTGCCACCACGCCCAGCTGATCTATTTTTATTTATCGTAGAGATGAGGTCTTACCATGTTGCTCAGGCTGGTCTCGAACCCCTAGACTCAGATAATCCTCTTGCCTTCGCCTCCCAAATTGCTGAAATTCTGGGTGTGAGTCACTGTGCCCAGCTGGCAGTGGTCTTAACTCCACCCCCTCCCAGGGGACATCCATGGTTGTCACAACTAGGGGTGCTTCCGGCATGGGTGGGTGGAGGCCAGGGATGCTGCCCAGCACCCTGCAGCGCCCGGGGTGATCTGACTCCGAGTGTCACTAGTGTGACAGCAGAGAAGCCCTCTTCCTAGATGTTTGGTCCCAGTCCCAAGCATCCCGGCGCTCTCAGGATTCCGACGGGCCCGCCAGGTTCCCTCACGCAGGCCCGGGTGCCGGTTTCCTTGCTTTGCGCAGGTGAATGAGTACGTCGACGCCAGAGACACGAACATGGGGGCGTGGTTCGAGGCCCAGGTGGTCAGGGTGACACGGAAGGGACCTTCCCGGGACGAGCCCTGCAGCTCTACCTCCAGCCCGACTCTGGAAGAAGACGTCATCTACCACGTGAAATATGACGAGTGCGTGCCATGGTGGGGGAGGCTTGGGGTGCGGGCTCTGAGCGGGTTGCGGGCTGTTTGTCCTAAGGCTGGAACTCAGGGCCGTCTCAAAATGGTGACCGGCATCTAGGCCCCACCTCACACTCCCAAAGACAAAACTGGGTGCGGCGGCTCACGCCTGTCGTCCCAGCACTTTGGAAGGCAGAGGTGAGAGGACTGCCTGCGCCCATGGGTTTGAGACTAGCTTGGGCAACTTGGCGAGACCTCGTCTCTACAATCAAAAAGAAAAAAAATCAACCATGGTGGCATGAGGCCAAGGTGGGAGAACTGCTTGAGGCCAGGAGTTTGAGACCAGCAACATAGTGAGACCTCGTCCCTTAAAAAATAAAAAAATTAGCTGGACATAGTGGCGAGGGCCTGTCGTTCCAGCTGCTTGGAAGGCTGGGGTCGAAGGATCACCTGAGCAAAGAAGAAGTAACGAGCCCCAGGCAATACAGTGGCCAGAAGAGATTTGGGGTTGTCCCCTCACTTTCGGTTTTGCTTTGCTGCTGATAGACTGTGTTGCTTTTATCCGTGCTATTTTATGGCTTTTTTTGTGGCTAGTGGGACGTATATCTAGAATCATGACTTTATTATAACCCGAGATCTGCTATATTGGATTTACATAAGCTAACTTTTTTTTCTCTTTTCGAGTCGGGGTCGCACTCTGCCTCCCAGGCTGGAGTGCAGAGGCAGGCCCCGGCCCCCGCACCTCGCCCTGCTGTGCTCCGGTGATCCTCCCATGGAGCCGGAACTGCAGGCGCGCGCTTCCATGCCTGGCTCATTTTTTAGGTGCTCAGGGACAGCTCTCACCGTGTTGCCTGGGCTGGTCTCGAACTCCTGGGCTCCCACCTCGGCCTCCCAAAGCGCTGGGATGGCAGACAGGAGCCACGCCCGGGGCCTCCTTGGGCCGACACCCGACACGGGGCTCGGGGCTCGGGGCTCGGGGCCCGCGCTGCCCAGCGAGACCCTGCTTCCAGGGGGCGCCATCCGCAGGTGCCGGGGTCGGGGCTGCCGCGGCTCCTTGGGGGACCCGCCCGCCCGCCCGCCTCGGCGCCGGCGCCCAGCCCGCCCCTCGCCCGGCAGCAAGGCCCCGCGGCCTCCCGGGCGAAGGGGCGTCCCGGGCCTCAGGCGGGCTTTCCGCGCAGCTACCCGGAGAACGGCGTGGTCCAGATGAGCGCCCGGGACGTCCGCGCGCGCGCCCGCACCATCATCAAGTGGCAGGACCTGGAGGTGGGCCAGGTGGTCATGCTCAACTACAACCCCGACAACCCCAAGGAGCGCGGCTTCTGGTACGACGCGGAGGTCACCCGGAAGCGCGAGACCCGGACGGCGCGCGAGCTCTACGCCAACGTGGTGCTGGGGTGAGCGTGAGCGGCGGGGCGGGGCCGTGCGTGGGGTGGGGCGGGGCCGCGTCCTGGGGCGGGGCCGTGCGTGGGGTGGGGCGGGGCCGCGTCCTGGGGCGGGGCCGTGCGTGGGGTGGGGGCGGGGGCCGCGTCCTGGGGCGGGGCCGCGTCCTGGGGCGGGGCCGCGTCCTGGGGCGGGGCCGCGTCCTGGGGCGGGGCCGCGTCCTGGGGCGGGGCCGCGTCCTGGGGCGGGGCCGCGTCCTGGGGCGGGGCCGCGTCCTGGGGCGGGGCCGCGTCCTGGGGCGGGGCCGCGTCCTGGGGCGGGGCCGCGTCCTGGGGCGGGGCCGCGTCCTGGGGCGGGGCCGCGTCCTGGGGCGGGGCCGCGTCCTGGGGCGGGGCCGCGGGGAGCCTCTCTTCCCGGCCCTCTGCTCCCCCTGGGGTCCCTGGACGGCTCTCGGCCGTCCAGCCAGTGGTCTGTGAGATGCTCTCGGCCTCCCTCCTGGCCTTCCTGCACCCCCTTCCGCACTGCCAGGGGTCTTTCTGAGGCTGGCCGCCTCCCTGCCCGGAATGTCGCTGACTTCCAGCCCCCGACAGGCGGAGTCTTCGAGCCTCTCTTCCGTTTGTTTCAAACTTGGTGACTACGGAACACGGCCACGCGGCCCCCACAGTCCACGCCCCGCGCGGGTGGGACTCCACAGAGCGCCCAGGGCCACGGGGGGCGCTCGCTCTCCTTCCTGCTCGCGGGCTCCCCCTTCTGGGACGTCCCCGGTGCCGGGACCTCCGCGAGACGCGCGTGGCCGGCCCTGCGGCGGGCATCGGCGAGCCGCCGTCCCCAGGACAAAGCTGGCCTCTCCAGCTTGGCCAAACCGCTTCCTTGGGAAACCACCACGCCCGTCTTTTGCTCACTACCTGGGCCGCTTCTCTGCTCCGAGGCCAGGGCGCAGTTGTGCAGAGGCCGTGGGACCTGCACGGCTGGGCGTTGCCCCCAGGCCCTGGGCAGGAGGTGTCCGCAGAGTCCTGTCTGCCTCGCCTCGTGTATGTGTGTGGTGGAATTTGCATAACGGAAAACTTGTCGGTAGCCATTTGGTGGACAGGTGGCAAGTAGGCCCAGCACAGCCAAGTGCTCGTTCGGTGGCATTGAGCACATTCAGTGCTGTGTGGCCATCGCCGCCGTCCTCTCCAGAACTTTCTCCTCTACTCCCTGTTCCCTCCCCAGCCCCCCCCCCGTGCTGCTTTCTGTCTCTGTGGATCTGACAACCGTGGGGATTTTCCAGGAGTGGAACCACGTGGGGTCTGTCCTGGGTCTGGCCTGCTCCACGGAGCAACATGTCCCCAAGGTTCATCCATGTCGATGTGTCAGAGTTTTCTTCTCATGGCCGAGTCATATTCTGTCATATGCATTGTATGTTACCGGGTATAGGCCTGGATATCTGGGCAGCAGTGGCCCAGGTACAGGTGCAGCACTTGCAAAGGCCGCAGGGCAGGGCCATTTGTGGCCCAGCAAGGAGGCCAGGGGGCTGGAGGGCGGAGGGCGGGGTGGCCGAGGCTGTCGAAGCCTCCTGGGTCTGGGCCCCAGGGCAGGCCAGGGTGTGGATTGAAGTCGGTATTCTGTGAGGGGTTGCCCCATGCCCACCTGGGAGTGATGTACTTGGACTGTGGTGTACTTGGACTTGATGCCCTGGCCATCGAGTGGCGCATGGACTGGGGCATAGATTGAGCAGGGCAGGAGGTGGCGGCATTGGTCGCTTGGGGACGATGTCCTGGTGCCTGCATCATGCTGTAGTATTGTCCCCAGTGCCCTCCACAGGGGCAGGGGTCTTGCCTGGCTCCTGACCGTGTTGACCAGGAACCCTCAGAGGCTTGGATCGCCTCCTCCAGGGACTGACCTGCCCTTCACTTGGACATCCTCAGTGCCATTCCACTCCCGTGGGCGAGAGGGTGACTCTGCATCCAAGGCCTGACCGGCGAACTTTGCCTCTGCCAGTGGGCCACTGACCATGTGAGCCTGTGTAGAGTCTCCAGAACAGGGCGGCTACAGGTATGTGTCAACATACCCAGCTAATTTTCATTTTTGTTGAGACAAGGTCCTGCTGTGTTGCCCAGACTGGTCTCAAACTCCTGGGCTCAGGCATCCTCCCACCTCAGCCTTCCAAAGTGCTGGGGTGGCCGGTATGAGCCCGTCAAGTTCACTCCTTTTGATAGCTGGCTTGTAGTCCATGCTGTGGGTGGACCACAGTTTAGCCTTCCACATGCCGGAGGACTTCTAGATTGCTTCCAGTTTTTGACCATTGAGGGCTTATCTAGCTAAGGTCCTAAGACATCACATGTAGTTTCATTATTTTGTGTGACCTTTGCTGGTTTGGTCAATACTGGCCTCATAACGAGAGTTGGGAAGTACTCGTTCCTTTTCTGATTTCTGGAAGACAGTGTGTAAAATTGGCGTTAATTTTTCTCTAAATGATTGATAGAATTCTCCAGTCGCACCACCTAGAGCTGGAGATTGCTTTAGGTCGAGCTTTTTTTTTTTTTTGAGTTGGAGTCTCATTCTGTCACCCAGACTACAGTGGCACGCTCCCGGCCACCATAGCCTTGACCTGCTGGGCTCTGGCGATCCCTCTGCCTCAGCCTTCCAAGTAGCCGGGACTACAGGCGCATGCTGCCACGCCCAGCTAACTTTTGATTTATTGTAGAGACGGGGTCTCTCCAAGTTGCACGGGTGGGTCTCAAACCTGTGGGCTCTGGCAATCCACTCGCCTCGGCCTCCCAAAGTGCTAGGATGACAGGCTGAGCCACCGAGCCTAGCCTAGGGCAAGTTTTTATGACTTTAATTTCTTTGATAATTATAGGACTACCTAGGCTATCTATTTTGTCATGGGTAAGTTTAGATAGCTTGTGATTTTCGAGAAATTAGCCCGTTTCTATGAGTATAGGGCTGTGTGTAATTTTCCCTTTTTCTTTTAGTGCCTGGAAGATCTGTAGTGATGGCCCTGTTTCATTCGTTATGGGTGATTTGTCTTTCTATTTTTGTCCGTCGTGCTAGAGGCTTGTCAGTTTTGTTGGTTATTTTTGAGCAACCAGCTTTTTGGTTTATTGGTTTTTCTCTTTGTTCTTGTTTTTAAGTGTTCAGTTTCATTGATTTCTGCTCTCATCTTAATTTCCTTCCTTCTGCTTGCTTTGGGTGGATTTGGCTCCTTTTTCTAGGTTTCAAGATAAGAGCTTAGACTGTGGGTTTGTGACATCTCTTTTCTGGTACAGTTTTCCGCTGTCACTTTCCCTCTCGATACTGCCTGGCCTCCTTCCCACATGTTGTGCTGTGTTTTTTTCCCTTGGGAATTTCTCTTTGCCTCATGCTTACTCAGAAGCGTTGTTTAGTTTCCAGGTGCCTAAGAGGTATTCCCATTGTCTTTTTGCTACTGGTTTTTTTTTGTTTTTTGGTTTGTTTTTTTGGGTTTTTTTGAGTCAGTCTCACTCTGCCACCCAGGCTGGAGTGCAGTGGCATGATCAGTCATTGCAGCCTCAATCCTGGGCCCAAGTAATCTTCCTGTGTTAGTCTTCTGAGTAACTGGGACCACAGACACACACCACCACACCCAGCTACTTTTTAAGAAGTTTTTTGTTGGCTGGGATCAGTGGCTCAGCCTGTCATCCCAGCACTTTGGGAGGCTGAGGCGAGTGGATTGCCTGAGCCCATGGGTTCGAGACCCGCCCGGGCAACTTGGCGAGACCTTGTCTCTACAATAAATGAAAAATTAGCTGGGCGTGTAGTGCGTACCTGTAGTTCCGACTATTTGGAAGGCTGAGGTGGAAGAATTGCTGGAGCCCAGCAGGTCGATGCTGGAGTGACCGAGAGCATGCCACTGCATTCCAGCCTGGGTGACGGAGTGAGACTCTGAATCAAAAAAAAAAAAGTTTTTTATTGACATAGGTTCTTGCTATGTTGCCCAGGCTAGCCTCAAACTTCTGACCCAAAATTCTGGCCTCCAATGATCCTCCCTCCTCAGCCTCTCAAACTACTGGGATTATTGGTATAAGCCACTGCATCTGGCTCTGTCTAGCAGTTCTGTAGTTGCTATGGGGTGGTTGAAATCGCCATTTGTATTTGTGGATTTTTCCATTTCTCCTTTCTGCTTCATGTATTTTGAGGCTTTGGTGTGTGCACATTCATGATTGTTATGTCTTCTGGTCAGCTGACCCTTTTGTCATTAGGTAACATCTTCATTTGTCTTTAGTAATTTTATTTCCTCTGAAGTTCACTTTACCTGAAGGCTGTGTGTGTGTGTGTACACTTCTGCTTTTTTTTTTCTTTTTCTGAGTTGGAGTCTCACTCTGTCGCCCAGACTGGAGTGCAATGGCCGCTTCCGGCCACCGCAGCCTTGACCTGCTGGGCTCCGGCGATCCTTCCGCCTCAGCCTTCCGAGTAGCCGGAATTACAGGCAGGCGCTACCACGCCCGGCTGATTTTTTGATTTATTGTAGAGATGAGGTCTCGCTGCCCAGGCGGGTCTCGAACCCGCGGGCTCAGGCAATCCACTCACCTCAGCCTCCCAAAGGCGCGGGATTACAGGCTGAACCACCGAGCCCGCCTCTGCTTTTTTTTTTAAGCTAACGTTTGCATGGCTTACCTTGTTGTATGTTGAATTTGAAGTGAGTTTCTTGTAGCTTGTAATTGGGTCATATTTTTTATCCACTCTTCCGATCCTTGCCTTTTAATTGGTACATTTAGACCATTTATGTTTAATTATTGATAGAGTAGGGCTTAAGCCTGCCATTTTATTCTTATTTCTTCTTTCTGTTTTTCTTCTTGCCTTGCTATGAGTTAAATGTTTTAGAATCTGGGTTTCTCTACCCCTTGTCTCTTGAGCGTGCCACCTTGTGACATGTTCCTAGTGGTTTCTCTGAATCTTGGCATGTGTAAACGGTGGCATTCGGTGTCGGGTTCCCACCGGAGTGGAGTAGGGAGACCTTCCTCCATTGGGGTCTGTTTCTCTGCTCCCTCCTTGCTGTCTTGAGCATCTAAGGGTGTGGCAGGCTTTATTTCAGTCACGTGACTTAGAAGATTCTTGGAAGACTCATCAGGAGGCCCAGACCCGTGTTTCTGCTCTGCCCGTTGCTTCTACGTCCTTCTGCTCCCGGGTTACTTCGTTTATAACTTCCTGTCTATTTCAAGAACTTCCTCTAGGTGTTCTTTAAGGGCAGGTCTGCTAGCAATGCATTTCTGTGGTTTTTCTTCATCTGAGAGTTTCTTCTCCCCCTTCATTTCTGAAGGATAGTTTTGCCAGATACAGAATTAAATCTTTCCCCTTAACTTTTGTTTTTATTTTATTTATCTGTTTGTTTATTTACTTATTAAGTTGGAGTCTCACTCTGTCACCCAAGCTGGAGTGCAGTGGCACGCTCTCGGCCACCCCAGCGTCAACCTGCTAGGCTCCGGCGATCCTTCGCCTTAGCCTTCTGAGTAGCAGGAACTGCAGGTGCATGCTACCATGCCTGGCTACTTTTTTGATTGACTGTAGAGACCAGGTCTTGGCAAGTTGTTCGGGTTGGTCTCGAACCTGCAGTCTCAGGCAATCCACTCGCCTCAGCCTCCCAAAGGACTGGGATTACAGGCTGAGCCACCAAGCCTGGCCTGAATATATTTCTTTAAAAGGATTCTTTTTTTCAAGGAATATAGTTATCATGTTACTTTCACAACCTAAAAATTAACCAGCGTTTTCTTTTGTTTTTTGAATTGGAGTCTCACTCCATCGCCTAGGCTGGAGTGCAGTGGCATGCTCACAGCCAACCCAGCGTCAACCTGCTGGGCTCCAACAATCCTTCCACCTCAGCCTTCCAAGTGACTGGAACTACAGGCGCGTGCTGCCACGTCCATCTAATTTTTTATTTATTGTAGAGACGAGGCCTCACGAAGTTGCCCGGGCTGGTCTCAAACCCACGGGCTCGAGTAATCCACTTGCCTCGGCCTCCCAAAGTGCCGGGGTGATAGGCTGAGCCACTGAGCCCAACCAGTCAGTATTTTCTTAACAGATCTAGTCATTGTTCAGTCTTCCAACTATCTAATTTTTGTCTTGTTTTATATGTTTTTGTAGAGGCATGGTCTCTGTCACCCAGGCTGGACGCAGTTGTGTGGTCACGACTCACTGCAGCCTTGACCTCGTGGGCTTAGGTTAGCCTCCTGCCTCAGCCTCCCGAATAACTGGGACTACAGGCACACACCACCACTCTTGGCTCTATTTTATTTTTTTAACCATTTGTCAGCTCAGGATTTGTGTAAAGTCTACGGAGTTCAGTTTGTTGTTATATACGTCTTTT
Organism: Cephalopachus bancanus; assembly: GCA_027257055.1. Lineage (NCBI taxonomy): Eukaryota > Metazoa > Chordata > Mammalia > Primates > Tarsiidae > Cephalopachus > Cephalopachus bancanus. The sequence goes on along the minus strand of JAPVLO010000582.1, from coordinate 581,540 downwards.
AAATTTAAATTTTCCATCCGTTTATTTTTTCCCCCTTCTCCTTAACAGTTGATTTGTTAAGGAAACCTGGTCATTTGTCCCATGTAATTTGCAGTCGGGATGTTGCTGCTTGCATCTACGTGGTATCACCTGTATGCTTGTGTCCCCTGTGGATAGATTTGTGCCCATACCACCCCACAGACATGAGCTGCCCACACTGTGCGGGCAGTATGGCCAGGATGACTTGAAACGTGCCGTGAGTGTAACATATACACAGGAACTGAAGACTTACTACAAATGGAGGATGTGAAATGGCTTGTTGTTCATACTCCTTTTCTGTTGAAATAATCCTGTGTGTATGCTGGGTTACGTAAACCATAGCCCAGTGACGCCCACCTGTGTTTACTTCCCGAATGTGCTTATCAGAAGGTTAAGGATTTTACACGCCACACGTGTTTGTGACTTGGACTGGACTCTATTCCCCTGGGTGTCACTGACTGCCTGCTGATGGATCCCGGGTCATGGCACATGCAGTTTTTATGCTCAGGTGGACCAGTGGGTCGCCCTTGTCTTGATGCTTCCTGCTTGTGGGTTTTGTGGATTTGGCCTCCTCACCCAGGGGCGCTGGCTCAGGGTCCCCGTGTGTCGTGGAGCGGAGCTGGCTCACGGCTGACTGCTGTGTCTGGTCTAGGGGGCTCGATGGGACAGGAACCTCCGAGGCCCCAATAACGCGGTTAGACCCAGCATGGCCCGGGTGAGGGTGGGCTCAGGGCCTAGCCCCTGGGCGCCTGGCGAGTTGGGCAGCCAAGTTCAGCGCTCGTCTCCCCTTAGGGACGACTCTCTGGACGGCTGCCGGATCGTCTTCGTGGATGAAGTCTTCAAGATCGAGCGCCCGGGCGAGGGCAGCCCCATGGTGGACAACCCGCTGAGACGTGAGTGCAGGCGGGCATCCTCCATGGTGGGCTGGTGAGCGGGGGCTCCTTCCCGGCACTGGACACTGACCCCGCCCCATGTGCAGGCAAGAGCGGGCCCTCCTGCAAGCACTGCAGGGACGACGTGAACAAGCCGTGCCGTGTGTGCGCCTGCCACCTGTGCGGGGGCCGGCAGGACCCCGACAAGCAGCTCATGTGTGACGAGTGCGACATGGCCTTCCACATCTACTGCCTGTGCCCGCCGCTCAGCAGCATTCCCAGCGAGGACGAGTGGTGAGTGGGCGCTCCAGGCGGCGGCAGGAAGCCAACTCAGGCCCCTGGGAAGCCCCAGAGGGCAAGGGGAGGCTGGGCGCCTGTCACCCCAGCACTTTGGGAGGCCCCGGCGGGAGGATCCCTTGAGGCCAGGTGTTCATGCACAGCCTGGGAAACGTAGCAAGACCTGTATCCACAAAAAAGATAAAATATCAGCCAGGGGTGGTGGTGGCCCCTGTAGTCCCAGCTGCTCGGGAGGCCCTGGTGGGAGGATCGCCTGAGCCCAGGAGGTCGAGGCTGCAGTAAGGTATGACTGCACCACTGCACTCCAGCCTGGGTCAGAGCGGGACCATGTCTCTGAAGAGAAAGAAATGGGGATGTGGGAATCGTCCGTGTGTGGGCCGAGGCTCAGGGGCGCCCGGCGCAGAGCTGGGGCCTCGCCCTGCAGACAGGCCTCAGCTGTGAGCTCAGCAGTTGGAGGGCTGTGGGCATGGGGAGGGCTGTGGGCTCTGTCCCAGGACCCCTGAGAGTCGGCGGGCCTCCTCCCGCAGAGGTGGGGAAACCACTGGACCCAGTGGGGAGGACCGGGCTGGGGTGGCCAGGTCTTTCCACATCATAGAGTGTCACTGTTGCTGGGGGCAAGCCCTGTAGTTCTAAGCAGGACTAGAATGTCCCCTGATGATGGAATGTCTGAGCTCTGGGCCATCCTAGCTGTCGCCAGCCACATACCCCATTAGCTTGATGTAAAGGGAAGGCCGGGCCACCAGGAGGGTCACGCGTCCACGAGTGTGGGGGCCACGTGCCCGAGCGCGTCTGCCTGCGCTGACAGGACGTGCTGCCGTCGCCAGGTACTGCCCCGAATGCCGGAACGATGCCAGCGAGGTGGTCCTGGCAGGGGAGAAGCTGAAGGAGAGCAAAAAGAAGGCGAAGATGGCGTCCGCCACATCGTCCTCGCAGCGCGACTGGGGCAAGGTGAAGGGACTGCCTGCCCCTCCCGCCGATCCCCCACCCCTGCCGCCTGCCACTCCCCACCTCACACCACTGTCCCTCTGCTCCCCTGACCGCAGGGCATGGCGTGTGTGGGCCGCACCAAGGAGTGCACCATCGTCCCGTCCAACCACTACGGACCCATCCCGGGGATCCCCGTGGGCACCATGTGGCGGTTCCGAGTGCAGGTACCTGTGGCATCTCAGGGCTCTGGGGGCTTCCAGAAGCCCCTCTGTGGGGCTGCCCAGGCATGTCCTGCTTGTGTCCTGATTCCTCCCACGATGGCTTTCTGGGCCAAGGGGGCCAAGGGGTCCCGATGGCAGCCTGCTGGCCTGAAGGGCAGGAAGAGCCTGGAGGTTCTGGCCCGTTCCTGTTTTCAAGACCCTGGGGTCCCTTCTGAGGAGGGTGTAGGCGCCCATCTGCACAGAGGCTGCAAGGTCGTTCCCAGAAGCTGCAATTCCAGGGAACAGTAGGCAGAAATGGCCCTTGTTAGGTCTGTGACAATGACAGCCCTGCCTCTGAGCAGGTCCTAGCCATCTGGGTGCTGTCAGCTCCTGGGTCTGTGCCCAGGCAGATGAGACACTGAGGATATGGGGACCAGATTGTTCTCTGGGTGGGGCGTCCCAGGCGCTGCCAGGTGCCTGGTAGTGTCCCTGGCCTCCACCCACCCATGTCAGGAGCACCCCAGCCATGCCACCACAGATGTCCCCAGCCATGGCCTAGTGTCCCCTGGGGCAGGATCATCCCCAAGTGAGACCCAGCAAGCTGGGTGGACGGGCCAGTGCCCCTCGTGGAGTGACAGTGCCAGGCGTCATGTGCTGGTGCTCTAAAGGCAGCACGGTGTCGGCTGGGCAGCCCAGGCCAGCAGTCAGTGCGGCCTTCGGAGGGTTTTGTGTCCAGTGAGTGACAGCAAAGGGCAGCTTTTATGTCATGACCTCGTTTTAAACTCAGTCCTGCCAGACACTTATCGCCTCTCTTTCCAGTTGCAAAACTGGAACATCCACGACCCGCAAGACCATGCTGTGAGCGGGGTGGGGCTGCGGTTCAGCTGGCTCCTCTCGTGGCCTGGCTCTCACTGCGCCGTCTCGGGACTAAACACTCCTAAGAGGCACATGGGCCCAGCGCTGGGTGTGAAGTGTGGAAGCTGCCCTCAGGGCTGGAGGGAGGGCGGCGAGGCGGGCTTCTGCGCAGCTGCCTTGGGAGGAGATGCTGATGCTCTGTGGTTTCCACAGGTCAGCGAGTCAGGTGTCCACCGGCCACACGTGGCGGGCATCCACGGCCGGAGCAACGATGGGGCCTACTCTCTGGTCCTGGCAGGGGGCTACGAGGATGATGTGGTAAGTAGGGGGTGGTTGGAGCTGTTTTTTTTTTTTATGAGTCGGGATCTCATTCCATAACCCAGGCTGGAGTGCAGTGGCATGGTCACGACTCACTGCAGCCTCAACCTCTTGGGGTCAGATGATTCTTCTGCCTCAGCCTCCCGAGTAGCTGGGACTATAGGCACCACCATGCCTGGCTAATTTTTGATGTTTTTGTAGAGACAAGGTCTTGTGATGTTACCCAGGCTGGTCTCGAACTCATGGCCTCAAATGAGCATCTCACCTCGGCCTCCCAAAGTGCTGGGATGACAGGCATGAGCCACCGCACCTGACTTCCTGTCTCTTTGATGGTAGCCATTCTAGTAGGGCTTGTGCATTGGAGTCTCTCTGTCCTCTGTGTGGAGGGCTCACCCAGCCTTCTTATCTGTTTCAGGACCATGGGAATTTTTTCACATACACAGGTAGTGGTGGGCGAGATCTTTCCGGCAACAAGAGGACTGCGGAGCAGTCTTGTGATCAGAAGCTCACCAACACCAACAGGTGCGTAGGAAGTAGTTTTCTCCTTTCGTCGAATCACTTCTGCAGAGTCCTTGACTCCATCTGGGTCCTTGTGTCCAGCCATAGCCTCCTTAGGAAGGTGCTGGAGCAGAGAGGTGCAGACATTCAGTTCCCTTCTCTGTGTGTCAGAAACTCAGGAGTTATCCAGCATCCAGATGGGCTAGAGCACGCTTAACTTTTCTTTTTCTTTCTTTTTTTTTTGAGTTGGAGTCTCACTTTGTCTCCCAGACTGGAGTGCAGTGGCAAGCTCCCGGCCACCACAGCCTCGACATGCTGGGCTCCGGTGATCCTTCCGCTTCAGCCTTCCAAGTAGCCGGAACTACAGGCGTGCGCTACCATGCCCGGCTAATTTTTGATTTATTGTAGAGATGAGGTCTTGCCACGTTGCCCAGGTGGGTCTCAAACCTGCAGGCTCACGCAATCCACTTGTCTCGGCCTCCCAAAGTGCTGGGATTGTAGGCTGGCCTCACCTTGCTCATTTTTAAATTTCTTTTAGAAATGAGGTCTTGCCAAGTTGCACAGGCTGGTCTCAAATCCCTGAACTCAGGCAGTCCTCTTGCCTCAGCCTCCCAAAGTTCTGAGATTATAGGTGTGAGCCACCACATCTGGGCAGTTAAAGCACACTTTTCTATAAAAGGCAAGATAATAAGTGTTTTTAACTTTGTTGACCATAGTCTCTGTTGTAGCTATTCAGCTCTGGCATCAAAGCACTAAAACGGCCATAGACCATAAAGCCATAGTGACTGAATGCGTATAGCTGTGTTCCTGTAAAACTTTATTTACAAAACTAGGCAGTGGGCCAGCATTTGACCCCTGATAGCAGGATGGTATGGCTTTTCCAACACAAACGGCATCGTAATGCCCAAAGGAAAAGCTGGAAAGATTTGGTTATCTAAATGTTAGAAATACACTGTGTTGGTAAACCCTATAAATAAAATTAAAAAGCAGATTACTATTTAGGAGGAATGTTTTTAACACGACACATGATGGTCATGTCTTATGTAAAGAGCTATTACAAGTTAATAAGAAAAATTCCAATAGAAAAAAGTAAAGGGAATGCAGATAACGTACAAAGAAATGCAGATGGCTAACAGCCACAATAAATTGTTCAACTTTGGTCATCAAATACGACTAGCAATGGTGAGATACTATATATTTCCCTTTACTATTTATTTATTTATTTTTTGCGTCGGTTTCACTCTGTCGCCCAGGCTGGAGTGCAGTGGCACACTCACGGCCACAGCCTCAACCTGCTGGGTTCAAGTGATCCTTCCACTTCAACCTTCCAAGTAGCCGGAACTGCAGGCATGTGCCACTACGCCCAGCTAATTTACCATAGAAATGAGGGCTCGCCAAGTTGCCTAGGCTGGTCTCGAACCCCTGAACCCAGGCAATCCTCTTGACTCTGCCTTTCAAAGTGCTGGGATTACAGGCATGAGCCACAGTGCCTGGCCTTACTTGTTTCCCTTTCAAATTGGTCCAAAATTCTAAGTGTTAAGAAATCCCAGGGAATAGACAGCCTAGCATTTCACTGTTGGTCGAAATGCAAATTGGAACCATCTTTCTGGAAAGCTCTTTTGCCTGTATGTATGAAGAGCCTTAAAAATGTTTATCTTGGCTGGACATGGTGGCTCAAGCCTGTAATCCCAGCACTTGGGGAGGCCGAGGTGAGAGGATTTCCTGAGCCAGGGTTTCAAAACCAGTCTGGGCAACTTGGTGAGACCTTGTCTCTATAATATATCAAAAAATTAGGTGTGGTGGCATGTTCCTGTAGTTCTGGCTACTTGGAAGGCTAAGGTAGAAGGATCGCCTGAGCTGAGCAAGTCGACGCTGGGATGGCCGTGAGCGTGCCACTGCACTCCAACCTGGGTGATAGAGTGAGACTCTGACTCAAAAAAAAAAAAGGGTCATTTTGAAAATGTGCTTAGGAGATGTGGGTATGTGGAAATTTAATGTGTTATAATGTTTATCATGCCATTACCTAAAATAGCAAAAAAAAAAAAAAAAAAAAAGGAATCAGGATCTTGTGTCTTTTTTGAAAAAAATTAGAAAGGCCAGGCACTGTGGTGCACTCCTGTCAACCCAGCTACTCAGGAGGCAGAGGTGGGAGGATCGCTTGTACCAAGGAGTTTGAAGCTGCAGTGAGCTATGATCGCACCACTGCACTCCAGCCTGGGTGATAGAGTGAGCCTCCATCTCTGCAAAAAAATAAAAATAAGAAAATTAGCCGGATGTGGCGGCAAACTCCTATAATCCTAGCTACTCCAGAGGCTGAGCCGGGAGGATCACTTGAGCCCAGAAGTTCGAGGCTGCAATGAGCTGTGATCGCACCATGACACTCCAGCCTGGGCGACAGAGTGAGACCCTGTCAATAGACAGACAGAAGGGTTAATTGTACACTTTTTTGTCTAGTAAAATATAATTTCAGCAGCTGTTAAAAGTCATGTTTTGAGAAAATATTTAATGTTACAGGGAACTGCTCATTTGTCATGTTGTGTGACAAAATCTGGACACACACTCTGTGGAATTCCGACTTTAAAGAATGCTGACTGCCCATAGACAACAGCGGCATTGTTACTGTTCTCTCACAAACCCCTGACAAGTGGTGTTGTTGTACTGGGGTGGTGAGTCCGGCCTCCAGTCTGGCTGGGCCACCCTGGGGAGGCCTCCACCGGGACAGACCTTCTGCCGCTCGTGTCCTGTGTCTGTGACCTTCTTGTTTTATTGATGACACCTTCCCACATGGCATGTTAGTTTCTGGGACTTCAGAAACAAAATACCACGAATGGGGTGGGTTAGACAGACATTGAAGACATTGATCATCTGGGTTCTGGAGGGCAGAGGTCTGAGACCAAGGTGTGGGTGGGGCTGTGCTCCTGTTCCAGGGAGGGACACGTGTCCCCTGCCTCTTCGGCTTTTGATGGAAGCCAGTGAGCCTCCGTGTTCCTGGCTCATAACGCATCACTCCTTCTCTGCCTTTGCCCTCACGGCCTCCTTCCTTTTCTGCCGATGTGTCTGTGTTTTCTTGTTTTACTTATTTGAAAGACAGGCAGGGTCTCGCTCTGTTGCCCAGGCTGGAGAGCAGTGATCATAGCTCACTACAGACTCAACCTTTGGGCTCAGACGGTCTTCCCACCTCAGTCTCCCAACTAGTTGGGACTATAGGCACATGCCACCCTGCCCAGATAATTTATGAATTTTTTTGTAGAGATAAGGTCTCACTGTCACCCAGGCTGTGTGGTCATAGCTGACTGCAGCCTCAAACTCCTGGGCTCAAGTGGTCCTCCCGCCTTGGCCTCCCAAAGTGCTGGGATTACTGGTGTGAGCCACTGCGCCCAACCTGTGTTCTCTCTGAGGGCACCGGTTACTGGCTAGGGCCCCCTGAATCCAGTCTGACCTCACTGGGACTTGATGACATCTACCAAGACCCTGGTTCCAAAGGCCATGTCCCCAGCTGTGGGGTTGGAGCTTGAGCTGTGGTGTTGGGCGCACACCCACCTGAGACATGTCCCGGCTCTCCTGCAGGGCACTGGCTCTCAACTGCTTCGCCCCCATCAACGACCAGGAGGGGGCCGAGGCCAAGGACTGGCGGTCAGGGAAGCCAGTCAGGGTGGTTCGCAACGTCAAGGGTGGCAAGCACAGCAAGTATGCGCCTGCAGAAGGCAACCGCTACGACGGCATCTACAAGGTGAGTCGTTGGTGCCTCCTCGCCCCCCTCCCACAGACCCTTTGCCCCCTGCCCCTCCCCATGGCGCTTCTGCCAACCCCCCCAGTCTCTCTGCCCTCCTTCCCGTCCCTCGGCCTCATCGCCCCCCACAGGCCCTCTGCCGGGCCCCTCCCTCGTGTCCGTGACTGGGACTCCCGCTCCCCAGGTGGTAAAGTACTGGCCTGAGAAGGGCAAGTCCGGCTTCCTCGTGTGGCGCTATCTGCTGCGGCGGGACGACGAGGAGCCCGGCCCCTGGACCAAGGAGGGCAAGGACCGCATCAAGAGACTGGGGCTGACCATGCAGGTGCGTCCAGCGGGCCCACAGGGACAGGGGCGCGGCCAGGTTCGGCTCCCAGGGCTGCTGCGGCCTCTCACACCCAGGTAGCCTGGGCGCCGGGGTCCTGCCATGAGCCTGTCCTTCCTGAAGGCCACCACAGTCACAGCAGGGCTCATCCAGGCATGCTGAGCATGGGACGCCCAGGGCCATGGGCAGACGGGGCATCCTCTCTGTCAGGCCTGAGCCTCCCTGGTTCCTCATCCTGTGCAGTTTCTGGACACCTGGCTGGCCGCACCTCACTGACCGACAGCAGCTCTTCAGCCGGGCCATGTCGGCCGGGCAGGGGACATATGCTTCTCTGTCCATTGTCCTCTTAGAGCTTCATGAAAGCCAGACTCGTGTCTCCTGGTCGTGTCAGGAGAGGAGTTGCCACAAACCGGCCCGGCATGTGGTCTTTTCTGTTTGCTTTTCTTCTTAATTCTGCTCATCCAGAAAAAAAAAGCAGAAACAAACCCACCAAACTGGTAGAATCCTGAAAGGTGTGTATGGGAAGGTGAGGAACAGCCCCACTGAGTGATTGCTCATCTCGGTGGTGGCAGAATCTTCTGGAGTGCATCTGGGGTGGCATACAGCTTTCTTGCATATAATTATGGTGTTTTCTGCTCCTTGTGGGGAGTTGGTTTATAGAAGATAAATCTTATAGCGGATAAATCGTGGTGGGACTATTTAAGGAGCACTAATTGCTGTTGTGTATCTGATCACGCCTGCCCCTGGAGGGCCACAGAAGGCGTCTTTTGAGTGGGTTTGTGCAGTGGGGAGTTTCAGAAGCCGAGGATCCGAGAAGAAAAAGGGGTTCAGGAGGGAGCAAGTAGATCAGCTTCTGGTAGGAGGAAGGTTTTTTTTTCTGAGATGAGGTCTTGCTGTGTTGCCCAGGCTGGAGTACCATGGTGCGATTATCACTTATCACAGCCCGGACCTCCTGGGCTCAGCCTCCCACCTCAGTCTCCCCAGTAGCTGGGACTACAGGCACCACGACGCCCAGCTGATTTTTGTTTTTGTAGAGATGAAGTCTTGCATGTTGCTCAGGCTGGTCTTGAACTCCTGGGCTCAGGGAACCCTCCTGCTTTGGCCTCCCAGAGTGTTGGGATGACAGGCGTGAGCCACTGTGCCCAGCCTGGGAGTATGATTTTTATTTATGACATTCTTCTTACTTAGAATTGGAAGTTGCTAAAGAAAGTTGCAGGTATCCTGATGAGACACAAGAGAGGAAGATGTGACCTCGGGTGCCTTAGAAACAGGGCGATTATCCAGTGATTACTGGGGACAGGGAAGAGCACAGGATTCCTCACTGAGAGTTTTGGTGAAGGGGGGCAGGATTGGCAGTTGAGGGAAACTGCCAGGGAAGGGAGGGGCACACCTCATCAACAAGGGTACTTGCATAACGAACATTTGTACGCCTAACCCTGAATTGTACCCCCCACCCTTAAAATTAAAAAAAGAATTTGGTGAACCAGGGCCCTCGGGCCATTTGGAAGTTCACACCCATCTGAGTATTTTTTGATGGCTTTCCCATTACAACCAAGTGGTCAAGTTTCACAGGTGTGAAGATTTTTATTGACTGGGCCCTTGGAGCCTCTTGTAAATCCTAAAGATTAGATCTTAGCCAGACTTGTGGCTCATGTCTGCAATCCAAGCATTTTCTGAGGCTGAGGTGAGAGGATTGCCTGAGCCCAGGGTTCGAGACCAGCTGGGCAACATACTGAGACCTTACAGGCCTGTAATACAGGCCTGTAGTCCTAGCTACTTGGGAGGCTGAGGCGGAAGGATCGCCTGAGCCCAGGAGATCGAGGCTGTGGTGAGCTGTGATCATGCCACTGCACTCCAGCCTGGGTGACAGAGTGAGACCCTGACTCAAATAAAATAAAGCTCAGATCTTGCTTGTTCGAGGTGACACGGAGCGCTTCACCCACACGAGCTTACCCCATGCTCACCTGACCCTGCAGGTGGAGGCTGGCGCCCTCATCCTTCTTCACAGAGGGTGGTGTGACAGGATGGAGACGGCTTGGGCTTCATAGCTGGGGAGGTGCCTGGCCCACCGGCGTCCCCTAGTCTGTGGGACACGGTGGGTAGGCCTGCCCAGATGGGCACGGTGGCTTTTCCCGTACACACCTGTGACGACGTCTCATTCATATGCTGGGTGTGACAACAGGCTGGCAGCTTCTCTGGGCGTCCTTGAAGGGCTTGCACGTTTCCTTTTGTGCTTCGGGGTGGCGGGTGGTGGGTGGGTGGCCACCCCACAGCCTGTCCTCCTCCTCCCACAGTATCCGGAAGGCTACTTGGAAGCCCTGGCCAACAGGGAGAAGGAGAAGGAGAACAGCAAGCAAGAGGCAGAGGAGGATGAGCAGCAGGACTTTCCGACGCCCCGGAAGGGCAAGTGGAAGCGGAAGTCGGCAGGTGCGTGTGGGTACCTGGGCCCCGGCCCCGCCCAGCCCTCCCCCCCCGCCCAGCCCTCCCCCGCCCGCCCTCACCCGCTCGGCTCTCCCCAGGAGGCCCCAGCAGGGCCGGGTCCCCGCGCCGGACGCCTAAGAAGACCAAGGTGGAGCCCTACAGCCTCACGGCCCAGCAGAGCAGCCTCGTCAAGGAAGACAAGAGCAACGCCAAGCTGTGGGATGACATCCTGAGGTCGCTCAAGGAGGGGCCCGTGAGCGGCAGCCCGGTGGGTGTGGGCGCCGAGCCCTGCGGACGTCACGCTTGACTCGGGCCCCTTCAGTGCATGCAGGCCAGGGCTCTCAGCACAGTCACATGGTGGTGTGGCCATCAGCTGCTGTCATCTCCAGAGCATCTTGTCTTCCCAAGCTGAGGCCCTGTTCCCGTCCCCAGCCCCTGGCACCCCCATTCGGTCTCCTGTCTCTGGATCTGACGACCCAGGGACCTCCTAGGAACGGGGTCTCCAGGACGCAGCCCTCTGTGTCTGGGTCTCATGGACCGTGACATCCTTGAGGCTCATCCACACGGGGCCCGTGCAGCCTCTTTCCTTTTAGTGGCTGAGTCGTGTTCCCTGCCATGAGGACCTGACCTCCCTCGTGGACACGTGACTCTGGCCACCCTGGGGTCCCGGCCCTCCCACACCTCCTGGCCGTGCTCTCTGCGGGGCCTTTCTGTCCTGGGCCCAGGGCAGCCCTGCGCTGGCCCCCTTCCTCAGCGCGCGTCCTTCAGTTGTGCTCCGGTCCCTCGCGTGGCGCAGCTCCATGTGGGAGGAGGTCTCTCCTGTGTCGCAGCCCACGGGAAGGGGCACTGCTCCAGGAGTGAGTGGAGACCCACGCCACGGGGAATCCCCAGCCTTGTCTCGACTCGCCGTGTGCGTGGAGCTTCTGGGGGTTGCGAACCGGCCCACTCAACAGGTCCCAGCCCGACCCGGCATTGGCTCCGCCTGCCTGCCTGCCTGGAGCTCTGCCCCAGGACCCAGCAGGGTTCGCCCTCGGGCCTGTTTTCCCGTTCTGGGGTGGGGTGATAGCCCCCCGGGTCTGGGTCTGGGAGCAGAGTCCAGGGACACGTGGCGCCGCGCAGCGAGCCGCGGTCCTGCGGGCTCGGGTGGGTCGCTGCCTCACGCCCTCCCTCTCCAGTTCCAGACGTTTCTGGGCAAGGTGGAGGAGACCTTCCAGTGCATCTGTTGCCAAGAGCTGGTGTTCCGGCCCGTCACCACTGTGTGCCAGCACAACGTGTGCAAGGTGAGCTGCGGAAGGCTCCGGAAGGGTGCCCTCCCACGCACACGCCCACCTCTGACACAGTCTGTTTGCTCCTGCTCGCGGCTTTCTCTGACCAGTGTCTGCTCTCTGGAGGCCTGTCACAATGGCCTCCCTGCCTCCCCCAGGCTCCAGAATGAAACAGACCCCACCGGGCTGGTCCGCTCCTCCGTCCGCCTGGCCTCACGACCGCTGTCGAGTACACCGGCTCCTGAAGGGGTGTGGGGTCTTGTACAGAAGCCTGGGAGCATTGGCACAGCGGGGCCTGTGGAGGCCGTGGAGACCCAGGCCCTGGTCCCGTCAGGAAGGCAACGCTTTTGACGGGGCGATGGGCAGAGATGGTCTGGGACGGGGTCTCCTCCTGTGGGCTGTGAGCAGCGTCCTTGGCCTCACCCCTCCATGCCAGGGCACCCCGAGTCACGACAGCCATAAACGTCCTCAGACATTGCCATGTGCTGTTGGGACAGAGCCACCAGCTGGGCCATGTTGGACAGGGCAGTGGCTTCTCTGCAGTGGTCTCTGGCCATAGCCAGTCAGGCCTGACTGGTGTGGGAGGGACTGGCGCCACCCACTCCCCCTTGGTCTCAGCTGTGGGGGGGTGTTGCTTCTGGCATGATACCCTTCTCAGCTGTGGGCCACACCCGCTGTGTCTCGCAGCGCCAACCAACCTTCAGGCCAGGAGGGGGTCCCAGCACTGGATGGTGGCTTGGGACAGGCCTTTGGCTTTTATGCCCTCCCCAGCCCCGTCCGCCTCGCCCTGGGGCCGAGGCCCTTCAGCTGTGGGACCACCCCGCCTGCTTACTGGGGACCGGGTGCAAGATGTCCCTGCTGCTCCAAGGGCTCTGTGAGGTCCCAGGAAGAGCGTGAGGCCATGATGCCTCTGACGCAGTGGCCTGGGTTAGACCCGCCTCTCACTTCCCCGCCCGGTGGCCAAGGGAAGCCACCGAACCACTGGCTCTGTTGCTGGTGGCGAGAGAATCGGCGATGCCTTCCCGGCCGATTGTCCCAAGGGTCATGGCTCAGCCGCAGCAGGAGGCAGGTATCCAGTGGGTCAACACAGGCGAGGCTGGGCTATAGGCAGGGCTAGAAGGGAGGACGCTGGGACACGGGGGACTCTGCCACTATGTCTGCCTTGGTGTATGGGAGGGAAGAGGCTCTCTGTCACAGGCATGTCCCCACGTCTGTCCCTGTGCCTGAGTCCACCTGGGGAGCGCCGCATCCAGAGGTTACGGAAATCCAGCCTTGACCCTCCACCCTGGGTTTGTCTAAGCCTCATTTAGAAAAAGTTTATTTTATTTATTATTTACTTATTTATTTTTTGAGTTGGAATCTTACACCCAGCCGAGGCTGGAGTGCAGAGGCATGCTTACAGCCACCACAGCCTCAACTTGCTGGGCTCAGGTGATCCTTCTGCCTCAGCTTTCCAGGTAGCTGGAACCACAGGTGTGCACCTCCATACCTGGTTAATTTTTTGATTTATTTTTTAATTTCATTTTCTTTTTTTTTTTGAGTTGGAGTCTCACTCTGTTGCCCAGACTGGAGTGCAGTGGCCGCTCCTGGCTACCACAGCCTCGACCTCTGGGCTCCGGCGATCCTTCCGCCTCAGCCTTCCGAGTAGCCGGAATTACAGGCATGTGATACCACGCCCGGCTGTTTTTTTTTTTTTTTTTGAGTTGGAGTCTCCCTCTGTTGCCCAGACTGGAGTGCAGTGGCCGCTCCCGGCCACCGCAGCCTCGACCTGCTGGCTCCGGCGATCCTTCCGCCTCAGCCTTCCAAGTAGCCGGAATTATAGGCATGCGCTACCACGCCCGGCTGATTTTTTTATTTATTGTAGAGATGAGGTCTCGCTGCCCAGGCGGGTCTCGAACCCACGGGCTCAGGCAATCCACTCACCTCAGCCTCCCAAAGGCGCGGGATTACAGACTGAGCCACTGAGCCTGGCTAATTTTTTGATTTATTATAGAGACGAGGCCTCGCCAAGTTGCTCAGGCTGGTCTCGAATTCCTGGGCTCAGGCAGTCCTCTCTCCTCTGCCTCCCAAAGTGCTGGGAGGACAGGCATGAGCCACCACACCTGGCTAGAAGAAGTTTTTGTTGTGGCAAGATGTATGCAACATGAAATCCACCATCTTAGTCATCTTAAGGTGTGCAGTTCACTGTCATTAAGCACACTTGCGTGGATGTGTCACTATCGTCACTGTCATCTCCAGCATTTTCTCTTCTTTCAAAGTGAAACTCTGTCCCCACGAAACACTTCCCTCCCTGTCCCTGGCACCCACCATGCGAATTTCTGTCCCTGTGAATCTGGCGCCTCTTGGGTCCTTCTGGAGTGGGATCTCACAGGGCGTGTCCAAGTGTCTGGGCTTCACTGCGTGTGACATCCTTGAGGTCCCACTACACTGCGGCTTGTGCCAGAGCCTCCTTCCTTTTCGCGGCTGTGTCATGTTCCACAAGTGGACGGGCCATACCGCGTGGATCCATCCTCCCTCGATGGACACTGAGGCTGTCCCAGCTTTGGGCTATTGTGGTCATGCTACCATCCAGAGCCTGATTGTGACTGGGGACCTAAATCTTAGCTGTGTCTAGAAGAAACAAGTACCTATTGTCTCTGGAGTCAGGACCACGGGTTTGTCTTGAGAGAAGAATTCGGGAGTTTTTAAGAATAGAAAGCAGGCCGGGCTTGGTGGCTCAGCCTGTTATCCCAGCACTTTGGGAGGCCGAGGCGAGTGGATCGCCTGAACCCGTGGGTTTGAGACCCCGCCCGGGAAACTTGGCAAACCTCGTCTCTACAGTAAATCAAAAAATTAGCCGGGCGTGGTAGCGCGTGCCTGTAGTTCAGCTACTTTGGAAGGCTGAGGCGGAAGGATCGCCGGAGCCCGGCAGGTCGAGGCTGTGGTGGCTGGGAGCGTGGCACTGCACTCCAGAGTGGGTGACAGTGAGACTCCAACTCAAAAAAAAGAATAGAAAACAGAAGCCACAGGCCGTGTCCAAAAGGTGACTGTGCTGCGGTGCGGTGGGCCTCTCCAGGAGTGACCTTCCTCTTTCCGCAGTGATGTGACCACACCCTGCACAGGTGTGCTCAGGCCTGTGTGTGGTCCCCTCCCTCCCAGTGTGCTGCCAGCAGGTGGCATCCTCCTGCGTCTGGCTGGGACACTGAGGCCTCCAGGCCTGTGACCCTCCGTGGTCCGCAGTGGCGTTTCTCCCCAGGCGAAGCGTGGCAGGAACCGAGCGTGAACCCGGGAGTCCTAGTCTGACAGCCTCGGACCTCCTTCCTCCTCCCTGCCTGTCACTGTGTGTGTTACTCGAGCACCTACTGTGCTGGGGCTGTGCTTGGGTTGGGGGCGCCAGTGAGACCCCACATCTCAGGGGGCGTCTGGTCTAGACCATGTGGCACATCAACGAACGGGGCGACTCCAGAAGGTGCTCCCGGGAAGGGAGACGGGTGAGGTGACGCGACTGGCCAGGCCGAGGTGCCCCTGATACTGCAGGGACGTCAGGGAAGGCGACTCAAGTGGCTTGAGCCAAGCCTGAGCGACCCTCGAGCCAGGCCAGCCTGTCAGGTGG
Organism: Cephalopachus bancanus; assembly: GCA_027257055.1. NCBI lineage: Eukaryota > Metazoa > Chordata > Mammalia > Primates > Tarsiidae > Cephalopachus > Cephalopachus bancanus. The sequence goes on along the minus strand of JAPVLO010000582.1, from coordinate 566,225 downwards.
CAAGACCTGCCCGTGCAGAGGCCTGGAGGCTGGACGAGCCTAGGGTCGTCGCGGGGCCCGGGGAGGCCCGGCTGGTGGTGGGTGGCAAGCAAGACTGAGGGCAGGAAGGGCGTCTGGCCCTTGGAGGCGGTCCCTGGGGCTCCTGGGTGTGACCCGTCGGCTGGACTCGCGTCTCACCCGTCCGCTCTGTCTTGCAGGACTGCCTGGACAGGTCCTTCCGCGCTCAGGTGTTCAGCTGCCCGGCCTGCCGCTGCGACTTGGGCCGGGGCTACGCCATGCAGGTCAACCAGCCGCTGCAGGCCGTGCTCAGCCAGCTCTTCCCCGGCTACGGCAATGGCCGGTGATATCCAAGCACTTCCGGCCGGCACTGTCGCCACGCGAGTTGGAGGGGCCCCGGGGGCCCTGATCTGTTCTTAGTGGGCTTAACTTAAACATGTAGTTTATCCTCCGTTCCCTAAAAAGCTTGTCTTCCTTTATTATTTTTTTTTAATCTATACATTTTCAGGAATTTATGTATTCTGGCTGAAAGTTGGACCTCTGTATTGTGTTTAGTTTTTCAAAAATATAAAGCCTGCAACGTATCAACAAAACAAAAGATGGTTTGAAGATAGAGTTGGAACTGCGTGGCGTGAAGGCCACACATGTGCCTGATGTCCTGTTCTCAAGAAGTTATTGCCACCTATGGGTAGGGAGTTTCCGGCTACCTGGGACAATCTTTCTCCGGGTTTGTGGGTTTGGCCCCCAAAGTCAAAGCAAGGGTGTCTTCCTGACGGCATTGTATTGTCTAAAACCCAGCGAGATGACTTCTTTCCAGCAGTGGCCTCAGGCGTGACATGGCGTGGCGTGTCCCAGCTATTTGTGGAGACATCGTTGAAAGGAAAAGAAGAAAAGTCTCGGACCGGTGTAAATGCTTCCCTTAAGCCACCTCCTGCCAGGTTCTGTGGAAATATCCTGCCCAGTGAGCAGATAATCTGGGCCGCGTAGACACTACCTCAGGTGGCCTCGACTCCACGCGGGGGCTGGGTGTACACCGTCCACGGCCAGAGGCCACGGATGCCAGCCCACGAAGCCACATTCAAGTGCCTTTGGCTCGTTCCTCCTTTCTAAAGACGAGGCTGTCTGTTCTCAGCACTGAATCGTTGAAAATGCCAACCAGCTTTTCAGAACTGCGGCCACCCAGTCTTTCCTGACTCCGGTGGGTGTTCGGGCATGATTTGAGTTTTATAGATCCTTTAACTTCGGTTTTTAACTTGGCAATTAAAAATTTGCAAGAGGGATTTTTTTAATGAACATTTTTTTAAATGAAATTTTTTGTAGTTACTGTATATGTACCGAGAAAGATATAACGTAGGGTTTGGTTGTTGTTTTTGTATTTTCTGGAAGGGTTTGTTAATTGTTCTAATTTTACCAAAGTTTGCAGTCTATACCTCAACAGAACAGGGATATTTTAAATCACACGACTGCAGACAAAGTGGAGCAATACTGTCTAAGGGGTTCCCCCTCTTTTTATTAGGCTGTTAATGTGTTAGGGGAGAAACAACCAAATTCCATGTAGGCTTTTTTTTCGAGTCCAATGTTTTTTGTCCAGAGTTTAGGTTCTCAGAATAAATGTTTTCCACAGATCTGTTTGCTTGTGTCTCTATTTGCAAAGTGCTTTGGCACTCTGCGCGCTTGTACCTATCACTTCTTTTTTCTCTGGAAGAAAATTCTGGAAGGGAGGCTAAGTGGGGCACATCATCCCCACTTGACAGCTGAGAAAACTGAGACCCAGAAGGGTGTAGCAATGTGCCGGGGTTCTAACGGCAGCACAGGAGGAGTGGGCTGTTTGCTTTCAGTCTTGAGCAGGAGCCAGCAAACCACAGCGATGAGCCCAAGACCAGGCCACTGCCTGTTTTTTAAAAATGTTTTAAGTTTTGAGTCAGGTCTCACTCTGTTGCCTGGACTGGAGTGCAGTGGCGTGATCACAGCTCACCACAGCCTCAAACTCCTGGGCTTCAGTGATCCTCCCCAACCTTCTCAGTAGCTGGGACTACAGGCGTCACCATGTCTGGCTCATTTCTTATTCTTTGTTGAGATGGTGTCTCGGTATGTTGCCCAGGCTGAACTCAGACTAGTAGGCTCCAGCCATTCTCCCACCTCGGCCTCCTAGCCTTTACTGATGGTTTAAGTCACCATGTGAACAGATTTTTTTAATTACAAAAAAAAAATTCTGCATCTTTTAGTCCTTAAAAAATGTCACATGAGGCTGGGTTCGGTGGCTCAGCCTGAAATCCCAGCACTTTGGGAGACCAAGGTGGGTGGATTGCCTGAACCCGTAAGTTTGGGCAACGTGGTGAGAACTCGTCTCTACAATAAAAATTAGCCGGGCAGGATAGTGCATGCCTGTAGTTCCGGCTGCTTGGAAGACTGAGGCGGAATGATTGCCGGAGCCCAGCAAGTCGACACTGGGATGGTGGTGAGTGTGCCACCGCACTCTAGCCTGGGCAACAGAGTGAGACTCCGACTCAAAAAAAAGTGTCACGTGTTCTTGGCGTGTTAAGCAAAGAGAGAAATCAGTCAAAAGGGTATCTATGATTCCATGAATATGTGAGATGCCAACATTAACAGACACCAGGGCCTGGAGCAGAGAGAATGGGGGAAGGGTGGGGGTGACGGATGAAAAATACTGGGGTTTCTTTTTGAGGTGGTGGAAATATTCTGAAGTTGGTCACAGGTATCTGTGGAAATGCTAAAACCCATTGCATTGTATACTTTAAGGGGGTGAGTTGTATGGTGTGTGGTTTACACCAGAAATATGTCAAGTGCAAATGTGAAATGCAGTCAGAAGATGCCCAGCTCTGGGGGGGACTCCACAAATGTCCCCTGCATATTCTTTCCAGGTGAGCTCACTGTCCAGATGGCCTACTGTTCTGGATGCTTCTCTCATTTTAGAGTCAAGAGCAATGTCATTGTTAAGAAAAGAAAAAAAAAGCAAAACCCAGAAAAGTATTTGTGAAGCCGCTATGCAGAATCAGAATATTGGGCCGGGTGCAGTGACTCAAGCTTGTAATCCTAGCACTTTGGGAGGCCAAGGCGAGAGGATTGCCTGAGTGCAGGGGTTCGAGACCAGTCTGGGCAATTTGGTGAGACCTCATCTCTACATTAAACCGAAAAATAGCCAGGCATGGTAGCGTGCACCTCTGAATTCGGGCAATATGGCAAAGCCAGAGTATGTGTTTATAAGTCCTTAGATATGTTTTAATATATAAATTTTAAAAAACTTTCACAGAGGTGAGAGGATTACCTGAGTCCAGGGGTTTGAGACCAGCATGGGCAACTTAGCGAGACTGTGTCTCTACAATAAATCAAAATATTAGCTGGGTGTGCTGGTGCGTACCTGTGGTTTCAGCTACTTGGAAGGCTGGGGCGGAGGGATCACCTGAGTCTGGCAGGTCGAGGCTGCAGTTTTCATGAGTGTGCCACTGTACTCCAGCCTGGGTGACGACAGAGTGAGATTCCAACTCAAAAAAAAATTTATTTTTTATTTGAGAGATGAGGTCTTGCTCTGTCGCTCAGGCTGGAGTGCAGTGGTATGATCATAGCTCACTGCAACCTTGAACTCCCAGACTTAACTGATCCTACCTCAGCCTCCCAAGTACCTGGGACTAAAGGTGCATACCACCATGTCCTGGCAATATTTTACATTTTTTTTGTACAGATGAAATCTCGCTGTGTTGCCCAGGCTGGTCTCAACTCCTGACCTCAAATGGGGGCCCCAAAAGGGTTGCCCTAAATATATTTTTTTAAATCTATTTTTTAAAAACATAGATTTATTTCTCCATCTCTGTTTTTTTGTTTTGTTTTGAGTCAGGGGTCTCACTCTGTTGCCCAGGCTGGAATGCAGTGACACAATCATGGCTCATCTCAGCCTTGACCTCCTGGACTCAGGCGACCCTCCTGCCTCAGCCTCCCAAGTAGCTAGGAATACAGGTGCGCATCGCCATACCTGGCTAATCTTTTTGAATTTTTTTGTAGAGATGAGGTCTTGCTGTGTTGCCTAGGCTGGTCTTGAACTCTTGGACTCAAGTGGTCCTCTTGCCTCGGCCTCCCAAAGTACTAGGATTGTAGGTGTGAGTGACTGTGCATGGCTGATTCTGCAACTAAATACCCATCAGTGGCAGGCTAGATAAGAAACTCCTGGCACACAGTACTCTGGAGTACTTACTATGTAGCAATCGAGAAGGAGGTAAGTTGTCTAAGGACTGTCCTGGAATGTCTCCTACCCATGTTGAGCCAGGGACAGACCGGTCCAGAATTCTGTGCAACTATCAGTGTACTGAGTTTTTAATCATAATTGATGGCGTTAAAAAAGAGTCTCCCGGCCGGGCTCGGTGGCTCAGCCTGTAATCCCAGCACTTTGGGAGGCCGAGGTGAGTGAATTGCCTGAACCCGTGGGTTCGAGACCCGCCTGGGCAACTTGGTGAGACCTCATCTCCACAATAAATCAAAAAATCAGCCGGGCGTGGTAGCACGCACCTGTAGTTCCAACTACTCGGAAGGCTGAGGCGGAAGGATCACCAGAGCCCAGCAAGTCGAGGCTGCAGTGGCCACTCGGCCACTGCACTCCAGTCTGGGCGACAGAGTGAGACTCCAACTCAAAAAAAAAAAAAAAAAAGTCTCCCTAAGCAAAATGAGAAACTTGATGGTCTATTTAGGTCCCCCAATTAAAAAAAAAAATTAAAATCTCATTGTGAAATCCAAACATCTGGAATCCACCGTTTTACAGGATAAAATTAGAAGTAGAAAAAAACCTTGTGTGTGTGACAGGGAATCCATTCATGATTGCACTTTTGACGCTGTTTTCTCATGATCAGACTCCATGTTTGTCTCTGTTCCCACTGGTTAGGGAACTCCTTGAGGGCAGTTATTCTTTCTTTCTTTTTTGCTTTGAGTCGGAGTCTCACTCTGCTGCCCAGGCTGGAGTGCAACGGCACAGTCACGTCTCATTGCAGCATCAACCTGCTGGGCTCAGGCAATCCCCCCATCTCAGCCTCCCAAGTAGCTGGGACTATGTGCGTGTACCACCATGCCCAGGTAATTTTTAAATTTTTTTGTGTGGAAACAAGGTCTCGAAACCCTGGGCTCAAGCGATCCTCTTGCCTCAGCCTCCCCAAATGCTGGAGTGACAGGCAGGAGCCACCACACCCGGCCACTATTTCCTATTTTTAAAATTAAATTTTAGCTCCAGGAGGAATATATTACTATGGTCCCATGAGAATTTAAATCACCCAGAAGAGATTCGATTCCCCTTGAGTCTTTTTTTTTGAGTTGGAGTTTCACTCTGTCACCCAGGCTAGATAGAGTGCAGTGGCATGCTCATGGCCACCCAAGCGTCAACCTGCTGGGCTCCGGCGATCCTTCCGCCTCAGCCTTCCAAGTAGCCGGGACGACAGGCACGCGCTACCACACCTGGCTAATTTTTTTGGGATATATTGTACAGACGAGGTCTCGCCAAGTTGCCCGGGCTGGTCTCGAACCTGTGGGCTTCCAAAGTGCTGGGATTACAGGCTGAACCACCGAGCCCGGCCTTGACACCTCTTTTAATGACCGTGCATGTTTCTTCCTCTCCCCAAAGATTAAGTAAGTTTTCTAGTTTGGGGGTGGCCTTCTGGGTGTCGATATGGGCACGTGCTCTCGAATTCCCCAAGAGACTGGTTTCTGTGGATTTGTTCCCAGAATTTATCTTAGGGGACACAGAATTCTGGACCGGTCTGTCCCTGGCTCAACATGGGTAGGAGACATTCCAGGACAGTCCTTAGACATCTTACCTCCTTCTCGATTGCTACATAGTAAGTACTCCAGAGTACTGTGTGCCAGGAGTTTCTTATCTAGCCTGCCACTGATGGGTATTTAGAGCAAAAAACTGGAGACAGTTACATACAGCCCCACAGCAGGCATTCTAGAATTCTAGAATTGTGTAAACTCCAGGCCTTCTCTCAGGGCACACAACTTCTAGGAAGGACTGCTTTCTGGGTTATAGTAACAACATGACTAGAAAATGTTATAGTAACAAAGTTACTAGAAAATGTCCAATTGTCCGACTTACCTCTCTGCCTGGTCCAGCACACAGCGTCATGATAGGATACGATGGTGGCAATGGCAAGCCTTAATTATTACCTGCTGTGTGAAGCCACGGGGTCAAACCCTTCACGTGTTTCACCCCACCCACTTAATTCTTGCAACATTCCCAAGGGGAACAGATGGGCTGTCGTATCCATTTCACAGGGGGAAACTGAGGCTCAACGCGGCTACTTCACTGGGACCATCCCCAGTGAAGTGTGGGGGCCCAGCTGAGCTTTGAACCCAGATCAGGAAGCATACATTTCAGGGAACTCGGAGGAGTGGACCTAAACTTATTCGGAAGGCCTTGTCCCTTTGCACAGCTTCGTTGATTGTGATGGAAATAGACGGTTGGGGGGGGTGTGTTCGACAACGCTTGCTGCTTGACCCTACGTGTCTCCAGTTCTCCTCCTTTGCAAAATGAATTGCGTTGGGAGCTCTGCTTCCTAGCTCGCCACTTTGCAAACTGGGGAACGCAGATTCCGGCGCGGGTCTCGAACCCTCTCCCCGCACGTCCCAGCCCGGGTGCTGATGTTGTGCGGGCTCTCACGTACTCAGCCGCCGCCTGATAACCAGGGCGGGGCCCGAAGCGAGCGAGTCGTGATTGGCATCCGCCCCAGCCACTCCGCGCCTCGGGCTGACCCCGCAAGCCAATACCCGCTTCCCCCTGTGCGGTCGTGGGGCGGGCCCCGAGGCGTCCTTGTCAATCCGAGGCCCTGCCGCCGTCGCGTTGGCTGGGGCCGCCTTGGCTGGCGTGCGCCTCCGCCAATGCGAGCGGAGCCGGTCAGCGGGCACGTGGGTGGGCGCCGGCGTGTCCCCGCCGGCCGACCAGTGGGAAGGCGAGGCCGGCGTCCGCCCCCGCCCAATCGCGGCGCGCGGGGGGCGGGCCGTGCGGTGTTGATGGGCCCGGCGGAGGGGAGGGGCGGAGCTGTCAGCGCGGCCCAATGGGCGCGCGGGCGTGGGCTCGCGGGCCAATCGCGGCCGGGCGGAGCGGGCGCGCGGCCTCATAAGCCCCCCCGGGGCGCTCGCGGAGGGCTCGGCCGCCAGCAACCGAGCGGGGCCCGGCCCGAGCGGGCCTGGGGGTGCGACGCCGAGGGGGGGGGAGCGCGCGCCGCTGCTCCCGGACCGGCCGCGCGCGCCGCCTCAGGTGAGCCCGCGGGGAGGCCGCCGGCCGCGTCCGAGCGCGGCCCCCGCCGCCGCCAGGGCCGCCCCCGCGCCGCGGCCCGGGGCTGCGGGCGCGCCGGGACTCGAGGCCCAGGCCTCGGGCGCGGCCTGCTCGGGCCCGGCCGCCGCGCTTTGTCCGGGGCCCGGGGAGGCGGTTGGGGGCGTTAACCGCCCCGCCCGGGGCGCCCGCGGGCTGCGGGCGGGGGGGGCGGGGCCGGACAATGGGGGGCGCGCCCAGGCGGGGGGCGGGGGCGCCCTGCCCGGGCCGGGGGCGCGCGGGGGCCGGCCCCGCACAAAAGATGACAGCGTGGGTGGCCCCGGGCCCTCCTCCCGCGCCGGCCGAGCCCTCCGAGCCGTCGTCTTTTCAGGGGAAAAGAGCCAGCAGGCGGAAAAAAGACCCCAGGCTCCCGGGGCCGCCGCCTGCGTGTCCGGCCCTGGGGGCCCGGGGGCCGAGGGGGAGCCCCGGCGTGGGCACCGGCGGTGCCCCCGGAATGCCCCCGCGCCCCTCCCGGCCGGCCCGGCCCGCCGGCCCGGCGGCCGCCGCACCCGCCCCCGGGCCCGAGCCCCCCCAGCGGGCGTGCAGTCTGGATTTAAAAAACGTGCCTCCTCGCCGTGCGGTGGCAGCTCCGAGCGCGTCCTGCGTCGCGGCCCCCCCGGCCCGATCGCCATCTCGCCGGAAGCCCCTTCGCGGGAGACACGGGCCGAGGAGTCGCTGCCGCCGCGACCCCTCTCCCCGCCCCCCCGGGCTGTCCCCGGGGGAGCGGGGGGCGGATTCGCCCGAAATCGGCCTGACCCGGGACTGGCCGGGCCGGGTCTGCGCCAGTGGCCGCGATGACGCCGGGCCGAGCGCGGTCCGCCCGCCGGGCACGGTGGAGGGTTTTCGGGGGGCACGGCTTCTCTGCCCCCCGCCCCGGGCGGCGGAGGCCCCACGGCTTTCTGGTGGCCCGTCGGTCTGGGTGGGGGAGGCTGCTTTTGTTTTAGTCACTCGGCAGCACCTGGGAAGTGTTTTCTGAGTTGTGAAACTCCCGAGGAGGAGGCTGAGCCCAGGAGCCCGAGGAGCCTGTCATATGTAAAGAGTGGGTCTGTTGCCATGTGCCTCCGTGCGTGCTGGCAGGCTCCTCCCGGGTCCCAGCGTCTCAGGGGCCGAGGATGAGGTCTGACTTCGGGGCGCCGGCGCCCCGCCCCACCCCTCTGCCCCGACCCGCATGTGTCGGAATGTCCCTGGCTGGAGAAGGCGCCCAAACAGCCCCGGCCTCCAGACGCTCATTAGGCGACTCCTGTGGGCTTTGATCGCAGCCGGGCTGGCTAATCACTCCCCTAATTCTCAAATAATGGCTTCCTCACGAGCGTCAGGGGCTTGTCAATAGCCTTCTCGGCCCCCTGCGCCATGGCCCGGCCCCCTGTCCTTTGAAGCCCTGGAGGTCGGAGTGTGAAGGGTGGAGTGAACTTTCGGGGCTGGGAGTCGGGGTTTCTGAAACTTGCCAGCACCCCTTCGTGTGGGATGGGACGCCTGGCACATCTTGGCGCGCCCCTTTGTGCTGGGGACACCAAGATGGTGGGGCCGTCCTGGTCTGGAGGAGGTCCCCGCGGGGAAGGAAGGGGTGGCGGAGACCCAACTGCACAGTGGGTGCCGTGCACAGTCCCGGTGGAAGCATGTCCTAGGTCAGGCGCCGCGCGTGGAGTTGCTGAGACTCGCCGTAGACACGAGGCTTGTGACAATTGATTTTCTTGTGTTTTCTAATCTTGTCCTCTTTGGAGAGGGGACTGCTCAGGAGAGGTTAACAGTATTGCCATACCCCGCCTGGCCTTGGTTGTACTTTTCCTCAGCCTCCTGTCCGACTTTGGTCCTTGTCCATCCTGCAGGGGCCCCCGGGGCCGTCGGGGTTGTCCTCTGGTCCCCTGGCTCCCACCCTGCCCTCTCTGCCTGTACTTCAGTTCCTGATGTCTCCGCGGCGTCTGCTGGCTCCCTGCCCTGTGTGTCCTGTGCCCCGCCCCCTCCCCTGGCTGGGCCATCTGTCCTTGGCTCCATCTGACACCTGTGAGGGTGGGCGTGGGGTCACGCCGTCCACCTGCCTGGAGACTGGGATTTTGAGTGCCAGGACAAGTTGGGAGGAGCCCCCAACTCCAGGGGCCTTCAGGCTGGGGGGGGGACAGGTGAGACGGGGGCCCTGGGGCAGGGTCACAGCTGTAGCGGTGGGTCCAGCTCTGGGAGGGGACAGGACATGGCGGTGGGTGGGTGGGTGCTGCCGGACTGGGGCGTGGGTCCAGCCACATCAGCAGGTGGCTTTCGGCCTGATCTGGGAGTGTGGCTGTGGGTTGAGCTGTGTGACCTTGGGCCAGTCACTTGCTCAGGAACAAAGCGGGTGGGGCGGGGTAGAGACAGGGGGCTTGGCAGGGGGCTCTGCTGGTCACCGCTGTAGCCAGCCGGCTGCCCCCTCCCCTGACCCAGGCTCCTGGCTCGGCTCCAGGGACCTGCCGCGCTGCTGTCGGGGGCCCTCAGATGCCCCAGGCTCCTCTCCTGCCCGGCGGCCTCCACTCCTGGCTTGGGATGCGGGGGTGGGAAGCAGGGCCCCAGCTGGCGGCTGGGCCACGTCCCTGGGTCTCTGTCCTCTGCTTGGTGCCCGGCATAGCTGGGTTCGGATGCCTTCTCCAGGGCAGGCTCTGCACTCCTCTGTGTAATGGGTATCATGGTATCATGCCAGGTGGCGTGAGCACCAAGAGATAAAAGGCACTGGGGCCTGCAGATGCTGGAGCTCCGAGCGCAGAGCAGCGGTGACAATGACACCGGCGCCCCCTGTCCTGCGGGGCCTCTTGGCCTTGGCGGCCGTGTCTGGGGAGATGGTTTTCGGGGTTGTGGCCGTCCCAGATGCTGGGTGCTAAGTAGCCTACCCGGCCTCAGATATTGGTCCCTTTGTCTCCTCCCTCGAGGAGCAGTGGCTCCGGTTTGTAACTACGTCCTGGCCGCCCCGGCCCCAGGGAGGAGGGCGCCTGCTGCAAGCCCCCTTCCTGCCCCACCTGGAGGGGCCACAAGGCCCGGGGGGCCTTCTTGGAGCCTCTGGCCCTGAGCCCCTGCAGGGTCCGCCCAGGTTCCTGGCACCGAGGGGCGCTTTCCTGCCCCCCAGGCGTCACCCCCACCATCCCTGCCTCCACAGTTTTCCTCAGATCCGCTGTGGGGTGACTCACTCCTTTGATCCTGGCCTCCTCCTGAAGGACGAGGCCCCGAAGTCATGGGATGTGCTCGGGGCGTGAGCTTCTGCGAAAGCACGTAAAAGTGACTTGGCTTTAAAGGAGGCAAAGGTGGGGTGGTCTCTGACGCCCAGACCCAAGAAGCTGCATGGCTCCTCCAAATGAGGCGAGCTGGCTTCCGGGCCTGCTCCCCGCCCCCCGCCCAGCTGGCTCTGGGTACCTGTCTGGCTGGAGAAGCCACGGAACCTCGGTTCCCACCCCCACCTTGGAAGGGCCTTCCTTGTGGGGCCGTTGAGAGCCTCCACCTACCCAGTTTTGCTGTGAACCCCAAACTGCTCTGAGAAATGAGGTCTCTTAAGACACACGAAGCAGCCAAAGGAGAAAAACAAAACAAAAGGTCTCCTGCTCAGAACTTTCTGGCGCTTCCTGTTGCCCTTGGGAGATTCCGGGCCCCTTCCTGTGGCCTCCTCACTCTGTCCGGTGGCCCTGCCCCTCCGGTGCCTTCTCCTCCAGGCAGGACCACCGGACCTGCCTTCGCTTGCTGCCTCAGGGCCTTCGCACCTGCCGTTTCCTGCGGGAGCCTTTTCCTCAGGCCCCTGCCGGGCCAGCTCCTTGTTCCGGCCACTCCTTGTGCGGGCCTCGACTCAGGGTGCCTTTTGGGCCCCCCACGGCCCCCGCCCTGCACCTCCTCTTTGCATGGCACGATCAGAAATGCGGATTAATCTGTTTACATCCTTGTCAGTCTCATCCCCAGGGCGGGGCTTTTTCTATACAAGGCCAGAGAGAGCTCTGTAAGCCAGATGTCTCTGTCCTCACCACTTGCTCCGCTGTTGTGGCAAGAAAGCCACTGTGATGGCCAGGCGTGGTAGCGCGTGCCTGTGATCCCAGCACTTTGGGAGGCTGGGTCAGGAGGATCGCTTGAGCCCAGGTGTTAGAGGCTGCGTTGAGCTATGATCATGCCACTGCACTCCAGCCTGGGTGACAGAGCCAGACCCTGTTTCAAAAAAAAAAACAACAAAAAACCACCATGGATGAGCATGCCTGTGTTCCAATAAAACTTTATCTGTGGACACAGAAATGTGATTGCATGTGACGTTCACATTGTGAAATATTTTTCTTCTTTTGATTTGTGTTCACCCAACCATTAAACAGTGTCAGAACCATTCTTAGATTACAAGTTGTACAACAGTAGGCAGGGCAGGGCTGCCTCGTGGGCCATGTTTGCGAACACCTACCTGTGTGAGGCTGTTGATGTCCACGCCATGGAAATGACACCTGCCTGTTGCTACGTGTGCCTGGCAGGCAGCTCCTGGCACAGTGGGTGCACGGCAGACGGACATTCGTGTGTCCGATGAATGAGTTCTGCCCTTCCACCTTCAGGGCGCTCAGGGTCATGCCCTCAGCCTAAGAAAATGGGTCCAGGGTCCTTGAAACTGCAGGGAATGTGAGGATGTCGTGACGCCAGCCGTCCCACGGCCTCGCCAAAAAGCGGGGACACAGATGCAGGGGAGACGCTCGCCGTCCGGGTGCCCAGCTTTCTCCTGCCTGGGTTCGCATCCTGCCCTTCCGTTACAAGCCAGCGGGCACCCAGAGCAGGGCGCGGAGTCTGCTGGCAGAGCTGGACTTGGAGGAAGGTGTTTCTCAACCCTTTTGTTTTCTAAACCCCAAGCCCGCCTTTCCCAACACGCTCGCCACCCCTTTGCCCCGTCGGAAGGAAGGCAGGCAGGCACCGTGTCGAAGGCAGGTGGTTTCTGCTGTCACAGCATGGGAGGTGGCTTTGGTGCTGAGCGTGCAGCCCGTGGCAAGTGGATGGGCTCCCGATGGCCCTTGGTGGCCAGTGGGGGCAGGGCGCCCCAGCCACGTCGCCTTTGTCTGCTCTCCTCCCAGGACCGGTGTTTCCCGAGCCAAGTAGGTCTCAGCGTCTTGAGTCTGGTCCCGTCCCAGGAATGTTCTGACTTGTGGAGAAAGCGCACCGTTGATCCACAGTCCTCCTTTCTGTACTTGATTGAAGTAAACACTCCGTGGAGGGCTGCTTACAGCTGTTTGGCTTTCAAAAGTCGCGCTGTTTTTTTTTTCCTTTGCCATCTCTCTGTCTTTTCCTCCCTTTTCTTTTTCTTTCTTTTTTTTTTTTGTGAGTCAGAGTCTCACTCTGTCCCCCAGGCTGGAGTGCAGTGGCATGCTCACGGCTACTGCAGCCTCGACCTGCTGTGCTCAGGTGATTCTTCTACCTAAACCTCCTGAGTAACTGGGACTACAGGTGTGCCCACCACATCCAGCTAAGTTTTGATTTATTGTAGAGACAAAGTCTCACCAAGTTGCCCAGGCTGGTCTCGAACCCCTGGGCTCAGGCAGTCCTCGTGCCTCCGCCTCCCAAAGCGTTGGGATTATAAGCGTTAGCCACTGTGCCAGTGTGCCCAGCTCTTTTCTTTTCTTTTTTTTTTTTTTTGAGTTGGAGTCTCACTCTGTCGCCCAGACTGGAGTGCAGCGGCCGCTCCCGGTCACCGCAGCCTCGACCTGCCGGGCTCCGGCGATCCTTCCGCCTCAGCCTCCCAAGTAGCGGAACTATAGGCATGTGCTACCACGCCCGGCTGATTTTTTGATTTATTGTAGAGATGAGGTCTCGCTGCCCAGGTGGGTCTCGAACCCGCGGGCTCAGGCGATCCGCTCACCTCAGCCTCCCAAGGCGCGGGATTACCGGCTGAGCCACCGAGCCCGGCTTTTTTCTTTTTTTGAGCTGGAATCTCACTGTTGCCCAGGCTGGAGTGCAGTGGCACCGTCATGGCTCACTGCAGCCTCAACCTCCTAGGCTTAGGCGAGTCTCTTGCCTCAACCTCCCCAGTAGCTGTGACCAAGTATACCAAGTAGCTGGTGTGCGCCACTGTGCCTGACTCTTTTCTTCAATTTCTTGTGGAGACTGGGGTCTCACTGTGTTGCCCAGGCTGGTCTTGAACTCCTGGCCTCCAGCAATCCTCCTGCCTCAGCCTCCCGTTGCTGGGTTTCCAGGACTGTGCTGCTGCACCCGGCCTCCTTTTCTCCCCCACCTCAGTGATCTCAGCAAACACAAGGGCCTTGATGCCACGTTTGCGTCATGCGTCTCTGCCCTGCTGGCGGGCTGCGCCTTCTGGCATGGGTTGGGCGCAGAATTGTTCTGTGACTCCAGACCCTGATTGTGTTTGTTCAGTGGACAAAGGATAAGCATCCGAAGGCACGCTGCTGCCGGCTGCCCACCCCAAAGACGCCTGGGCACAGAGGGAGCAGTGACTTGGCCTTGGTGACAGGAGGAAGGGTCACTGTCGCCCTTGGAGACAGCCTCCAGGACGAGTGTGGTTGTTGGCTGCGGGTGGATGCACAGAGTCCCTGACTGCGACCTCCCTTCTGTGTGTTTCCTTGGGCCGAGGGGGTGGCCCCTTCCAGGCAGGTGGGGCGAACCGGCCGACTTCGCTCTTGTGGCTGCCCTGGTCTGGGGAGAGGGTACAGCAAGACCGTTCTGGAAGGTGGGCTGGCAGGAGGTGCAGCTCGCACTTTGTGACTGTGGACATTGGGAACTTGTGCAGCGTGGCCCTGGTGACGTGTGTGTGCAGGTCCCTCTGAGTGTTGCACTCATCCAGCTTGGCGTAGCAGTTGCCAAGCTTGTGTGTGCCCAGCTGTGAGCTCGTGGCGGCCTGAGGACCAGCGTTTCTCGGGAGCTCTGGGTCCTCGGTGAGAGGATGTGAAGAGCTGCCGAGATGGACGGAGACATGCCCAGGAGGCACGCACAGGGCAGTGGGCAGGAGGCTTCGTGGAGGGGCCACCGTTTGAGCGGAGCCTGGTGTGGCCGTCACTGGTGATCGTGGGCTGGCGGCAGAAGACGCAGGAGGGACACCTGGGGGTGTGGCTCAGGAGGCCTGTGTGGAGGGGGCGGGGAGCCTGGGTGGAGCCACCTGGCACGTGGAGGGCTGCCGGCACCCAGACTCGGGGCGTCATGGGGGACCCGAGATTAGCCTGGTCCCGGGGAGATGGCGAGGCTAGAAGCAGTTGATGTTGCCAGGGAGAGATGCCAAATGTGCCGGCTAGATCTGGGGTTTCTAGGAGACCCTCCTTAAAGTGATCCTGCCCTGTCTTTTAAAACAGAATTGTTAGCCGGGCTTGGTGGCTCAGCCTGTAATCTCGCGCCTTGGGAGGCTGAGATGAGTGGACTGCCTGACCCGCAGGTTCGAGACCCGCCTGGGCAACTTGGTGAGACTTCATCTCTACAATAAATCAAAAATTAGCCAGGTGTGGTAGTGTGTGCCTGTAGTTCCAGCTACTTGGGAGGCTGAGGCGGAAGGATCGTTGGAGCCCAGCAGGTTGAGTCTGCGGTGGCTGGGAGCAGCCACTGCACTCCAGTCTGGGTGACAAAGTGAGACTCCAACTCAAAAAAAAAAAAATAAAAATAAAATAAAAATAAATAAGTAAATAAAACAAAAGAGAATTGTGGGCTGGGGTGGCTCAGCCTGTAATCCTAGCACCTTGAGAGGCCGAGATGACTGGATTGCCTGAGCCCGTGGGTTCGAGATCCACCCGGGCAACTTGGGGAGACCTCGTCTCTACAATAAATAAAAAATTAGCCAGGTATGGTAGCACGCACCTGTAGTTCCAACTACTTGGAAGGCTGAGGCAGAAGGACCGTTAGAGTCCAGCAGGTCGAGGCTGCGGTGGCCAGGAGCGTGCCACTGCACTCCAGTCTGGGCAACAGAGTGAGACTCCAACTCAAAAAAATAAAATAAAACAGAATTGTTTTTGGCTGGGCACAATGGCTCATGCCTGTAATCCCAGAATTGTGGGAAGCTGAGGCCACAGGCACACTTGAGCCCAGGAGTTCAAGACCAGCCTGGGGAGCACAGCAGGACCTCATCTCTCCAAAAATGAAAAAAGTAGCCAGGTGTGGTATAGTGTGCCCGTGGTCCCAGCTATTTGGGAGGCTGAGGCAGGAGGATCCCATGAGCCCAGCAGGTCAAGGCTGCGGTGACTGTGATTGTGCCACTGCACTCCAGCCTGGGCGACAGAGTGAGACCCTGTTTCTAAAAAAAACCAAACAAACAAAAAACAAAACCAAACATATTTCTGGGTATTTCACATATATTCATATCCTATGAAGCGCATCCTTTTACAGTACACAACTCGGGTGTTTTTTAGTACATTCACAGAGTTATCACCACTCTCAAATTCCAGAACATCTCATCTCCCCAGAAAGAAGTCCTGTCCCCATTAGCAGTCACTCCCCAGCCCCTGGCAAGCATGAACCTGCGTCCTGTCTGTGAAATTGCCTGTTCTGGACACTTCATATAAAAGGTCACTGTATAGCCTTTGTGACTGGTTTATTTGACTTAGCATAATGTCTTCACGGTCTGTCCACGTGTGGTCTGTGTCAGAGCTTCCTTCTTTTCGTGGCTGAGTCATATTTCCATTGCATGGATATACCATGGTTTTGTTCTTTTTTTTTGAGTTGGAGTCTCACTCTGTCGCCCAGACTGGAGTGCAGTGGCCGCTCCTGGCCACCGCAGCCTCGACCTGCTGGGCTCCGGCGATCCTTCTGCTTCAGCCTTCTGAGTAGCCGGAATTACAGGTGCACGCTACCATGCCGGCTCATTTTGATTTATTGTAGAGATGAGGTCTTGCCAAGTTGCCCAGGTGGGTCTCGAACCCGTGGGCTCAGGCAATTCACTCACCTCAGCTTCCCAAAGGTGTGGGATTACAGGCTGAGCCACTGAGCCCGGCTGGTTTTGTTCTTTTTTGAGTCACGGTCTCACTCTGTGCCCCGGACTGGAGTACAGTGTCACGGTCCCAGCAGATTGAGCATGCAGGGGGCTTTCCAGGAAAGCAGCGGGACACAGAGGCTCGGGGGGGCTGATGGGGTGGCCCAGCTGCAGAGCCCCACCTCTCCCCACCTGCTTGCAGGGGTCTTTCCTATGGGGACACTGGCATGCATGGGGGTGTCATCTGCTCTCCCCCTGCAGTGGACACTGGTGACCCCAGGTGTCCCAGCAGTGCCACAGGACCTGCTGATGCACTCAGGTGACACCTCGGGTGGGGTCACGTGTCTGAATGCTGATCGGGGGGTCAGAGGAAGTGAGCTCCACTCCTACCATGGCCAAACCCTCCCCCACAGATGAGAGGCCAGGCGCGCCAGCTGGGACTTCGGGCCTCAGGAAGATGTGGATGTCGGTGGAGAATGGTGGGTTTTCTTTTTCAAGATAATTGAGAAATGGTTTTATGGTTTTAGGAGCCCCAAATGCATGCTTTCTGAGGCAGCCTTTCCAGTGAGGACACAGGCAGGCCATGTGTGATTCCAAGTGTTCCGTGGCCACGTTAGTGGGTAGAAAGGGACAGGGTGAATGAATTAATAGCGCCGTGCACTGAACCTAGGATACTCCGGATTCTGTCACCTCCACAGGGAATCGCTGTCTCGGCTGTCAGGGAGGTATCTCACCCTTCTCTTTCCGTGGTGCTAAGTCTTTGATGTTGCGTGTATTTCCCCCGAGAGCTGGCCCTGCCTGGCTGGTTATTTGGGATGGGGGTGGCAGCTAGCACTTGGTGGACCAGGGTCCATGCCCCAGCCTCCCACCCCGTCATTCTGGGCCCTTCCCACCCAGGCATGACCCTTGACTCTGATAATCTCAGAGCTGGGGACAGGTGCCCCATACCCAAACCATGGCAGTGGGAGACCTGCAGCTGTGGGCGCGTTGAGGGAGGGCCAAGCTGCTGGGCTGCGGGTGGGGGTCCTCCCTGTGGCCCCTTGCCCGCAGCCTCTGTCTTTGATGGGCGGCGCCAAGCCCTGGCATGGCCCTGGGGGCGGGGGTCCTGGGCAGCCCAGCTTAGGCAGCGCACACAGGGCTGGCGGGCTCTGGGCTTAGAGCTCAGGAGGCATTTCTGGGAAGGAGCTGCGGGAACTAGGATGCTGCTTTGGCCACGGGAAGCTGGGAGACGGGGTCCTGCAGCCATAGATGCACAAAGTAGCTTCAGCTCTCAGGTGGGTTGCGGGGAGGGTTGGCAGCAGAGCCCGGCACCCACTCTCCTGGCCACCTCTGCTGGGTCTGCTTCCTCTTTTCTTTCTCCTCCTTCCCCGCCCCCCTCTTTCTTTCTTTCTCTTTCTTTCTTTTTGAGTTGGAGTCTCACTCCATTGCCCAGGCTAGAGTGTAGTGGCAAGCTCACAGCCACCTAGAGTTGACCTGCTGGGTTCTGGCGATTCTTCTATCTTAGTCATCCAAGCAGCCGGAACTACAGGCACATGCTACCACACCTGGCTAATTTTTTATTGATCGTAGGACAAAGTCTTGCCAAGTTGCCTGGGCTGGTCACAAACCCGCGGGGTCAGGCAGTCCTCTTGCCTCAGCCTCCCAGAGTGCTGGGATTACAGGCTGAGCCACTGAGCCTGGCCAGTCCCAGCTACTTGGGAGGCTGAGGCGGGAGGATCACCTGAGCCCAGGAGGTGGAGGCTGCGGTGAGCTGTGATCGTGCCACTGCATTACTGTCTAGGTGACAAAAAATACAGGGGCCAGGCTCAGTGCCCCAGCCTGTAATCCCAGCACTTTGGGAGGCCGAGGCAAGTGGATTGCCTGAGTCTGAGGGCTCGAGACCAGCCCGAGCAACTTGGCAAGACCTCGTCTCTATAATAAAGCAAAAATTAGCTGGGCATGGTAGCATGGCAGAGCGTATCCATGAGGGAAAGGAATTGGGGAGTAGTCGGTCCCCTCAAGGCCCCTGAAACCAGCTTTGTTTCTGGAGCTTCTTGGGCGGGTTGGACTGGGTTTCTGGACCAGGAGGTGGGTGTGGGGGCTTCAGGAGGAGGCCAGACCTGAGCAGTGTCAAAATGAAGACCAGAACTGGGTCTTGCGGCCCGTTCTGCCCACCTTGTTGGGTTTTCAGCCCTGGTGAACTTGGGTTTACTGTGGAGGGACGACCCGGGGAACCATGGTTCCCAGCTGAGTGGTGCCTGTCGGGCCCTGGAGAGGGCGAGGGTGACCGTCTTGGCGATGGGCTGCCCTGATGGAGGAGTGGATTCCATCTCATGGGCCTGCACCGACCCTGGCTTGGGCACAGGCGTCCTCATGGAAGCTCATGACCCAGGCCCCGGATGCTGCCGTCAAGGCGTTAATCACAAGCCCGGCCATGCCTGCTGCCTCGCTGGGTTACTCAATTTCGCCTTTACCAGAGGGGAGGGCGGTTGGCTTTGGGACCTGCAGGTCAGGGCTGTCATCCTCACAGCCTACTGGAGCCTACTGGGAGACATATTCTGCGATGAAAAATCAGTGGCGTGAAGCAGCACAGTCAGGGCTGCGTGGGCCCTGAGCATGCCAGGTCTGCTCCGTCCTTGTGGGTGCTTGTGGGGGCCCCACGTGCCCCTGCGGTCCAGGGCTGGTTTAGGGGCAATGACTGTTCTCCCTGCCCTGAGGCAAGCACACCAGTGGGGACTGTGGTGCTGCGTGTCACCTCAGGCAAAGGTCTTGTCACACATGCTGGGTCTTGGGAAGGTTTGGACCCAAGAGTGGAGGGGATGGAGGCGGGACCCTGGACCCCATGCGCCGAGACAGGAGGGTGGGGCTGAGGCCAGGACGAGGCCCAGGTGGTGGCTGGATGAACCCTGGCCTTGCCCTCCTGGCTCTGAGGTCCGGCCAAGAACATTTGGCCTCTAGGCCCACGGCTGTGCCTTGAGCCTCAGCACGGGCTCCAGGGCATAGCTGGGAACATGGATCGGGACTGTTGGCCTGGGAAGGGCATGTGTGTATGTCAGGAGACCCCAGCCCCTTACCACCTGCGTTCTGTGCTGGTGTTTCCTGGGACAGGCCCACAGCGACTGGAGGCAAATGTCTTGATTGAGATGAAGAGGGGTCCTATTTGTTTTTGCTTTTCTTTTTTTTAGTCAGGGTCTTACTCTGTTGCACAGGCTGGAGTGCAATGGCATGATCACAGCTTATCAGAGCCCTGATCTCTTGGGCTCAAGTGATCCTTCTGCCTCGGCCTCCCAAGTAGCTGTGACTGCATTTTGACCACGGCTGCATTTTGATTTATTGTAGAGACAAGGTCTCACTCCTGAGGCTGGTCTCAAACTCCTGGGGTCAAGCAATCCTCCCGCCTCCACCTCCCAGAGTGCTGGGATGACAGGTCTGAGCCACCGTGCCTGGCCAAGAGGTCCTATTTGGAAAGAGCTCCCCTTCTCTGAGTGGCCCCTGGATGCTAACTTGGCATCCCCTCGCTGGTGGCCTGGGGAGGTGGTGAAGCCCGTGGGACCGGTCCTGGTCTAACCTGGAAGGGGACTGATGGGTCCCAGAGGTTCTCTCGTGTCAGGAAGCCCAGGTGCCCAGGAGTACCTCTCTGTGGTGCTGGCCGGGCAGCGGCATCGCCATGGTCTCCGTGGGCCTCCGGGGGCCCATCCGGGGGCGGCGCTGGACCTGGAGTCTGGAGCCAGGGCTCGGAATATGACCCAGGCTCAGGGCGCCCCTGCTGCTGCTGACTCGTGGCAAACTGTGTCCCACGTGTGCCCTCACTGGGGGTGGCGGCGAGTGAGCTGGGTGATGCCAACGCGCGCTTGCCACGGGGTCCTCCGTGCAGCTGCAGGAGGGCTTCCGTGGTGGCCCTCTGCCAGCTGACTCGCCATCGCTGACAGGCAGAAGTGTGGGCAGGCACTCCCTCGCAGGCAGTGGGTGCGGGAAGGCCCGGGCCAGTCCCTGGGGTCTGTCCTGAAATGTCTCTGTGGTGGTCGTGCCAGCCTAGGTGCTCTGGAACCAGCAAGGACCAGAGAAGAAGGGAATAGATTTGATTAGGGACCGCAAGGTGGCACTTCCATAACTGGTGGACCCGCAGGCATGCAGGCCTCTCCAGCCGAGGCCTGAATGACTCCAGGGTGCTACAGGAGAAAATCTGGGACAAGAGGACTCTAAGGGGAAGTGGGACAGCTGTGCAAAGGCCCTGAGGCCGGAGGCCAGACGTGCTTGGCATTCCTGAGGGTCAGGAAGCAGCTGACTGCAGACCAGGAGCTGGCAGGAGCAGTGCAGGTCCCCAGGGTAGATCACAGAGGTCAGAGCCAGCGGCCCTGGTGGCAGGGAGGTTTGAGCCTGAAAGGTGGGTGGGAAGGCCCAGTCCCGCCTCCCAGCCCATCTGGGACTTCCACGGCAGTCACCTTATTAACATACAAAAGACGCGTCACTCTGAAGACCCCGAGGGCTTTTGGAGGGGCGGCTTGTGTGCTGAGAAGCAGGATGGAGACAGCACCTTGGGACGGTGGGGAGGACCGCCTTCCGCTGAGGCAGCCGAGGCCTCCGCTGTGCTGAGACAGTGAGGGAGACTGAGGGCTGGAGCTGGCTCCCGAGGGGCCCCGGGTCCCGTGGCCTGCGGGGGCCGGTGCTGCCTGCTTTGCCCAAGATGGAGGGAGGTGGCCACATTTGCTCCTGCCGTGGGTTGTGGCCCTGGTCACCCTTTCTTTCCTTTTTTTTTTTTTTTGAGTTGGAGTCTCACTCCGTTGCCCAGACTGGAGTGCAGTGGCTGCTCCCCACCACCACAGCCTCCACCTGCCGGGCTCCGGCGATCCTTCCGCCTCAGCCTTCCGAGTAGCCGGAACTACAGGCGCGCGCTACTGTGCCTGGCTAATTTTTGATTTATTGTAGAGATGAGGTCTCGCCAAGTTGCCCAGGCGGGTCTCGAACCTGCGGGCTCAGGCCATCCACTCACCTCAGCCTCCCAAAGGCGCGGGATTACAGGCTGAGCCACCGAGCACGGCTCACCCTTTCTTTTCACTCTGTCCCCTGTGAGTCTGCTCCTGTTGGCCCTCAGTGTCGGAGCAGACCACCTGGAAGAAGGGACCTGGAGAGGGAGAACCTGGGGAGAGCCCAGGCCCACAGCATCCGGGAGAATCCTGTGACTCCCGGAAAGGAAAGCTCAGGTTGGCCGCTGCCAAGAGGGCGCCCGGGTGGGCTGGTACTGGTGGTATTGTTGCCTGGGTCTGAAGGTGCATTGGCTGGGGCAGGGCTGGGAGGCCTGGGACCTGGGACCTGGGACCTGGCAGGCGACTCGGCTAGAGGTCCCATGTGCATATTTTAATTGCTGTGATTGGCAATGGCGTGGACAGTCACATGGACAGTGGTGCCTCTCTTAGGAGTACCGTGTTGCGAGGACACGAGCCGGTCCCATTCCTCCCGGTGGCTGTCGTGGGGAGGATGTGGATGAGACTGCCATGCTGAGGAAGCATTTGAAGGATTCATAAACCTGAGTGGAGGCCCTCACTGGTGCCACTCTCAGGCCAGTTCCCTGATGGTTTTCAGAAACCTCTTTATTGTGGAGAATCTGAACGCGTGAAACAGTGGGCACAGTGGGATGATGAACCCCACATGTCCATCACCCAAGCTGTCAGCTGTCCCCCAAACTGTCAGCCCATGGCCCTGGCCCTGCCCCCCTGTAGTGAAGTATCCCTTGCATCATTTTTGTAAACTTTTAATTTTTTTTTGAGTTGGAATCTCACTCTGTTGCCCAGACTGGAGTGCAGTGGCACGGTCGTGGCCACCCCAGCATTGACCTGCTGGGCTCCAGGCAATCCTTCCGCCTCAGCCTTCCAAGGAGCCAGAACTACAGGTGCATGCTATCACACCCGGCTAATTTTTGATTTATTGTAGAGACGAGGTCTGGCCAAGTTCCCGGTGCTGGTCTCGAACCCGCGGGCTCAGGCAATCCACTCAACTCGGCCTCTCAAAGTGCTGGGATTACAGACTGAGCCACCAAGCCTGGCCAATTGTTTTTTTTTTTTTGAGTTGGAGTCTCACTCTGTCGCCCGGACTGGAGTGCAGTGGCCGTTCCCGGCCACCGCAGCCTCGACCTGCTGGGCTCTGGCTATCCTTCCGCCTCAGCCTTCCGAGTAGCCGGAATTACAGGCATGGGCTACCATGCCCGGCTGATTTTTTTATTTTATTGTAGAGATGAGTTCTCGCTGCCCAGACGGGTCTTGAACCCGCAGGCTCAGGCAATCCACTCACCTCAGCCTCCCAAAGGCGCGGGATTACAGGCTGAGCCAATGAGCCCGGCTAACCCCGGCCAATTTTTAAGGAATGATAGACTGGGTGTAGGGGCTGCCATCTGTGATTCCAGCACTTTGGGAGGCTGAGACAAGAGGGTAGCTTGAGGTCAGGAGTTGGAGACTCCTGGGGAACATAATGAGACCCCCATCTCTGTAAGAAAAAGAAAAAAATCATAGACTCCCAGGAAGCTGCAAAAACACTATAGAAAAGTCTCTGTTATTCTCCGAGCTTCTGCCACTGGTGACTTTTTTTTTTTTGAGTTGGAGTCTCATTCCATCACCAAGGTTGGAGTGCAGTGGCTCGCTCACAGTCACCCCAGCATCAACCTGCTGGGCTCTGATGATTCTTCCTCCTCAGCCTTCCAAGTAGCTGGAACTATAGGCGTGTGCTACCGTGCCCAGCTAATTTTTTTATTATTTATTAATTTAATTAAATTAATTAATTTATTTTTTGAGTTGGAGTCTCACTCTGTCGCCCAGCCTGGAGTGTAGTCGCCTTGACCTGCTGGGCTCCAGTGATCCTTCCGCCTCAGCCTTCCAAGTAGCTGGAACTACAGGTGCGTGCCACCACACCCGGCTAATTTTTATTTATTGTAGGGATGAGGTCTCGCCAAGTTGTCCAGGCAGGTCCTGAAATTTTACTTTTTTTGAGTTGGAGTCTCACTCTGTCACCCAGACTGGAGTGCAGTGGCACACTCCCAACCACTGCGGCCTCGACCTGCTGGGCTCCGGCGATCCTTCCGCCTCAGCCTTCCAAGTAGCTGGAACTACAGGCATGCACCACCACGCCCGGCTGATTTTTATTTATTGTAGAGACGAGGTCTCACCGTGTTGCCCAGGCTGACCTTGAACCCGCGGTGTCAGGCAATTCACTCACCTTTGCCTCCCAAGACTGAGTCACAGTCCCACTGTCACCCAGGGTGGTGACGCTCATGGCCACTGCAACCATGACCTGCTGGCCTCCAGTGATCCTTCTGCCTCAACCTGTCAAGCAGAAAGAGCTATAGGCTACCATGCTCCACTAGTTTTTGATTTATTGTAGAGAGGAGATCTTGCCATGTTGCCCGGGCTAGTCTCAAACCCGAAGGCTCAGGCAGTCTTCTCACCTCGGGTTCCCAAAGTGCTGGGATGATAGGCTTGAGCCACCACGCCTGGCCCACTGGTAACGTTTTAGGTGACCTCGGGACATTGGAAACTGGGTCATTGACACTTTAACAATACACCAGGCACCTTCCCCACACTACAGTTCTACCATGCAGTCATTTTTTTGGTGTCTCTGAGACGTTTTTATCACCTGCGTAGAGTCCTGTAGGCCATTGCGGTCAAGAGTCAGAGCTGTCTGTTAACACCAGAAACTCTCTGCTTCCGCTTCTTCATGCCCAGCCCCTGGTGACCTTGTCTGGTCTCCAGCCCTTCTGAGAATGTTTCGGAAATGGAATTCCGTTGTCATGTCGCCTCTCGGGATTGGCTGGTTTCTCTCACCGTCCATCCAGGTTGTTGTGGGTTCATAGTTCATTTTCTTTTATTGCTCAGAAGTATTCTAGGCCGGTGTTCTCTTATGATCCCTTGGTTCTGTGAGATGGATTGTAGTGGGGACATCCCATCTTGCTTTCCTGATTTTAGCAGTTTGAGTTCTTTTTTCTTCATCAATCTGCCTTTGTGAATTTTGTTGATCTTTTCAAAAAGCCACCCCCTGGCTTTGCTGCTTTTCTCTAGTTTGTGCACCTCTGCTCTCATCTTATCGTTTCCTTTCTTCTGCCTGCGTCAGTTTGCTGTTTTTCCAGAGCCTTCAGGGAGATTTTTAAATGAATATTTTGAGATTTAAAAAAAATATGGTCAGTTATACATTTCCCTTTAAGCAGAACTTTTTAGCTGTATCCTGTAAGTTTTGCTTTGCTGTGTGTTTATTCACCTCAAGATATTTTCCAATTTTTCTTGTGACCTCGTCTTTGACTCATGATTATTTAGGAGTGTGTTGTTTAATTTCCACATACTTGTGAAATTTCAAACTTCTTTCTGTTATTGATATCTAGTTTCCATTGTGGTTGGAGAACCTAATTTGCATGCATTGAATTCTTGTTCTGACATATGGTTTCTCCTAGGGAATGTTCCAAGTGTGCTGCTGTTGGGTACAGTGTTCTGTAGATACCTATTGGTTTATAGTTTTGTTCTAGTCTTCTGTTTCTTTGTTGTCTGCCTAGCTGTTTTATCTTTTATTGAAAGTGGAGTATTGACATCTCCACCTACTTTTGCTGGATTTTTTTATCCTTTCATTCTGTCAATTTTTGCTTCATGTATTTGGGGCTTTGTTATTAGGTGCATTCATGTTTGTAATTGCTGTATCTTCCTTATGGATTTGGACCTTTTATCAATATAAGATGTCTCTATTTCTAGTAACATTTTTGTTTTAAAATCTATTTTGAGGCTGGGCGCAGTGGCTCACACCTATAATCCCAGCACTTTGGGAGACCGAGTTGAGAAGACTGCCTGAGCTCACAGGTTCTGGACCATCCTGCGCAACTTGGCGAGACATTATCTCTACATTAAATAATAAAGTCTATTTTGTCAGGTATTATTGTATCCACTCCAGTTTTCTTATGGTTGCTATTTCCATGTTGAACCTTTTCCCTTTCTTTTATTTTTAGCCTATTTATGTCTTTGAATCTGAAAAATGTCTCCCGTAAACAACATATGGTCAGATTTTTTTTTTTTTGAGTTGGAGTCTCACTCCGTCACCCAGGCTAGAGTGACGCCTCGGATAGAGGGCCATGGCACACTCTATCCATCGCCTCGGATAGAGGGCCGTGGCACTCTCACAGCCACTGCAGCGTTGACCTGGGCTCCAGAGATCCTTCCACCTCAGAATTCCAAGAAGTCAGAACTATAAGTACACGCTACCATGCCCAGCTGATTTTTTGATTTATTGTAGAGAAGTTGCCCGGGTCTCGGCCTCCCAAAGTACTGGGATTACAGGCTGAGTCACCGAGCCCAGTCAGAGATTTTTTTTTTTTTTTTGTAGAGACGAGGTCTCACTATGTTGCCCAGGCTGGTCTCAAACTCCTAGGTTCAAGCAAGCCTCCCACCTCAACCTCCCAAAGTGCTGGGATAACAGGTGTGAGCATTGCACCTGGCAGATCTTTTTTAAAAACAACCTGGTCTGACAGTCTCTGTCTTTTGATTGGGTTGTTTAATTCCTTCACATATATTGTCATTGATACAATTGAATCTACATCTACCATCTCTTTCATTTTCTGCCTCACATTTTTGTTGTTGTTTTGTTTTGTTTTGTTTTGAGTTGGAGTCTCACTCTGTCGCCCAGGCTGGAATGCAGTGGCATGCTTACCGCCACCATAGCATCGACCTGCTGGGCTCAGGCAATCCTTCTGCCTCAGCCTTCCAAGTAGCTGAAACCATAGCATGCGCCATCATGCCCGGCTCATCTTTCTTGATTTATTGTAGAGTCAAGGTCTCGCCAAGTTGCCCGGGCTGGTCTCAACCCCTGGGCTCAAGCAATCCTCTCACCTTGGCCTCCCAAAGTGCTGGGATTACAGATTTGAGCCACTGTGCCCGGCCACGTTTTTTTGTTCCTTTGTTCTTCTTTCACTGTTTTCTTTTGCCTCAAGTGGATATTTTCTAGGGCAGCATTTTAACTCCTTTAATGCTTGTTTTCACTGTCTTTTTGGAAGTGTTTTCATAGTGGTTGCTCTGGTCTCCTCATAGACATCTTTACTTCTCAGAATCGATCTCAGATTCCTGCTATTACTAGCGGCAAGTCTGTGCTAATCCCTTAGAGCTCGGCTTTCTCAGGACCTCACTCACCTGAGCAAATGGCCTGGATCTTCTAAGGAAGCTGATGCGTCCTTTGCCCGAATGGGGTGTCTTTGCCCTTCGAGCCTCAGAGCATTCTGTAGGACAGGACAGGGTAGGGACGCCAGCCCCTCCGTCGCCCTCTCCTTGTGGCTCTGGCCTCTTCAGCTCCCTCGCCCCGTCAAAGCTGACCCTGACATGGGACTCCAAATCTGGGTCAGCGTGCCCCGCCCACTTGAGATGTGCAGTGCAAGAAAGTCCCAAATGAGTCTGGAGAGGACTGCCTTGAAGGCCCCCAGAGCGGTGGGTTTTGGGGTGGCCCGTGACATGCTCATTGGCTGTGACCTGCTTGGTGAGATCCTGGATGGCACCTGTGTGATGGCGGTCAGGGTGGCACAGGGCCAGGGGGCTGGGTGGCCAGTGGAGCAGGCGCCCTGGTCGTCGATGTGTTCTGGCTTCATTGGGAAGCTTGATCAGAACTTCACAGAGCTTGCGGACAGTTTATTTTCTGCCATACAGTTCACCCTTTTAAAGTGTCTAATTCAGGCTGGGCACGCCTGTTATCCCAGTGCTTGGGAGGCCTAGGTGAGAGGTTTGCTTGAGGTCAGCATTGTGGGCAACCTGGCAAGACCCTGGTCTCTAAAAAAAGTGGAATAAAGTGGAATTAAGTGATTGTTAATATAGTAACAGAGCTGTACAGTGGCCATCACCACGGCCTGCTTCCAAAATACTCCATCGCCTCGGAAAGAAACCCATCTTGGTGGTGGTCACTCCCCATCCCCTCCCCCAGCCCCCACTGATGTCCTTCTGTCTGCGGACTGGCCTGTTCTAGATATTTCGTACAAATGGATTGGGCCTCATGGAGCGTGACGCCCTCTAGGTCCATCCTGCGCTGTGGCCTGTGTCCGAGCCTCCTTCCTGCTCTTGGCTGAGTCGTGTTCTATGTGTGTTTGGACCGTGTTTATTTACCCCTCATGCGCTGATGAACATTTGGGTTGTCTCCATGTTTTGGTTGTTATACACTGCGGCTGTGGACATTCACCCATGAACTTTCGTGTGGATGGATATGTTCAGCTGTCTGGGTAGACACCTAGGAGTGGAATTGCTGGGGCCTGTGGTGACTCCACGTTTAGCGTTTAAGAATCGGCCAGGTTGTTTTCCAAAGCGGCTGCACCATGTTCGGTTCCACCAGCCACATGGGAGGGTCCATTCGGCTTGGTGTCTTCATCTGAAGTGGTGAGGAGTGGGTCCCAGCCTCCGTCTGGTGACCGCTAACTCCCAGAGTCACATGTCCTTGTCTTTAAGATCTCCTGTTCCCATATGGCACAGCTGCTGATCTGCTAGAGGGACCCTGTGTCTCTGTGCAGCCACCAAGATCAGCTCCTTGTTTGTTTATTTATTTATTTTTGAATCTGAGTCTTACTCTGTCACTCGCAGTGGCCCGCTCATGGCCACCGCAGCCTCGATCTGCTGGGATCAAGTGATCCTTCTACCTCAGCCTCCTAAGTAGCTGGGACTACAGGCATGCACCACCATGCCTGGCTAATTTTTTGATTTATTGTAGAGATGAGGTCTCGCCATGTTACCCAGGCTGGTCTCGAACCCCTGGCTCAGGCAATCCCCTTGCCTCCCCCTCCTAAAGTGCTGGGATTCCAGGTGTGAGCCACCATGCCCGGCTGAAGGCCAGTTCTTTGAAACCCTCTTGGCTGTTATAAAAGGGGTACATGCAAGCCATTGGGCTGCGGTTCTACATTTCCTGCCTTCTGCTCCCAGAGGGGACTTTCTTGGCATCTTGGCAGAGGCTTTCCTGGTTGTCACTGTGTGTCCGATGTGGATGTCTGCACTTCCAGCCATTGTGTGTGCCGTTATTCTCCTGGTGAGCACTGAGGTTACTCGTGCTTTTTTCCTTTATTTATTTATTTATTTATTTTTGAGTCAGGGTCTCGTCTTGCTCTGTGGCCCAGGCTGGAGTGCAGGGGCATGATCACAGCTCACTGCAGCCTCGACCTCCTGGGCTCAGGAAATCCTCCTCCTCAGCCTCCTTTTTATTTTTGGTAGAGATGGGGTCTCACTGTGTTGCCGAAGCTGCTCTTGAACTCCTAGGCTCAAGCAATCTTCCTGCCTTGGCCTCCCAAAGTGCTGGGATAGTAGGCATGAGTCTCTGCATCTGGCTCTTTCCCTTTTATTTTATTTTATTTTTTTGAGTTGGAGTCTCACTCTGTCACCCAGACTGGTGTGCAGTGGCCATTCCCGGCCCCTGCAGCCTTGACCAGCGGGGCTCCAGCGATCCTTCTGCCTCAGCCTTCCAAGCAGCTGGAACTACAGGCGTGCACTACCACGCCCGGCTGATTTTATTTTATTTTTTGATTTATTGTAGAGACGAGGTCTCGCCAAGTTGCCCAGACGCGTCTTGAACCCACGAGCTCAGGCAATTCACTTGCCTCGGCCTCCCAAAGCGCTGGGATTACAGGCTGAGCCACCGAGCCTGGCCCCCTCTTTCCCTTTTTTTTTTTGAGTTGGAGTCTCACTCTGTCGCCCAGACTGGAGTGCAGTGGCCACTCCCGGCCACCGCAGCCTCGACCTGCTGGGCTCCGGCGATCCTTCCGCCTCAGCCTTCCGAGTAGCTGGAATTACAGGCATGCGCTACCACGCCCGGCTGATTTTTTGGTTTATTGTAGAGATGAGGTCTCGCTCCCCAGGCGGGTCTCGAACCCGCGGGGTCAGGCAATCCACTCGCCTCAGCCTCCCAAAGGCGCGGGATGACAGGCTGAGCCACCGAGCCCGGCTCCTCTTTCCCTTTTAACACTGCTGCAGTGAGTGTCCTCCGGCCATCTCCTTGAGGTGACTTTGGCGCCTGTCATATTTTGGAACATGCTGCTCTGTTGTCCCCTGAAGGGTGGTCTGAACCGACACTCCACCGGCAGTATGGGGCAGTCTTTGTGCTGGGAACAACCCCGGTCTCAGTCCCTTCTTTTAATCTGTCTCTGGTCACTTCTTTTCTGAATTGTCGGTTCATGGTCTTTGCCTGCTTTTGAATTGGTGTGTTTGTTCATTTATTTATTTATTTATTTATTTTTTGAGTTGGAGTCTCACTCTGTCGCCCAGACTGGAGTGCAGTGGCCGCTCCCGGCCACCGCAGCCTCGACCTGCCGGGCTCCGGCGTTTGTTTGTTTATTTATTGAGTTGGAGTCTCACTCGGTCGCCCAGACTGGAGTGCAGTGGCTGCTCCCGGCCACCGCAGCCTCGACCTGCCGGGCCCCAGTGATCCTTCCGCCTCAGCCTTCCAAGTAGCCGGAATTACAGGCATGCGCTACCACGCCCGGCTGATTTTTTGATTTATTGTAGAGATGAGGTCTCGCCAAGTTGCCCAGGCGGGTCTCGAAACCGCGGGCTCAGGCCATCCACTCACCTCAGCCTCTCAAAGGCGTAGGATGACAGGCTGAGCCACCGAGCCCGGCTGCGTTTATTTTTTTTCTTGACTTTTAACAGAGTTTCTCAGACTCGGCACCCTTGAGAGCTTAAGTCAGATTGTTTCCTGTGGGGTCTGTCATGTGCCCTGCAGGGTTTGAGCAGCATCCCTGGCCTCCCTCCACGCCATGCCAGGAGTACCCCCATCATGACAGCCATGGATGTCCCCAGACGTGGCCCGTGTCCTCCAGGGCAGGCCTGCCCGGCTGTGAGCCACTTCTCTGTGACAAAACCCCCTGCTAGAGAGTTGTCCCCTTCTCAGCTTCACACGAACCTCTGGCTTCTTTTGGTGAGTTATGACATGGGATGTTTTAGAGATGGTTGCCGGACTTGTCCTTTCTTGGGGCTCTGGTTTCATGACCTGCTTGGAGAGCTCTTCCTGTCCTGAGATGATAAAGACAGTAGCCGCCTTTCTCCTTCACTTCTGTGGCTTTATGGCGTTCTGGAAGCAGCCGGTGGCGGCAGCTCTGGGTCTCCCAGGCTTCTACTTCCAGCTCCCCAGTTACCAGCTTGCACTCTTGGACAAGTCCCTTCACGCCCTGTGCCTCAGTTTCCTCCCCTGCAGTGGGCTGTCCCACTGACACCTGCATCATGGGGTTGCCGGGCTGGTCTGACGGGTCAGGCGGTTAGAGCTGTGGCCGTGTGGGGTATCGCCCTGATGCCCTCCTCATCGCCATCGTCCTCTTACCCTGTTGTCCTTGGGGAGGGAAGCCCCAGATTATGTCCAGGGAGGTCGTGACCCTGGCCTGGGTCTCAGGGCACGGCATGGGGGACAGGCAGGTCCCCCGCCCCACCCAGGCCTGGGAGCTCTAGGCAACTGAAATTTCAAGGCAGATGTGCAGATAAATAGATGATTTTGGTCATGATTATGGTTTACATAATTAATTATGGAACATCAAAGACCCAGATGCCTGGGGTCACCCTCTGGCTGGGCGGGGCGCTTGCAGGGGGCCCTGAGACTGTGGCATCCCCCTCCTGCTGGGGGCAGTGACCAGGGCCAGGTGGCCCGTGCTTCCCTACCCATTCTCTCCTCTTGAGCAGGGGTTCCAGAAGGAATCACGAGGCCACCTGTGGGCATGATTTCTGGTCGACCAAGAAGTAGCGGAGATGAGAGGAGGGCTTCCCAGGCCCCGCCCACCCAGACCGCGACAGCGACGCGTGGCCCTGCTGGCCTTCGTCCCTCCTCCCACGTTCTGTCCTCGCACTGTTCCTACTCCATTCCGTGTGTCGCAGACATGACGCTCTTTAGTGCTAAGCCTGTCCGTGTGTGTTTCCCCAACCAAGAGTTCGCTCGTTGAGTTTTCAAAGTCCGGACATTAGCGCTGCTACGCTACCATGGTCTGATCTGCAGACCCTGCTGTCTTGGCCGTGATGTCCTTACCTGTCAGCAGAGAATCCGGGTCGCATGTTGCACTCAGGTGTCTGTCCGTCATCCCTTTATCCGGGACGTTCCTGAACCCGTCTGGGGTCTGTGGCTCTGATGTTTTGAGGAGGACAGGCCTGTTGCTCTGTTATGTCCCGCTACATGGGTTTGTTGGGACCAGACCCAGGCCACACGGGGTGGGAGGATATCACGGCGCTGACGTGGGGTCCTCCCCGGTGCATTGGCTCAGGAGGCCCCTTGGTTAAGGCCGGGCTGCCACGTTTCTCCCCATGGCCGCTCTTTGACCACCTGTGTTGAGGAAGGGTCACAAGGGAAGGACTGTGAGCCCGTGAACCCGCAGCTGCTTTCAGGCCCTGTGTCAGGCTGCGCGGCCACCAGGGACTCCCGCCAGGTGGAGCCATCTAGCCCATCTGCGTGTGTGGGCCGATGTCTCCTCCCTTTCTTGCTTATTTCTATCAGTGTGGCTCAGGGACTCTTTATTCGTGGGTTTAATCCACACTGTCACCGTGGATTCGGTCACTCATGTGGTCCCAGGCCTGTTCACTGGGAGCCCTGGCAAGTTGGCTCCTAGGCCGGGGCGGTGTCCCCACCCTGCTCTGGCCCCCTGCCCGTCCTGCCATCTGCCTCCCTGCAGTCAGCCTGGGACTGGCCAGTTCCCCAGGAGCCCTAGTTCTGTCTGTGGAGGTGCCACTTAGAAACCAAGGCCTGGTGCGTAGGGTGCTCATTGCTGCTGGGGTGTCTGTGCTTCCAGCAGAGCTGGGGAGCAGGGGTACACATCGTGTACACCTGCCTGTGTTGCTGTGTGTATATGTACTGTATGTGCTCAGACACCAGCGCACAGACTCCGCGTCCAACCATGAGGGCATTCGCCCTGACGCCCTTGAGCTCACACTGAAGCCCCCGGTTCCCACTCAGCACCCCCTGCCATCCTCTTGGTATTTCTAACCCTTCCCTGATGGTGAGAACCACTCACTGCCTGCAGTAAAAGCATCTCCCGAGCAGGAACCAGTGTTTCCTTTATCCTTATCCCGAAGACATACGGGTCCAAACTGCATTTAGAAGTTACCTGGGCTAGTGCTCTGTTTGCTGGAAATAAGCTTGGCTTATCTGTTTCTGTTAGGATTTGGGGTTAGGGTCCTCCCCCCACTTCTGGTTGATTTCATTTATTTATTCACTCACCGATTGATTTAGTATGCAGAACATGAGTGGCTCCAAAGTCAGGACTGTGCAGAATGGTGCAGAGAGAGGTGTCATCAATACTCCACTCCTCCCTGTTCCCTACTACCCACCCCCTGCAGGATCTGGCGTATGGGTTTTTATGTTCGCCTCTTTTTACAGGAAGGTTGCGTAGTGGGGTCTCTGTGCTCTTTTCCCTTGAGAGCATGTCTTGGCCCTCCATTTCAGGCATGGAGACTGTCCTGGCTCCTCAGCACAGCTGCCCAGTGTGTCCAGCAGAGATGTGGCACTGTCCACCAACTTCTCCCACGTGTGGGCATTAAGGCTGTTGCCAGACTCTTACAGTTGAGCAGTGCTGGTGTAGATAGATTAGACAATCTTTGGGTGGATTTGTGCCACCTGTGGGCCTGCGTGTGGTCCCTTCCGCTGTGGCCTGGAGGTGTGGTTCCCCACCTCGCCAGCAGGGCGCACTGTTCCCCGTCCAAACACATGCCCATCCCAGCCTGGGTAAGATGTGGGGTCTCAGTGGAGTTTTCATTGGCGTGTCTGGCATTAGGAGTGGGCGTGGGCCCTGGTCACGTGATCCAGGCCATCTTATGTCTTTTCTGTGACTCTTCTCTTTACACCTTTCACCCATTTTTAACATTGGACTTTTGGCCTTTTCGCCTAACTTAAATCTTCAAGAGATATTGGGGAGATGAACCCTTGGGGTGTGTGTTACAGATCATTTTTCTCTCTGTCTCCCAGCCGCCTTTGGCTGGCCTTTTTGGCATGTTTGTTTTCTCCTGCAGGTAGCGTGTTTGCTTTCCTTTCTTCTTTCTTTGCTGTCCTTTCTTTCTTTGACAAGGTCTTGCTATATCACCCAGGGCTGGTCTGCATCCTTCTGCCTCAGCCTCCCAAGTAGCTGGGACTACTGGCATGCCTGCACGGCCAGCTCATTTGTCAGTTGTTTCACACAGTCTGACTCTGTGCCTTCTTTGCCTCTGGTTTGAGTCATGGCTGTAAAGCCCGCTCCTCCACCGAGGCCGGCCACCCCTGCTTTCCTTGGTGCATGAGGCTCGCGCTTCCCGATAGATTTCCTGAGCCATCTGGCGCTCACGCTTGTGAATGGTGTGAGCTAGGGACTGTCTTCCTTTGCTGTTTTCCCCTGGCCTCCCGGTGTCCCAGCACCACTGGTGGTGGAAAAGCCCCTCCTCACCCGGGGCTTTGAATGTCACCTTTGTCCCATGCAGGCTCTGGCCATGCTCGGGTCTGTCCCGGACTTCTGTCCCCTGTGCAACTGTCCCCACCTGTGGTTCCCATGGTCAGGTGCTCTGCCGGGCACGAATTCTCTGTCCTCCTCCGCTTGTCATGTCCCGCTGGGTATTACATGTTAGGGTTTGTGAATTTCCCTGTGTTGTTGGTGTGCAAGTGCTGATGGGAAGTTAATACAGGACAGTGATATGGGAACTGGCCGTGGCTGGGCGGTGGATGGCCTGTGTCCTGGGGGGCTGGCACGATGGCAGGATTGCAGTTAAGGCTTCCTTTTTTATTTTTATTTTTTGAGTCGGGGATTTCACTCTGTCGCCCAGGCTGGAGTGCAATGTGTGATCATAGCTCATACAGCCTCAACATCCTGGACTCAGGTGATCCTCCTGCCTTAGCCTCCCGAGTAACTGGGACTATAGGCATGCACCACCACACCTGGTGGTGCATGCCTATAATCTCAGCACTTTGAGAGGCTGAGGCAGGAGGATTGCCTGAACCTAGGAGTTTGGGACCAGACTGGGCAACATAGGGCAACCTTTTTTCTACACAAAAATCAAAAATTGCCTGGGCCTGGTGGAGTGCGTGTATATAATCCCAGTGTTTTGGGAGGCCGAGGCTGAAGGATTGCTTGAGTTCGAGGCTGCAGTGAGTTGATTGCACCTTTGCACTCCAGCCTGGGTGACAAAGTGAGATCCTGTATTTTTTTTTAAAAAAGGGCAAGCGGGATGAGTTGGTCACCCTGGCACACTCTGTGGCCCAACCTCTACCCTCTTGGCCCTGGAAGAGGCGCCCCCTCCAGAGATGCCCAGGCAGTGCCCTCCTTGCCCCCTGCCTGTGGGCGATGTCCCCAGCACTCAGCAGGTGCTCTCAGGGTTCCTGTCCGTATCTGGGATACAGCATGAGCCCTCCCAGTGCCGGTGCTGGGAGTGTGTCCACATGGCCCACCCTGTGGCTGGGTGCGGATTGCTGCTGACTTCTGCCACCCATAACCCTCAAAGGCGAGAAGGGCGGCAGGTGATCTCAGTGTCCACATGGGCACATGGTGGGGTGTGGCACCTGGACAGTAGCTGGAGGGCGAGGTGTCTGAAGAGAGGTGTTGCCAAGTTTTCCTCCCAAGAGGACCTGCCTGGCCACTGCACACATTGACTGGGGGGGTCACCCGTTCCCCGACGGCTTTAGCCACCCAGAGTGTCGCCCGACTTTCTGGTGCTTGCCCAACTGAACCTCCTGTGTGATGCGGACAGTGACAGCCATTGACTGGGGCACAGCACGCCCGCCCCTTCAGAGGCCTTACGCCTGTTGCCTTACTGAGTCTGGTGGTGGGGAGCACCCCAGGTCACAGTCTGGCTGGGGCCTGTGCTCCTCACCCCAGCCCCGCCTGGGGTCCCCGAGAAGAAGGACCTCGACGCCAGAGGACCGTGGGGTGAGAAGCCCTAGGCCTCCCTTCTCGGCAGTAGCCTCGGCTCATGCCTGCTAGGCTGCAGGGTGGAGGGCCCCCTCGGCCCTGGCCCTGGGCATCGCAGTAGTGCCAGGGCAGAGGAGTCTGGGGCAGGGGTCGCGGTCCTCCTCTGCGAGTATGATGTGACGTCTGCCTCGTGCTGCACCCCAGGGGCCTCCAGTGTCTGATCTGGGCACGGTGGGGGTCTCGGGAGGTGTCTCATGGTGGGGGCAGCCTGCAGCGCTGCACAGGGTGAGCGGTGGGCAGGAGCCAGGACTGTGTGTGTCCCCGGCAGGCCTCCCACTTCATGCTTGGCGTCCAGCGAGAGCCCAGGTAGAGCGGCCTCTCTCTAGGCCCTCCTTGACACCCACTCCAGCCGTCAGCCCACATGCCCCCTGCCGCCTCCAGGCTGCGTGTGCTGCCGCTCCCCAGAGCCCTCTTGGCCTCGCTCCCTCCCCGCCTGCAGCTGGGCGCTCTCTGCTTGTTGCTGCCCTCTGTCGCTTTCCTGGCCACTGGCTGGGCCGGTCCATCGCATCGTTTCCCACCTGTGTTGCCACATCGCACCCGACGGGACCCGCAGCTCTTTGGGATCTGACTGAGTTGGTTGGAGTGTGGCAGCCTCTGTCTTCTGCCCGGAGCGCGACGATGGTGCTAGCGCCTTTAAGCGTGCTGGGAAGATTGAACGGAGACCCACGTGAGCACCATGAGGGCCACAGAACCGGCCCTGGCCCCGTGCCAGGAACGTCATGGGATTCGAGGAGGCCGGAGCTGGGCTCAGACCCGGGCAGGGACCTGGCCTGAGTGGGCAGGGGGAACCTTCCGGAAGGCCTTGGAGGGGGCCCTGTCCCGAGGCCCTGAGAGCGGTCCCCGACTTCCCTCTCCCAGCCGAGAGCAGGGAAACACCAAGGCAGAGTCTTCAGGCTTAGCATCGAATGGCAGCTCTCAGCAGGCCCTGCTGTCTCGGGAGCAGGGTTTGGAAGGGTTCTGGAAGGGTCTGGAAGCCCCCTTCTTGTGCTCTCTGTGTGGTTCTGGCCTCTTCCTAATCTCCTGCTCCGTTGCCTGATGTCGAGCCTCTTTTCGTATGGTCATTGGCCATTCGTGTATCTTCTTCGGAGAAATGTCGGCTCAGTGCTTGGCCCATTTTTTCAGTGGCTTGTCGGTCCTTTGTTGCTGAGTAGGAGTTGATGCGTTCTGGATAGAGTCCCTACTCAGATACATGGCCTGCGAACATTCTCTCGTGTTTCGCGAGTCTCTTCGCTTTTTTGGTGGGCCTTTGCAGCACAAGGTCCAGCTTACTCAGTGTTCCTTTTGTCACGTGTGCTTTTGGTGTTGTGTCTAGAGACTCTGTCTAATCCAGGTCACAAGGATTTACTCCTGTTTTCTCTAAGAGCTTTACAGTGTTGTACTTACATTTAGACCCATGCCCTGTTTTGCGGTAGCTTGCGTATGCAGTGGGAGGTAGGGGCCCCCTTTATTCTTTGGCATGTGGATGTCCAGCTGTCCCAGCACCCTTGGGTAAAAGAGTATCCCGCTCCCACAGAGTAGTCTTGGCATCCTGGCTGAAGTCCGCGTGTGGGTTTACTTCTGGCTCTCTGCCGTTGGTCTGCACGTCTGTCCTCGTGCCAGGGCCACCCTGTCTTGATTCCTGTAGGTTCCTCCCCGAGTTATTTTATATCTAGTTTTGGGTGTGGAAAAGGGTGTGGTCCCTACGTTTTCCATGGAAGGATCCGGATCACCTGATGAGACTAGACCCTCCTTAGTGGGGATCTGGGAAGCCCCAGCTGTTCTCGCTTCCCGACTGAGCCGTTGTGTGTCCTCTGGGGCTTTGGCGTGTAATTTGGAGGCTCTGGTGAAGTGTTTGTAGATAAGAGGCTGCCTCCCCAGGATGCAAGGTGGGTGGGAAGCTCAGTCTCTCCATTCCTTCGGTGGGGAAGGCGACACTTGTGCCCTCAGGTGTGGCCTTATTCTCAGCGTGGACCGGAGCGTGGGGTCCGGTTTTGGTGGTCTGGATCCTTTCACAGCCCGACTCTCTGCCCTCTCCCAGCTGAAGCCTGGTCTGCTGTGAGCTTCAGAGGACAGAGTCCAGGTGGCTGTTGGTTTGTTTCTTTTTTAACTTTTCGCCCGAAATCGTTTGAGGCTTACTGAGCTGTGGCAGCGGCGGCACAGAGCGTTGTGTGTGCCTTCCACCTGGCCTCCCGGTGTCGGCATCTTACGTAACCACAGGATGCTCGCAAGTAGCAGATCCCACGGCGCCTGCTGCTCCCCAGCTGCAGCTCTGATGGGGTGCCACGGGGTCCTGCTTGTGTCCCCTTCCTGGCCCAGCACCCTTCCAGGATCCCGCAGGATGTCCGGCTCCTTGGGGCTGTGCCAGGCTCTCCGTCTTTCCTTGTCTTTCATGCCCTTGGCGCTGGAGGGCGCTGGGCGGGTGTTTTGCAGGAGGCTGCACTTGGCTTTGTGTGCTGCTGTCTCGCGATTAGACTGGGTTCCGGATCTCCTTGGAAGGCGCCACAGGGCTGGTGGCCAGTCCTTCCCTGGGTGGCGTGTCACCTGGATGTTGACTGTGATGGCCTGGTTACAGTGCCAGCCAGGTTTCCCTGCTGCAAGGTTACTCTCTTTCCCTTTGGGGCTTTGAGACTGTGCATGGATCCTGTTTCTTTTTTTTTTTTTGAGTTGGAGTCTCACTCTGTCACCCAGACCGGAGTGCCGTGGACGCTCCCGGCCACCGCAGCCTCGACCTGCTGGGCTCCGGCGATCCTTACGCCTCAGCCTTCCAAGTAGCTGGAACGACAGGCGCGCGCTACCACGCCCGGCTAATTTTTGATTTATTGTAGAGATGAGGTCTCGCCAAGTTGCCCAGGTGAGTCTCGAACCTGCGGGTTCAGGCAATCCACTCACCTCGGCCTCCCAAAGCGCTGGGATTACAGGCTGAGCCACCGAGCCTGGCGGGATCCTGTTTCTTAAACGTCTGCCACATCTCCCTCTGGATTCTTCTAGCAGGAATTGTTGCTGTAGCGTTGGGATGGGGGTTTCCTGCTACTCTCATCACTTCCATACCTTAATTCAAATTTACTTGTAGAGAAGAGCCCCCTTCTCCCCACATTTTTAAAAACATTTTCCTTTCCTTTTTTTTTTTTTTTTTTTTTTGAGTTGAGTCTCACTCGGTTGCCACCGCAGCCTCGCCTGCTGGGCTCCAGCGATCCTTCCGCCTCAGCCTTCCGAGTAGCCGGAATTACAGGCATGCGCTACCACGCCCGGCTGATTTTTTTTAATTTTTATTGTAGAGATGAGGTCTCGCTGTCCAGGCGGGTCTCGAATCTGCAGGCTCAGGCAGTCCACTCACCTCAGCCTCCCAAAGGCGCGGGATTCCAGGCTGAGCCGCCGAGCCCGGCTTCCTTTCCCTTTTTTTTGAGACAGGGTCTCACTGTGTCACCCAGGCTGGGATGCAGTGGTGTGATCACAGCTCACCGCAGCTTCCACTTTCTGGACTCAAGTGATCCTCCTGCCTCAGCCTCCCGAGTAGCTGGGACTGTGGGCCTTCCCCACCACATCTAGCACATTTAAAAATTTTTTGTAGAGACGAGGTCTTGCTGTGTTGTCTAGGCTGGACACCAACTCCTGTCCTCAGGCAGTTCTCTTATCTCAGCCTCCCAGAGTGCTAGAATTACAGCTGTGCGCCCCTGTGCCTGCCCCTCATTTACTGATTAAGTTTAAAATTGCACATCAGTCAAGATGTCTGGTTCTGTAGGTTAGAACCCAATAGTCACCACATTGTTGGCCGAGTTGTCTCTGCCCTGGCCGTCAGGACTCCTTTCCCGTGCCCTCCTGTGTGCGCCCGTCCTCTACTGAGCGTTTCCTTCCTCCCTGGGCCCACAGGATGCTCCAGGCTCATCTCGGATAGTCCCTACCCCAACCTGGAATCGGCCATGACCCCCAAGGAGCCTCGGTTTCTCTGCAGGAAAGAAACGTTTAGAGACCACGGTCTGGGTCCTGGGTATGCTTGCTGCCATGGAGTGTCACTGCCTCTGGCCCCTCTGCCCATGGGGCTTAGAAATAGGAGCACTAGCCGGGCTCGGTGGCTCAGCCTGTAATCCTGTGCCTTTGGGAGGCTGAGGTGAGTGGATTGCCTGAGCCCGTGGGTTCGAGACCCGCCTGGGCAACTTGGCGAGACCTCATCTCTACAATAAATCAAAAATCAGCCGGGCACGGTAGCGCGCGCCTGTAGTTCCAGCTACTTGGAAGGCCGAGGCGGAAGGATCGCCGGAGCCCAGTGGGTCGAGGCTGCGGTGGCCGGGAGGGGCCACTGCACTCCAGTCTGGGCAACAGAGTGAGACTCCCACTCAAAAAAAAAAAAAAAAAGAAATAGGAGCGCTAGCCAGGCTCGGTGGCTCAGCCTGTAATCA
Source organism: Cephalopachus bancanus (assembly GCA_027257055.1). Lineage (NCBI taxonomy): Eukaryota > Metazoa > Chordata > Mammalia > Primates > Tarsiidae > Cephalopachus > Cephalopachus bancanus. Next base: position 526,836 of record JAPVLO010000582.1, on the reverse strand, counting down.
TGCGCCTTGGAGGCTGAGGTGAGTGCATTGCCTGAGCCCATGGGGTCGAGACCCGTCTGGGTAACTTGGTGAGACCTCATCTCTACAATAAATCAAAAAATTAGCCGGGCGTGGTAGCGTGTGCCTGTAGTTCCAGCTACTTGGGAGGCTGAGGCGGAAGGATCGCCGGAGCCCAGCAGGTCGAGGCTGCGGTGGCCGGGAGCGGCCACTGCACTCCAGTCTGGGTGACAGAGTGAGATTCCAACTCAAAAAAAAAAAAAGAGGCCGGGCTCGGTGGCTCAGCCTGTAATCCTAGCACTTTGGGAGGCTGAGGTGAGAGGATTGCCTGAGCCTGTGGGTTCGAGACCAGCCTGGGCAACTTTGTGAGACCTTGTCTCTATAGTAAATCACAAAAACTAGCTGGGCATGGTGGCATGTGTCCATAGTTCCAGCTACTTGGAAGGATGGCTGAACCTAGCAGGTTAAGGCAGCAGTGGCCATGAGCATGCCACAGCACTCCAGCCTGGGTGACAAAGTGAGACTCCAACTCAAAAAGAAAGAAAGAAAGAAAGAAAGAGAACACTAGCACATGCACACATGCCTGTCTGCATGTGTTTGTTTATTTTCTTGAGTTGGGGTCTCACTCTGTTGCCCAGGCTGGAGTGCAGTGGCACAATCACTGCTCACTGCAGCCTCGACCTGCTGGGCTCAGTCGAGCCCAGCCTCCTAAGTAGCTGGGACTACAGGTGCATGCCCCCATGCCCAGCTAATTTTTTGATTGTAGGGGCGAGGTTTCGCCACATTGCCCAGGCTGATCTCAATCTCCTCGCCTCAAGAGCTCCTCCTGCCTTGGCCTCCCAAAGTGCTGGGGTTACAGGTGTGAACCACTGCACCAGCTGTGCATGTCCTTGTTTATTTCTCTTTTTTCAATAGCCCTTCAGTTCATACTGATAGGATGCTACAGTGTTCCAGTCATGGACCTGTTGGAGGCTTTGGTGGCTTCCCCCAACCTATGGGGGGGCACAGAGATTCCGTAGAAGCCAGGACCTTCCTATTGGCTGAGACAGGTACCTGGTGAGTGTGCAGGTGAAAGTGTCCCTCCTATGTGCCCAGAGACTACCTGGCTGCTGATCTCTCCCTGCACTGAGCCTGGATAGAAGGTGGACCATGTGGTCTGGTGGGTGCCCAGCCTTCTGAGCCCCTCGAGGGTCAGCCCCGGGCGGCCCAGGTGACAGACAGATGACTCCATGACCGGGATGGCTCGCTTGGGGTGGGGGCTGAGTCCTTGGGGTCCCCCAGACGCTGCCTGCTGAGGGCAGTCCCCGATGCCCTAGCTCTTCTGATTCCCATGTCATCTCCCCCAGGCCACCTGGCGGCTCCTACCTGGGCTGTTTCCCCCGGGCTGCGGACCCGCGGCTGTTCTGAGTCTCAGCGTGCGCCCTCCGGGGGTGTCAGTGTCTGACCCTGGGGGCCGCCCGCGGGCGTCTGTTCCGCCTCAGCAGGCTTGCTTGCCCGCCCATTCCGCAGGACCAGTAAACCCAGACCACCCGCAGCTTCACATTTCTTTCAAATTAGTAGATGTGGGATTTCAGAGCAGCCACAGATCGACTGGGAAATGGGAAGGAAGACGGTGGTGTTCCTACGCCCTGTGTCCTTGTCAGTGTTACCTCATGTGGCCAGTGTCCCGTGGGGAGCTGACGGTGATGGGTAGCAACCGAAGGCCGCACTTGCTCAGGTTTCCTCTGCTTTTCCCTCGTGGCCCACCCAGGACCCCACATGGTAGCCAGTCATCGCGTCTTGTGAGTCTGGGCTGTGGCAGTTGCCAGACGTCCCGCGTGAGGATGTCCGGGAGCGCTGGCCAGGCAGGTCGTGGGACATCTGGGTAGGCGCTGGCTCCGGCTCTCCCCTGTGAGGCTGGGTGCTCGGCGAGGAGGCCCCTCCCACCATGGCCTGTCAGCCATTAAGGCGCAGCTAGTCCCAGCGGTGGGGCTGGATGGTGGCCTGGCTGTTTGTGTCCTTCCGGCCTCTCCTGGGTGAAGGAGTGCTCCCCCGCGTTCCATTTGTGCACCCCATGGAAGGCGTCACTGCCACAGCTCACGCCTGAGGAGTGGGCAGCTCCCTGCGCCTTTCATCCCTCACCCTGGCCTTGTGCAGAGCCTGTGGCCGGTCTGAGGCCAGGATCAGCAGTCCCGAGCCTCCAGAGTAACCAGGGCTGGCGTGGGGCCTCTGCCCCCGAGGAAACCGTGGAGGTGGCCTGGCCGGTCTCTGGCCCACTGGGGGTGGGGCCGGGTGAACAGAAGCTTCGGCCCAGACTGTGCCCTGAGAGCTGGGCCCGACCTCGGCCTTGACCCTCCAGCCTCCCACTGGGAGTTGGTACTTCTGGTGCTGGGGGGGGGCAGGAAGACCTGAGATCTTGGTAGCCTGTGGGCAGCAGAGTACTGGATCTGTCCAACGCGCCTCAGGGCCTGGTGGCCTCCCTGCCTTCCAGACCATGTGCGGGCGGAGACAAGCCACACAAAGACCATTACAGGTGACAAGAGGGAGTAGCATCCCACTGAGACCTGGGCGCTGGCAGCAGCATGGGTCATGGGAGAGGAAAGGTCCCTCCTCACCTCCCCGGGGACTGGGCATGTGCCCGAAATGCCTCAGGCTGAGGGTGGGAACAGCAGGCCGACGGGGCCTCCCCGGGCTAAGACCAAGCTATGGGCAGGGCTGGTCCCTCCTGGGGGCTCCAGGAGACCCCATGAACCCCCTTCCAGCGTCTAAAGGTACCCTCACCCCTTGACTTGGGCCCGTCCTCTGTCCTCAGAGCTGACGGCACAGCTCTTCCCATCGCCCTCTGACTGAGCTTCCTCTCCCTCCGAGGAGGCCCCTGTGAGGACATGCCCCCCAGTCACCCAGGAGCATCTCTGGAGCCCTAGCTCAGTTCCATCTGTGAGGTCCCTGTTGCCATGGAAGGGACTTATTGGCGGGCTCTGGGGATTAGGACGGGGGCACCTTTGGGAGCCTGATCCTGCCGGCCTCAGCTCGTCGAGGGATTCTAGAGTGACAGGTCCTCAGGGGACATCGGTGCCACCGGCCATGGCATAGGGCAGGCTCCATGCCTGGACGGACTGGGGAGGTCGCACAGCCTTTGGGAGAGTGACTGGCCGCTTATCCAGGGAGAAGGTGTGCAGCCTGTGGCCTGTAACTTCACGGTAACTCCATGATGTGGTGTGTCCTTCCGACTCAGGTAGTGAAATCAGTTGAATGCACCGTGCCCAATAATTTAAAAAACCAGATTAAAATAAGGTGCAGAGTGTCAGAGTGTGTTGCGATCGTAAGGATATTTGTGAAACTTGCGTTATTTTCAAGTCCTGGTGAATTGTAGAAAGTGTGCATGCAGCCAGTCATGGTGGCTCACGCCTGTCTCCCAGCTGTTCGGGAGGCCAAGGCGGGAGGATTGCTTGAGCCCAGGAGTTCGAGTCCAGCCTGGGCAACATAGTGAGACCCTATATCAAAAAATGGAAAGATTCTTTAAAAAGAAGCGAGAATTGGTGTCAGCTGCGCAGGAAGGAGGCCGCCCAAACTGAGGGTGAGCATGGATGAAGGCTCTGTGAAGGCTCAGATGGGAGGCCCGTAGACCCCGGAGCCTCAGTGTCCTGGACCAGCAGGAGTGGCAGGTCAGCCTGTGAGAGTCTTGGTGCCACATCCAAGCTCAGAGTTCCGTCCCACATCTGTTCAACGAGTGTCCGAGTGTCTGTGTTCAGGACTGTGAAGTCGCCGGCTGCGTGTGTCCCACCCCATGGGGTCACGCCCCTGCCGCCTGCCCTGCCTTCCTGCGCTGTCTCTCGGGGTGTGGGGATGTAACCGGGAACATCTATCTTCCTGAACTTTCTCCTTGGAGGAGGCAGAACTTCTTGGAAGCCTCTCAGCTGCTGTTGGTGTCTCAAGGCTTCCAGAAGCTTCTGTGGTTGAACTGGAGTGTTCTCAGCTCCTGGTTTCGGGAGCTGAGCTTCGAATGGGTCCTCGCTGGAAGAAGCCAGTGGAGAAGGTGCTTATGGTGGTGGGTTTTCGTGCTCGTGAACATTGCGAGGACTTGGAGAAATCTGAATAAAGGTCGGTGTCCCTGGGCTGCCTGCCGCTTTAAGAGTATAACTTAGGACTGAAACCCACATGCCATCAGTGTGGTTAATTGTGTGTTTTTGTACATTGTAGGAGTCGTCACGCAACTGGAGGGGCCTGACGGGAGTCCTAGCAGTTACGGGAACATCTCCACGCTGCAGCCTTGCCATCCGGCCCATAGCCAGGACATTCGGAGTAAGTAGCACAGGCCGGGCCCAGCGGGCCACATGAAGCTGGGCATAAAGGCTGTGACCTCCTAGAGCGGGGGAGGGGTGTGGCCTGCCTGACCCTGAACTCCTGGGGTGTCTGTAGTGAGGGGTCCGTAGATGGGAGCCTCCATGCTGTGGTGCGAGGTTGTTCTGGATGTTTCTTCATTGTGTCCGAATGCCCTGGCTTGCCTCTTGCCCTCTGGCGTTGGAATGTCTGGAAACCCCGAGAACCATGGCTCCGCGTGCATTCTGGGGGACAGTGGGCCCAGTCTGTGGTGTGAGCATCAGCCCTGGGACACCTCTTCTGGACTCGGGGGCCTGTTCCCCTCCCCCAAACACTGCAGGAGGTGGGGCACCGTCTCAGTGGGGTCTCTCAATGGGAGGCCGCTGTCTGTTGCTTCTAAGATCCTGCTACAAGGCTGCTCCGGGCCTTGGCTTCTTCTCCCATGCGCTTCTGTAATCCAAGACAGTGGGTAGTGGGAGGGGACCTGGCAGTAGTCCAGGGGGCCACTTAGACACCAAGGAGCAGTCTCAACCCTTCTAGCTCACCACACGGCCCGTCGTTGGCGGGAGAGCTCTGCGTGGGTTGAGCTGCCCTGCTTGTGCCACGTGTTCCCTGGTGAGTCCATGGTGACTGTCTCTGCTGGTCCCGAGTTACTGGGAAAAGCCGCCTCGCACGCAGTGTTGCTGTCAGGTTCTGTGTCGCTATCCCAGTGCAGAGGAGGGGCACCCATCAGGGCCTAGCAGCCAGTGAGGGCCCAGTGTGGGCTGGGGCTGGAATTGGGCCCGTATGTCATACATAGATGCCTTTTTTGCCCTCCTGTGCCCAGGACTTCGAGGAGAGCGATGGGGCTCAGCCTCCCTGTGGCGAGAAGGGCAAGGTAAAGATAGAGGCATCTTCGCCCTGTGTTGGCAAACTGTGACCCGTGTGCCAGCCAGGCCCCCGTCTGTCCGTGTCAATAAAGTTTTATTGGCACACAGCCATACCCATTGGGGGGGTGTGCCCACAGCCCTGCACGGGCATCCTCTCTGGTCCTGTGCGGGAACCGTGTCCCCCGTTCAGGTCACTCACTCCTGGCTGGGCCGGTGGATGAGGCTGTCGGTGCCTTGGTGTGGACCTTGTCAGCTCTGACACGGCCCTCTGGACATTGCCTTTACCCCTAAAGCTCGGGCTTGACAGGGCGGCCGGTATTCACATCCGGCTGTATTTGGACCAGGTCCACGAGGGCCACTGTGTGCCATGGCTTTCTAATAGCTCTATGTGTGCCGGGGTTGGCATTTGTGACCTTGTCTCTTGCCCACCCCGTGTCGTGTCTGCAGACACTGGCATGGTGACTGAAAGGTGCTGGACCGTGCTCTGGGGAATCCAGGGCGAGGGCTGGGTTCCCTCTCCAGAGCGCCAGGAGGCAGAAAAGCTGAGTCCTCGGGGCAAGCCCCCTTGGCAGGTACCCAGATAGGCTGCTTTGGCTCTGTAAAAAGTAACTTTATTGAGTCAAGTTCACATACGCAACACTCATCCTTTAAAGTATACAATTGAGACCAGGCTCGGTGGCTCAGCCTGTAATCCCAGTACTTAGGGAAGCTGAGGTGAGTGGATTGTCTGAGCTTACAGGTTCAACACCAGCCCAGGCAACTTGGCGAGGCCTCTTCTCTACAACAAGTAAACATTAGATGGGCGTGATAGCGCGTGCCTGTAGTTCCAGCTACTTGGAAGGCTGAGGCCGAAGGATCGCCGGAGCCCAGCAGGTCGAGGCTGCGGTGGCCAGGAATGTGCCACTGTACTCCAGTCCAGATGACAGAGTGAGACTCTGACTCAAAAAAAGAAGAAAAGGAAAAGAAAAAAGCATACACTTCAGAGATTGGTAGTACATTTACAGAGCTGTGCAGCCACCACTGCTGTCTAGTTCCAGAACGTTCCATCATCGCCAGACAAGCCCCATCCCCAACAGTCACTCCCCAACCCATCCCCCAGCCCCCGGCACCCACGAATCCACATCCCGTCTCTGTGGATTGGCCTGTCCTGGTGTGTCCTTTTGTGTCTGGGTCTCTCACGGAGCGTGACGTCCTCAAGGCCCAGCCACGTGGCCTGTGTCGGAGCCTCCTTCCTCTTCAGAGTCCACGTGTGGACAGGCCACGCTGTGTTGATCCGTCACTTGTGGATGAGCATTTATATTGTTTCCGCTTTCATGGAGCTGCTGTCACACAACTGTGAGGACTCGCGTGCAGGTGTTCGTGTGGATGTGCGTGTCTGTTTCCTGCGTGGGTTCCTGGGAGGGGGACTGTGGGGTTCCAGGTTAAGTTCTGTGTTTAACCCTCTGAGGACCCGCCAGGCGTCTCTGCAGAAGCCGTGCCGTGTTACCCCCCCAGCAGGTGCTCGCATGTGGTTCTGGAAACATCTCTCAGGACCGCCGCCCTCCTTCTCCCCTCCTGTCCTAGAGTGGGTTCTCGAGCCCGTGGCAGAGGCTCAGGGTCCCTGGGGCAGCCAGGCCATGGGATGCGTGATGGGGGCTTGCCTCTGGCCGTTTGCTTCTTCGTGTGTTGACTTGATTATGGCGCGTTCTTCCTCCCCACGTCTCCAGGTCTGCTCCCTCAGCCCTTGTGGGTTTTCTGGCCCTGTGGAAAGTCGCCCCTCCGGCCCCCATGTTGATGTCTGCACACATGCACGACTGTGTGGGGGCTGGTGGGAGCCCCTCCCTCGGGCCTCCAGCCCTGGGGGCCGCTGTGACAGCACAGCCGCCTGGGCCACGTCCCCCTGGAGTGCCGTGGCCAGGAGAGCAGCTGTTCTCCTTCGGATGAAGCGCTGAGGTTGCGGGCGGGATGTGGCCTCCACACGGGTTTGCAAGTTGAGGCCGGGTACGTGTTCCTTGCCGGCCTCTGCCAGCCTTCCTCGGGTCGGTCCTTCGTCTGCTCTGCAGTCTGGGGGTCCCGGGGGAGGCCTGGGTGCTGAACTTGGGTGACGCGCCAAGGCCCACGTGTTCCGCGCGGGCGGAGCGCCTGGGGGCCGGCGCCGTCAGTCCTGGGTCACCTCCTGAGGGTGTGGCCCTGGTCACTGTCCCCAGGTGTCGCCTTGCTCTGGGGATTAGGGCTGCGCTGGCCCACGGGGCTCTGGGGCTCGCACCTGTGCTTCCCCCGCCGCCTCTTGTTTGGCGCAGGGCACAGGGAGCAGGGCCCACCGGGGTCACAGGCCCTGGCTGGAGGCGCCGCCCTGGCGTGCCTGTCCCAGCGCGCTTCTGCCTGTGGCCTCAAGCCTGGAAGGAGGAGGCAGGCCGGGAACCCTTGGGGCTCTGCTGTACCCCCACACTCAGGCTGCTGGCGGTCCCCAGGGACGGTCCCTGAGTCAGCCTGTGACCAGCAGTGGCGGCTCTTCCGCCTCAGGGCCTGGTGCTCTGTGCACGCCCGTGATGCCAAGGCACAGCAAGCAGGTGCTGGCCGCCGTGAGGCTCCGTCTCCCTCTGGTGTTCCAGAAGCTGTGCTAGGCAGCCTCCACAGGGGCAGAGCTGGAGGGCCGCGGGGGCAGGGCAGGAGGGCTGGATGGCCGTGGGGGCGGGGCAGGAAGTCTGTGGGGGTGGGGGTGGGGCAGGGGGCTCTGGGGGCGGGGCAGGAGGACTGTGGGGTGGGGCTGGAATGTCATGGGGGCGGGGCTTCGTTCTTTGCGTACGCCATTATCATGTGGCAGTCATGGTGGACTGAATGATGATCCCTAAGATGTCTGTGTCTTAACCCCTGGGACAGGTGGACATGTCACATTCCATGGCAACACGCCCTCTGCCGAGGGTCTGAGTGAAGGACCCTGAGATGAAGGAGGAGCCTCGAGACCCGGGAGCCTGTGTCCTGGCGTTCTCGTAGGACGAGGCTGGAGGCTCAGAGTCAGGAAGAGAAGGGAAGAGGCTGCACTGTGGGCTCTGAGGTTGGGGAAGGGGCCGAGCCAAGGCGTGCGGGCGCCTCTAGACATGGTAAAGGAGGACGCCTCCAAGGCCCCTCTGGCAGGAGCGCGGCCCGAGGGAGGCCACGGTGGACCTCTGGCCTCCAGATCTGCAGGAGAGTCAGTTCGTGGCACCTTCAGCCGCAGGTCCATGGGCACTGGGAGCAGTGGCCGTAGGAAATGGAGGCTCAGGCTGACGGGCTCTTCCTTTCTGTTTCTGGGCTTTGGAGCACCTCTTGAATAGGTGCTGCGCTGGGCCTGGTGCTCAGGCCACCCCTCTGAGTTTGACCCTCGGTGCCCACTCGAGCCTATCTGCTCACGCCCCTTCCTCCCGGTCTCTGGAACTTGCATTTCTTTTTCCTTTTCTTTTTCTTTTTTTTTTTTTTGAGTTGTAGTCTCACTCTCTTGCCCAGACTGGAGTGCAGTGGAACACTCATGGCCACCGCAGCCTTGACCTGCTGGGCTCAGGCAATCCTGCCTCAGCCTTCCAAGTAGCTGGAACTACAGGCATGCACCATCATACCCGGCTAATTTTTTGATTTATTGTACAGACGAGGTCTCACCATGCTGCCCAGGCTGGTCTCGAACCCCTGAGCTCAGGCAATCCTGTCACCTCGGCCTCCAAAATGCTGGGATTACAGGAGGGAGTCATTGTGCCCAGCTGCATTTCTTTTTCTTTTCTTTTTTGTGAGTCAGGGTCTCACTCTGTCACCTGGACTGGTGTGCAGTGGCACAATCCTGGGCTCAGACAATGCTCCCTCCTCAGCCTCCCGAGTAGCTGGGACTGTAGGTGACACCACCACACCTGGCTTATTTTATAAAATTTTTTTAGAGACAAGGTCTTGCCATATTGCCCAGTCTGGTCTCGAACTGGACTCAAGTGATCCTCCCAAAGTGTTAGCATTATAGGCATGAGTCACCACACCCAGCCAGGAACTTGAATTTCTAAGTGGGTCATCTGACTCTGGTCTCTTGCATCCTGCCTCTGGACTTCTGCCTGCTTTGGCCCGCTCATCCTCAAGGTTGCGTCAGGCCAGCCGGTGCTCAGGGTCCAGCCGCTCACGTCTGGCATCCTCCTGCGGGGCCATCCTGTCCCGGAACTGCCGCAGGGTTGTGTGTCCTGCGCGCTGCTTCCACCTCCTCCGAGTCTGAGCTCAGGCTTACACCCGCTGCGTCCTGCTGTTTGGAGGATCATCACGGACAGGCTAAAATAAGCACAGAGGCTTGTCAGGTACAAACACCGGCACAAGAGTCTGGCCTGGCCTGCTAGGTCCCAGATCTGGCACCACAGCTGGAGAGCAGGCTGGGCAAAAGTTTTCCTGACACCAGGGTCGGGCATGTGCCAGCTGGGCAGCAGGTAGCCTCACTGTCAGTGTCCCTGGTCTGCAGGCCCTGAGAGGTTAGGGATCGTGAGGCTGCCAGCCCGCGACTGGTGCTCCCAGGTGAGCAGGAGAGAGGGTCCTGGCCAGGCCGTGCAGGTCAGCCAGAGATGGGCCCTGCTGTCTCGTGGGGAGGCTGGCGGGGCTGCTGTGGGACATGGCGTCACTGTGCCAGCCAGGATTCCTGGTTCCCCCCAGCCTGGTTGGACTCCAGGACTCCATTTCTCTTACCTTTTTCTCTTACTTTTTTTTTAGTCGGAGTCTCACTCCGACACCCAGGCTGGAATGCAGTGGCATACTCACGGCCACCGCAGCCTCGACCTGCTGGGCTCCGGCGATCCTTCCGCCTCAGCCTTCCAAGTAGCCGGAACTACAGGCGTGCGCTACCGTGCCTGGCTCATTGTTTTGATTTATTGTGGAGACGAGATCTCGCCAGGTTGTCCAGGCTGGTCTGGAAGCCGTGGGCTCAGGCAGTCCCCTTGCCTCATCTTCTCAAAGTGCTGGGATGACAGGCTGAGCCACTGAGCCCAGCCTTCTCTTACTTTTTTAAGAGATGAGGTCTTTTTTTTTTTGAGTTGGAGTCTCACTCTGTTGCCCAGACTGGAGTGCAGTGGCCGCTCCCAGCCACCGCAGCCTTGACCTGCTGGGCTCCGGCGGTCCTTCCACCTCAGCCTTCCATGTGGCCAGAATTACAGACGTGTGCTACCACGCCTGGCTGATTTTTTGATTTATTGTAGAGATGAGGTCCCGCCGCCCAGGCGGGTCTCGACCCCGCGGGCTCTGGCAATCCACTCACCTCAGCCTCCCACAGGCGCGGGATTACAGGCTGAGCCACCGAGCCCAGCTGAGATGAGGTCTCATTCCGTGCCCCAACCTGGAGTGCAGTGGCTCTGTCATCGCCCGCTGCAGCCTCAAGCTCTTAGGCCTAAGCAATCTTCCTGTCTCAACTTCCTGAGTAGCTGTGACCACAGGTGACACCATACCCAGTTTTTTTTTTTTTTTGAGTCAGAGTCTCACTCTGTCACCCAGGCTGGAGTGCAGTGGTGCAATCATGGCTCACCACAGCCTCGACCTCTGGGCTTAACCGATCCTCCTGCCTCAGCCTCCCAAGTAGCTGAGACTACAGACAGGTACCACCACACCCAGCTTATATATTTGTTTATTTATTGCCAATTCCGCCCTGTTTCTATCACGATCAGACCTCATCACCGTGCCCCCGCGTCAGTCCTCATTGCTGGCCCTTGGGACCCCCAGTCTAGCCCTGATGGACACAGAGTCCCTGATGCAGGGCCAAGCTCTTCAGCCTGGAGTTTTGGTTCTAAGGCTGAGTGTGTGACTGAGGGCTGTCCCCTGGGTGTTTCTTGGTGGCTTCTGAGTCCACTCCCCGCCATTCTGTTCTCTGGGGCTTTTGTCCTAGGATGGGGTCTTCCTCTGGTCCTGGGGACAGAGGCAGCTGTGCAGGGTTGAGGGCGGGTAGACAGGACACCGGCCTGACTGCGATGCTGCCAGGGTCGTGGGTAGAGAGACCAGGCTGTCTCTGCCCACGGTACCCTGGTGAGGCTGTGTGCCTGAAGACACCTGACGATGGCAGCGGCCAGGAGATGTCCCCAGGCCGCGCGTAATGGTGACGAGGAGAACAACTCAGCCTGGAGCGGGCAGCCTGGCTCAGCCCAGCCTGAGGTGTCCCCTCATCGCACCATCTGGGTTCTTCTCCTGGGCATGGGATTAGCATCCAGGGCCTGGGCATGCTGGCCATGTCCCCAAGCAAATGGCTGTCTATTTTTTAAGCTTTGCTGAGATGCAATTTACACGCCATGTAGTTCATCATGGAACATGTATGACTCAGGGATTTTCGGTCCACATGGAGGGCTGCTCTGAGGTCTCCCAGTGAGGCGAGACTGAAGGGACACTTTTTTTCTCCTTGGAGGATTTGCGAGCCAGCTCGGGTTAAGCTGCTTCTGCGGTGAACCAGGGCCACGGGGTTGTGAAGGGCCTCGAGTCCCGCCTCTGGTTAAGGAGGTGACCGGAAGTCTGGGTCTGGCAGGGCTCCAGGTGCCGCCCGCTCAGCACAGGCCCCAGGATGCTGGATCCTGGCCCCTGCCGCCCGTGCAGGTGGACATGTGGCCCTGGAGATGGCGCCAGGCAACCACGTCTCCCACAGCCCAGGGGGTCTCTGCACGGCCACCGGGGAGGGGTGACCACGTTCTCAGAAACGCTTGCTTGATCCCTGAGTGTGTTGCGTGTGGCTGCTGTGACTGCTGCCCACACCCTGGGGCTCCACGGTGCCACGCTCTTATGGTTCTAGAGCGAGAGGTCTGAGATGGGCCTTACGGGGAGCATTCTGGGTGTCAGTAGGGCTGGGCCTTCTAGAGACTTCTGCCGGGAGTTCACTTCTTGCCCTTTCAGCATCTGGTGGCCGCCCTGTCTGGTGGCCTGTGGCTTGTGGCTCGTGTCACTCCGGCATCGGCTTCTGCCTTCTGACTCCTCTGACTTTGGCCCTCCTGCCTCCTCATGGACAGACCCTGTGATGATGCACGTGGCCATCTTTGGGGCCTGTCATTCTGCCTCTCACGATCCGCTTGTCCAAACGGACCCCGCCCCCACCTTGCCCCGCCCCCACCTGTCTCTGGAGCCGTGGCCCCACTAGCCCCTCGGGGGCCCTCCACCCCACCACCCTCTCTGGGCTCAGCCGTGGCTGCCGCTCAGCATCTCTGTGGGCCCACTGTCCTCCCCTGCTCCGCCCCGGTCTCCCCCCTGCAAGTGAAGCCACAGGGTCCCTTGTTCTAACGTGGAGAGGAGCCTCGGGGCAGGGCCAGCAGGACCTTGGCCTGAGCCTGCAGCCTGAGTGTGGCCCAGGGGCCCACATGGGTCCCATGCCTGGGAAGCCCGGTGGGCTTGGAGCAGGTGCTTGGGCAGGCAGGTGGGCTTGGAGCAGGTGCTTGGGCAGCACAGAGCGGGTACCGGTGCCTTCTTCCTGACATCTGGATGACACCGGAGCGTTCATCTATAACTTTCTGCAAGGATGGAGCAGGATGCGGGCTGGGCCCGAAGACCCAGCGAGTCCCTGTATTGGGCCAAGGCCCAGCGCCCTGCGGGCAGGAGGCTGGAACAGAAGGCCTTCGACGTGGGGCGTGCCTGGGCATGGTGCCATGGGTGGCAGCTGGCACAGGAGCGCTGTCTCCTGTGTGCAGTGCCAGAGCTGCATGCTGTGGCTTCACCCCAGAGCCTCAGCAGCACCCTGAGATGGACAGTTCTGGTGACCACAGAAACCAGCCATCCCCTGGTGTCGTCTCCCATGCAGCCCATCTCCTGCATCCCATGTCCCCAGATGCCTCTGATGAGTGTCCTGCTTATGGCACAGCTGTGGTGTCTTCCCAATCTCTGAGTTCCCTTTCTTTTTTTTTTTTTTTTTTGTCTTTTGTTTTTTGAGTTGGAGGCTCACTCTGTCGCCCAGAATGGAGGGCAGTGGCCGCTCCCAGCCACTGCAGCCTCGACCCGCTGGGCTCCGGCGATCCTTCCACCTCAGCCTTCCGAGTAGCCAGAATTACAGGTGCGCGCTACCACGCCCGGCTCATTTTTGATTTATTGTAGAGATGAGGTCTCACCAAGTTGCCCGGGTGGGTCTCGAACCCGTGGGCTCAGGCAATCCACTCACCTTGGCCTTCCAAAGCGCTGGGATGACAGGCTGAGCCACCGAGCCCGGCGAGTTCCCTTTCTTGCAGGGGCAGGGGAACTGGATTCTTTTCTTCTTTCCATCCTTCCCCACTTCCCTCCCTTCTCTCTCCTTTGGGAATAGCTTTGTTGAGGTATGACCTGTACCCCTTGCAGCTCACCCACTTAAGTGCCCAGCTCCGTGGCTCTTAGCTCAGTCAAGGAGCCACGGTCACCACGGTTGACGTGAGGCATTCTTATCTCCCCTCAGAGAAGCCCCTCCGCTGAGGGCACAGCATGTGACCTTGTGTGGCTGGGTCTCATTGAGCGCGGTGTCCTCAAGATCCACCCATGAGTGGCCTGTGTCGGAGCCTCCTTCCTGCTCACGCCTGAATCGTGTTCTGTGTGTGGATGGGCCACACTGTGTTGATCCATTCATGCCTGATAGATGCTTGTGTGGCGCTCACCTTCGGGGGATGGGAATTGTGCTGCTGTGGACACGGGTGTGCAAGTGCACTTGTGGCTGGTGGTTCCGTTTTCTCGTGGGCGTTTGCCCAGGAGTAGAATTGCTGGGTCACACGGTGACTTCCTTCGCCCGTTCTGGAAACCCACCAGCCTGTCTCCCACAGTGCCCATGCCTGCCACATCCCACCAGCTGTGTGCAGAGGGTGTAGACACCGTGTTCTGCCCACTCGTGACGGGCTGTCTCCCAACTGGCATCCCGGTTGGCATGGGAGTGTCTTCCTGAGTTCTGCTGTGCACGTCCCTGCTGCTGGATGGCGAGGGCATCTTAACTTGCATGAGAGCCTTTTGGGTGTCTGCTGTGGAAGGACGCCTGGTCGCCCTGGCCGGGGCTGTGTGTCCCACTGGAGTCAAGCCCCACTCTGCCTGTGTCCTGAGTGCTTCCCTCCTTTTGGGAGGCTCTCCGGGTGCCTCAGGGGGCTCCGACATGGTCCTGTGTCCTCTGTCCCCAAGTTCCTGGTCACCCAGAAGGTCGGCCCCAGGTGGCTTCCAGTCTAGTCCCTTTCCCGCTGTTGAGGTGGTGTCCACGTGGAGGATGACGGACCGTGAAGACTGAGACGTTGTGGGTCTCCTCTTCGTCACTCGCCTACCACGAAAGTCATTTCGAAAGGCACGACTGAGGCAGCAAAACAAAAACAAACCCGCATGGCTGCCCTGTGAGGCCTCTGGGGCGGTGGCAGGCTCAGTTCCCTGCATGAGGCTGGGGGCAGAGCTCCCAGGCCCAGTCCTTCTCCACAGCGCACGTGCTGATGTGAGAAATGCTTGTCATCCAGTATGGCAGTGGCTATGGCCGTGTGCTCTCCAGGTGACCCAGGAACCCTGTGAGGTAGAGGGAGCCCCCCCGCATCTGAGGCCAGATGTCAAGCCCCAGGCCCTGCCCTGCTTGGGCCCCGCTGGCCTCAAGAGGAGGCTCACAGCATGCAGGGCCGCCCTCCGCGACTGGGCCTTTGGACAGGTGGGCCTTGAAGGCCTGGCGGGCAGAGCTGGGCGGGGCAGGGATCAGCTCCCTGCAGGGCTCCGCCTTAGGGATTCCTGAGCGCCACGTGCCCTGGTTGAGGGATGCTGGGGCAGGAGGAGGCCTGGAATGGACGGAGCCAGGAAGGACGAGGGCCACTGGGTGTGATGGGTCCTGGTACCAAAGGGAGGGGGCTCATGGGGTCTCGGCAGAGCTTGGCTGGGCAGTGGGCCCAGCTGCCCACCCGCCATGTGGCCTGGACACGTGACTGCTCCTGTGGACCTCTGTACCCCCTCAGTAGGCTGAATTGACAGTTCACCATGTCAATGCACAGGACGGGCCAGGGATCTGCAGGTGCTGACACGGCGACTGCCAGGGCACCACATCTGGGCACAGCAGACCCAAGGCCCGACCCCTGAGGGACAGGGACCTGGAGGTGACTGTGTACTGCTGTTGGTCCCTCCCGCCCTGCGCACGCCTGGCCTGGACAGGCACAGCCACCAGCCCAATTCAGAATGACACACATCCATTTGGTTATCCGGTCTCAGCTATTCCCACCTGCCGGACGCCCCCCAGGACGGTCGTGTCTGTCGCCGTGCCACCCAGCACGCGGAGGCCCTGCGTGAGTGCTGCGCGGCTGTGTCTGGGGGAGGGGAACCAAGGGGTCCGTGGGGCAGATGGGGTCGCTGGTGGGAACTCAGGTGCTGAGCAGGACTGGGTGACAGGGCAGGCTGGCCCTGGGGACCCTGGGAGTGGGGTCTTTAGCACCTGCCGCTCTGGAGGATGTCGGGACAGCCCTTCCCTGGTCCCACCTATGACTGTCACGGAGGCCATCCTCTGCTCCTGCCTGGAGCTGTCATGCTGTCTGTGGTGCACCCACGGCCTGCGCAGACTCCAGCTTTGAGGCTTTCATGGCTGCCTCGTGGGAGAGGCCACGAGGACTCTGCACAGAACAGGGGTTGGAGTCACAGCGGAGACGGGAGCTCTGAGCTGGGTTTGATTATTATTATAATTTTTTTTAGGTGGGATCTCTGTTGCCCAGGCAGGAGTGCCTTGACTTCCTGGGCTCGGGTGATCTTTCCACCTCAGCCCCCTCCCCCAGGAGCTGGGACTAGAGGCTTGTGCCACCGTGCCCACCAAGCTTTTGATTTTGATTTTTTCAACCTAAAAAGCGCATGAAATAATTTTTTTGTTTTTTTGTAGAGATGATATCTTGCTATGTTGCCCAGGCTGGCCTCGAACTCCTGGGCTCAAGTGGTTCTACCTTGGCCTCTCGGTAGCTGCACCTGGCCGGAGCTGGGGGTTTTATCAAACCCAGCAGTGGGTCTTTTACCTGCAGCTGTCCCCTGGTCTCAGCCCTGTGTGCCCCAGGTGGGGGGTGGGGTGGACAGAGGCAGGCAGGGAGGAGGCCAGAAGGTCCCTTGGCTTTGCTGCCACCTGACAGTGGTGCCTGGACACAGGTGCGGACCCAGCTGGGTCCCAGAGCCCGGAGCTGACCTGCGTGGATTCCTGCGCACATGCTGCCCTCTAGTGCCTGCTGCAGGGAGCGTTGCGTCCTGGGGACAAGCGAGCCAGGATTGCATGACTTCTGCCTGCCACTCTCATTCCCATCCGCTCAGGGGCGCAGGGTGGGGGTGGGTTTTGCGAGTTTTTCTCTCAGTCTGCGGGTTGTGTACACTGGGTTCTTGTTGTCTTTGCGTTTGGAGAGTTTCCTCTGCTCAGGGGACCTTTCTGGAGTCTGTCCTGTAGCCCTTTCCAGGGTGGGGTTGGCTGTCCCCCCATCACATGCTCCGGGCCCAGGAGAAGCTCCAGCCTGCAGCCTCCCTGGAGGGGCAGCCTGGTGCCAGCGACCGCAGGTGGGCTAGTGAGGGCCCCATGTATGAATTCGGCCTGATGGCCTCTTCCGTGCGGGGCCATCGACTTGTAGCCAGCGGTGACTCTGAGCACCCCCGAGGGACACGAGCTGTTCTGGCCAGGCCTTCTGCTCTCCTGGCCCCAGATTCTTGCCCTGCCCGGGCCTGGATTCTGCCGACTGCAGCCAGGCCATTCCCTGTGTGATCTCCAGGCTGCCACGTGGAGTTCCCTGCTGGGAGCGTGTGACACTCTCACCGGCCTCGGTCACCCAAACACCCGGCAGGTGCCGCTGTCTCCTGTGCTTGTGCCTCCGAGGCAGAGATGTCGACAGAAGTTGACACCAGTGGAGACGGGCCCTGATAAGAGGAGCTTCTGTTTCTGGGACTCTGGTCTAAAATGAGCCCGCTCGCTTCCAGTGTCGCCGTGGCTCTTAGAACTGGGCCACTCTGCTTTCAGTTAGCGCAGTCGTGTGTCTTTGGTGTCGTGCAGAGCCATGGCGCTGCTGATGGCTTTCCTCACCCCGGCTTCGCCGCCCGGGCCCAGCCGCCTCTGTCCCCCCGTGGCCCCAGTGTTTTCTGCATTCTGGGGGGGGGGGAAGACGCCAGGGCTGGGTGTCGGTTCTCACCGCTCTCGTCTCCCTCTGCAGGTGTGGTGCTCGTGCAGCCGCCGCCATGGGGTCTGAGGACCACGGCGCCCAGAACCCCAGTTGTAAGATCATGACGTTCCGCCCCACCATGGAAGAGTTCAAGGACTTCAACAAATACGTGGCCTACATAGAGTCGCAGGGAGCCCACCGGGCGGGCCTGGCCAAGGTGGGTGACGTCTTGGGCCCATCGTGGCCCTCCATTGTCGGCTGCCTGTGCACCTGCCCGGGTCCGCTCTCGGCTGTCCCTGAAGGCACTACCTGTGTGACCACGCTGAGCTCATTTCTGGTGCATGTTGGTGTCTTACGACATGCCAGTGCTGTTTTGGGCCCCCAAGTTGAGCTGTGACTCGTGCAGGCTGCTGGGGAGCCAGCAGGCTGGGCAGGGACTTGGAGTTCCGTGGCGTGAGGCCCGGGGGCCAGCGGGACACCGGGACATCCTAGGCCTATGCGGTGTCTCCCAGGGACGCCAGGAGTCCAGGAGGCCTTCCTGGGGGAGGCCTTACATTCCAAGAGAAGCAATTTGCGGGGTGGGGGTGATAATGAACAGGACAGGCAACTCCAGCAGTGTGACAGGGCAGGGAGTGAGTGATGCAGGTCTTCTCGGGTAACCCATCACCCAGCCCCGCCCTGGAAGCAGCACCGATGCGGGTTTCTTCTGTCGCCTAGGCATTTTCTGCATGTGTGTTTGTATGTGTGTGCACATGTGCGTGTGTGCGGACAGACACACACACACCCGCCGCTATTCGGCGCCAGCAGCATGGCCCATCCGCACACGTCCTGTTCCTGCGGCCTCCTGGGGCTGCGTGTCTCTGCACTGGTGTGGCCTCGCCAGGCACCGTTCGACCATTTGCAGGAAAACTCGGCATATTCTGGGCTCTTCTGGTTGCCTGTCGGCTGCCTGTCGCTGGTTCCTGGTTGCTGGACCAAGGGTCAGCAGAGTACACAGCCCAGGTGGGGGTGCCGTGGCTCTGCGGGCAGACGGCTTGGCCACAGACCCCGCGGACGTGAGCGGGCTGGCCGTGTACCAGGAAAGCTTTATTCACAGACCCAGAGTGTGACCTCACGTCATCACTATCACTGGTCCTGGATATTCCTCTGCCCTTCTCCCAACCGTTTGAAAACAAGCAGCCATCCTCAGTTCATTGACTAGGGCAGCAGGCAGTGGCTGGATGTGGCCTTGCTGACCTTGGAGACCACTTCCTCCCAGGCGGCCTCCCCTCTCCCACGCCTGGTCTTGGCGGATGTTGCTGCTGGCGTCGCCTCTGTCCCAGCAGGCCTCGTGCCTTCACGTCAGCCCCGTGCTGATCATCCCCGATCTCTCAGCCTCAGAAGGTTCGGGAGTAGCCGACACCATCTCCCCCCAGTGTGAGCTCCGTCCTGCACGCCATGGCCACGTGGCAGCACACCCCTGTCGGAGGGAGCCAGGGCCCTGCCCTCCCAGCCTCGGCTCACCCGCCCATGGCTCCTGCACTCCCGCCGGGTTTGACCCTCTGCTCTGCCCGCTGGGCTGTGGGTTGCCAGCCGGGAATGGCCCTGCGGCCAACTGGGCTTTCCTGCCCAGGTCAACCCACCGAGTCCTGCTCTCCCGGTGACCACTGGGAGTGACTTCCCTCTCTCATTCCCTGCTTTGTCCTGGTAGCCGCCTTCCCTGTCCCCAGGGCACGGCCCTTTCTGTTTTGCATCCACGTGTTCCTCGTTCAGGAAGGTGGTAGCGAATGAAGGCTGAGACTGCCCTGTTCTTCCCAGGGCACCTGGAGCATCCACTCTGTCCCTCTTCGTCCTTGACCACCTGCAGCCTCCTCTGCCCTGTGTGTCCAGTGTGTTCTGTCCCCTGCGGTGACCTTGGACCGCCGTGTCCCCAGTGGCCTCCTCCCTCCCAGTCCCTCCCCACCCCTCCCCTGGCTTCCTTGGAGCCCGAGGCCTCTGCTGGGGCCGTGAGTGCGCGGGACCCGTCTCCCCGGCTTGCTTAAGTGGCAGAAGCCTCCTGGCCCAGGCACTCCTGTGAGGTGCAGTCACAGTCCGTCGTCCCTCTGCCCTTGTGGCTGCCCCTCTCCACTCCTCTTTGGCGGCATCTGGAGTGCCACCGTCTCTTTGACCGAGACCCCTCAGGGGCTGGCGGGAGGGTGCCTGGGGCCATGTGCACGGTGCGCTCTCAGGAGTGCAGGCGGCAGCGGCATCACATTGGCGCCCACGTGCAGCGCCCGCAGCCCCTCCTGCCTCCCGCAGCTCTGTGGGGACAGCTGGGCTCAGGGAAGCATCTGCTCTGGCCCCGGGTGCCCCCGTGTCTTCCAAATGGGGTCTGGCTCTGGGCCGTGGCCTCTTGGGGAAGAAGCACGGTGCCTGCTGGTTCTGGGTGGGCCATGGCAGCGAGGGGGTCCCCTCACTCTGGCCTCCCGGCCTCCCCCACCCATGTGTGTGTGCATGCATTTGTGCTTGCAGGCAGCTGGGGGTTTCCCCATTGAAGCTGTATCCCCAGGAGCTGCAGGGCCCGCTGGAGCTGGGATGGGGGCAGGGCCTGGGCACTAGTGATGCCGGGCGTGGGGCCTTGGAAGCGCAGGGGTGAGAGGAGCCCTGGAGGCCCACTGGGGTTCTGTTCGGGGGTGAGTACGTCCCCAGCAGGCACTGGCAGGATGGGCCCGGTGCCCCCCCTTTGCTGCTGCCAGAATTGCTGCCTTCTGCAGCATGTGACCTGTCGCCTGCAGGCTGTGGCCGGAGCCTGCCCGGCGGGGAAGGAGTGCTGGGGCACTGGATCCAGGGGGCTCCGAGCCCCTCAGGTGATCCCTCTGCATGGCCTGTGCCCTGAGACTCCGCCCGATCCCACCTTGGCAGGGGCGTGGGGTTCTGGGCCACAGGGGTCACTCCGTCCTGAGCATTTCCCTGGTGGCTGTGGCTGGCACCAGCAGGATGTGGTCCTCTTTCGCGGCCTGTGTAGGATGTGTCGTGTAAAGTATGACTTCCGCGTACACTCGCGCCCTGGGTGTCTCCCAGCTGTCTTTACTCTGGGGGTGCCATCACGGGGTGCCACTGAGCAGGTGGCCCGGCCTCTCCTCAAGGAGGAAGGGTTGGGCACAGCGCGGACAGTGGGTGTGAGGCCTCTGGCAGATGTCGGGGCGAGTCCATGACTTCTGGCCAGCACCTCTGGCGTGGGCTTGGTAGGGGTCCAAGTCCGTGGAGCCCTCTGGCTGAAGGCATGTGGACTTTGTGCAGAGGCGGCGTCACATGTGGCTCAGAGCAGTAGGTCAGGGAGCCTGTCGTCATGGCTGACTCTGCAGGGCCATCGCGTGCCTGGCATGGGCCCTTCGTCCTGACGCACTCCTGCTTTCCCGTCTGGAGTTTTTCAGTGCTCGCCACCCCTCAGCTGCCCCACGAGGCTGGACCAGAGATGGCCCAACGCCTGTTGCGTTGCAGCTGCAGTTGATGCAGAGCCAGCTCTTGATGGGACGGCCATGTCTTCTGGGAGGCGGCTCACCCCATTGTCCTCTGAGTTAGGGCCCCCCAGCCCTGCGGAAATCAGAGCCAGGTTGTTCCTGGTGGGCCATCCTGGCTACTGCAGAGTGAGAACAGCATCCCTGGCCTCCACCCACCCCAGGCCAGGAGCACCCCACAGTGGTGACAACCACAGATGTCCCAGACATCACCCGGTGTACCCTGGGAGCTGGGACCCCCCAGCTGAGAACTGCCCACTTGTGGCTGTTGTCTGTGGTCAATGAGCCCGCGTGTAGCAACAGAGACCATGCCTCTGCTGTGAACGGGCAGCTGGGGCATGAGCCTCTTGTTGCCAGTCAGTGGGCTTCTCCATGGGTGTGGCAAGTGGCGTCTGGCTACCCCAGGAGCTGCTGGCCAATGTGGTGTCTACACACTCTGGACCACAGGGGCCTGATGTGAGGGAGGGGTGGGGCAGCCTCCCAGAACTCCTGAGAGCCAAAGCCGTGGACTCAGTGTCTCTCGCACACGGTCGGGCAGTCCAGGCAGCCTTCTGGAAGGGGGTCTTTTCTCCAGACTGGGTGTGACAGCCCCAGAGCCGTGCCCGGGAGGCCTGCGATGTCTGCTGGGGGTGTTGCCCAGAGGCTCCCCGGCCGGAGGAGAGAAGATGAGGGGGTGCGGAGGCTGGAGCCAGGAAGTGCGCCCTGGGCGGCCTCAGTCCTTCCCTCCTGCGTAGGTGAAGGTGCAGCCCCCACAGGGCGAGCGACTCCGAGTTCCGCGCTGGTTCTGCCTGTGGCTGTCAGCCTCCTCCCCCTCTGCTCCGTGTGTCCTGGTGTCCGAGCTGGCCTGGGTCTTGCGGGGGGTGCTGCAACACTGGCCACGTGCCCGGGGGCCTAGGCCGGTCCTGCCCCCCCCCGGGTGGATGCACGTGAGCGTGCTGCTGAACTGCTCTGTGCCTTGGCTTTCTCAGCTGTCGGTGGGAGCAGGGATGCTTCTCCTGCTCAAGGTCCTCTTGGGGAGTGGACACATCAGCCCACGCAAACCCAGCACAGTCCCAGCTTGGCCAGGGCTCTTGTCGCCTGCGGCCACGCAGTCCCAACCCTGCCATCCGGCGTGGCGTCGTTGCTCCCCTCAGCCCCGCTTCGGGCCTCTCGGCCGCCCCTCCTCTTCCACCTGAGCACTTGTGGTTCCATGTCTTTTTTTTTTTTTTGAGTTGAAGTCTCACTCTGTCGCCCAGACTGGAGGGCAGTGGCCGCTCCCGGCCACCGCAGCCTCGGCCTGCTGGGCTCCGGCGATCCTTCCGCCTCAGCCTTCTGAGTAGCCGGAACTACAGGCGCGCGCTACCCCGACCGGCTAGTTTTTGATTTATTGTAGAGATGAGGTCTCGCTGCCCAGGCGGGTCTCGAACCTGCGGGCTCAGGCAGGCCGTTCACCTCGGCCTCCCAAAGGCGCGGGATTGCAGGCTGAGCCGCCGAGCCCGGCTGTGGTTCCATATCTTGCTGCGGGTTTCCTTGTCTCAGGAGTACTGGCCATCGGCCTCTCTGGGTGGTGCGTGCATCCACTAGGGCGTGTTGCCTCCGACGTTTCTGGCACCCAGACCTGAGTGTCCCACATGGGTCTCAGTCAGGCGAGGCCCTGGAACAAGTGTGCTTGGTGCTCACCCCACTCTGAGTCCCTGCTGGCCCGTGGTGGCTGGTGGGTACAGTTCCGTCCGCTGCTGCTAGGGGGTGCAGTGGCCGAGCACCTCTGACCCAGTTTGGTGACTGCTTTTCGGAAGGCCCCCAGAGCGCGAGTCTCAGAGTCTGGCCAGGCCTCACCTAGGCTTGCTCAGGGGCGTTGTGCAGATGCACATCGGGCTTGACACCTGGCACTCAGATCGTGCCCAGCTTCCCTGGTTCCGGGGCCCCCTCAGCGTCAGCGCCAGGGCCTCCCGGGGATCTGGGGACGCACAGGGAGGATCTCCCGGCCTGCGATCGCTGAGGGCAGATTTGGGGTGGCGCCGGGAGCAGGGTGCTCTGCTCGGCTCCCGGAGGGCAAGACTGACCCGCTCTCGGTCTCGCAGATCATCCCCCCGAAGGAGTGGAAGCCTCGGCAGACATACGACGACATCGATGATGTGGTGATCCCGGCACCCATCCAGCAGGTGGTCACGGGGCAGTCGGGCCTGTTCACGCAGTACAACATCCAGAAGAAGGCCATGACAGTGGGGGAGTACCGCCGCCTGGCCAACAGTGAGAAGTACGCAGCGTGGCTCTGGGCAGCGGGCCCTGGGCGGAGGCAGGCCACGCGCGCGGCCCCTGAGCTCTGATGGGTCCAGCCCGACTCGGGCCCCCACCCTGCCGCCCGGCTTTACGCCGGCCGTCGGCCTGTCCCTGACTGGGAGCATGTCCTGTGCCCTCTGCGGCAGAGAGGCCCATGCCGCTTCCTGGCTCCACACGGGCACGTGCATGGGTGCACATGGGAGCACACGTGGCACACGTGTGTACTTGCATGATTGTGAGTACTGATTCCTGGTTCTGCGTGGGCACGTGCAGGCACGTACAAGAGTGCGTGTGGGAGCACACAGGGGCATGCATGGGCACACATGGGCACAGGCACACACATGTATTTGCGTGATCACAAGTGCTGATTCCTGGTTCACATGGGCATGCACAGGTGCACACGTGGACACACACAAAAGGGTGTTTGTGGGAACACAGGGACATATGTGCGTACACGGGCACGGGCAGAGGCACATGTGTGCACTTGTATGTTTACAAGTCTGCTCTCTGTTCCACAAGACACAGGCCTCACCCCCATCCCATGTTCCCTCCCCGCCCTGTGGACCCCGCTGTCTCCTCTGAGAGCCAGCCCCCCCTTGCCTCCGGCCTGTGAGTGTCTGTGGGGGCGGGGCTGGCCAGTCCTGCCCGCCTGGCTCCCCCTGCCCCGTCAGCACTTCATCTGCCGCCGATGCTCTTGGTCTTGGCAGAGCAGGGGTGATGAGAGCCACCCGGGCCCCTGCCCAGCTGCCCCTGGCGTGTCCTAACTTGAGTTCCCGGGCTCGGAACACAACAGGGTGGGTCACACTCACGGTGGACCCCGTGGCCACGTCGCATGACCCAGCAGGGCTAGAAGGTGGTCTGTGGGAGCCCCCTCGCCCTGAGCTGGCTCTGGGATCTGTCCCTAGGTACTGCACCCCGCGGCACCAGGACTTCGACGACCTGGAGCGCAAGTACTGGAAGAACCTCACCTTTGTGTCCCCCATCTACGGGGCCGACATCAGCGGCTCCCTGTATGACGACGTGAGTACAGGCCGCGAGGCTTCTGGGCAGCGAGGGCAGGCCTGGGCGTGGGTGCTGTCTTGAGGGTGGAGGCGGGAGAAAGGTCGCCTGAGCTCGTGTCCAGCCCCGGTCACAGCCAAGTCCCAAGCGAGTTGCAGAGGGATATGGGCTTCTCTGATGTGCAGACCTCTCCATCACTCACATGTTATCAAGACCGTGGATGTCTTAAGTCCCTGTCGCTGCAGCTTTCTGGAGCCTGGGGAGCCCTGCATCTCAGCCAGGCCAGGCTGCTTACCAGGTTCAAGTCCAGTCCAGTCCCTGCTCGGCTGGGCCTGGCCTCATGGGAACTCCTCCTCATCCCGGCTGGACGCTCAGAAGCGGGACCTGTGGGGCGATGTTTCCAGAAGGTTCCGAGAAGGTGTGACCAGCCGGGTCCACAGCTGCGTGCTCTGCTCTGCTTCTCAGAGCCCATTCAGCCCATGGCACAGGCCTTGTGGCGAGAGGGTCACCGTCTGTGGGGCATGGGTGGGTTTGCTCCACTGAATGCGGTGCCAAGGGAGATGGTGCAGGCCCAAGGCCTGGAGAGCCCGAGGGAGGTGCCCTGACCCAGAGCCGGGAGAGCTGATTCTCTAGGCTCCCTCTCCGTCAGATCCAGGACCCCTGCCCTTAGCTCCACCTGGAGGTCACTCGGGCAGGAAGCCCGTGGCACCATGACCCCAGTGCCTGAACCCCCAGTGTGCCATCTGAAGTGGGGCTCTATCCCTCTGAGCCTGGAACAGTGGCCTGTGCCTTCTGATCTGCCTCCAAGAGGGCGGCTTCCTAATGACATTGACAGGAAGCACTTGACTTCTGGAAGCCCTGGAGCCCGTCTGGTCTCTGAGGACACGGCAGCATCATTGCCTCAGGCCTCTGCTGCGAGGCCCAGGGCTTCTCTGTGCAGGACTGGTTGGCATGGGCCATGTGGGCAGGGTGGGCAGCCTCTGTTCTTCAGCCTGTTTCGTATGGGATGTGTAACGCTCACGGCATTGGGGTGATCTGCCCTCTTCAGGGGGTGCTGGGGCTGTCACCTGGGAAATGTGCCCACAGTCATGCCCTCTGTCCAGCCTGGAGCTGGGCTGAGTCCAGGCCATCTGGCAGCGGTGTCAGTTCTCTGTGCCCTGTGACCCTGGTCAACTGCCATCCCAGGCTTAGCCATGGTTTGCACGCGTGCCCTGATGCTCTGGGTCTGTGTAGCTGCACCTCCTGCCAGCTGGCATTTGGGTTACAGCTCTGTTTCTGAGTCTTGACTTCACCCTGGGAAAGGCGTCCAGTCCTAGCAACCGATGGAGCTGCAAAGTTCAAGCTCACGAAGCTGTCCAGGCAAGGGGTCAGAGGCCTGGTTATCAAATGGTCAGTTGTTTTCCACATAGCATTTCAGGACATTGGAGCTAGGTGGGGTCTTTTGTTTGCTAGTTATTTGTCTCTTTTTAAATAGCCTTAGTGAGACTCACACACCATGTAATTCACCCATTTAAAGTGGACAATTCAGTGGCTTTTAGCACATTCCCAGAGTTCTGCACCAATCACCACTAATTTCAGAACATTCCGTCACCCTGAAAGAAGCCCTGTCCCCATCAGCAGTCACTCCCTGTCTTCCCTCCTGGCCCGACACCCACAGTTCCACATCCTGTCTCTGAATCGCCCGCTCTGGACACTTCGCGTGTGTGGAGTCCCACCTCACGTCCTTTTGTGTCTGGGTCTCTCGCGGAGCGTGCTGTCCTCAGGGCTCGTCCACACTGTGGCCCGTGTCAGAGCCCCCTCCTTTGCCGTGGCTGAGTCACCAACCAGTGTGGACATTCAGGTTGAGCGTCCTGTATCGGAAATGCTTGAGTGTTCAGGATTTGGGGTCTGTTTGGGCTTTGAAATATTTGCATGAACATAACAAGGTATCAGGCGGGGATGGAACCCACGTCTAAACATGAAACTCGTCTGTGTTTATATGCATCTCATACACAGAAGCTGGAGGTGGTTTCACCCGTAGTCTAAATAATTTTGCTTGGAAACAAAGTTTTCACTGCAACTCCTACGTGAGATCAGGCGTGGGTGCTGCTGTGGCATCATGTCTGTCCTCAGGAAGTTGTGGGTTTTGGAGCATTTGGGGCTGAGACTGCTTGCCTGGTACCTGGCTGTGTTCACCCATCGTCCGTTGGTGGACGCATAGCTTGTTCCTGCCTTTTGGCTGTTACAGATCATGCTGCTGGGAACATTCACATAAATGTTTTTTGTGGACGTACGTGTTCTTTTCTCCTGGGTAGATCCCTGAAACTGGATTGTGGGGCCAGGAGGCAACTTTGTTTAACTTTTGTGTATGTGTTGGGATCTCACTCTGACACCCAAGCTGGAGTGCAGAGACACGATCATAGCCACTACAGCCTCAACCTCCTGGGCTGAGGTGATCCTTCTGCCTCAGCCTCCGGAGTGGTGGGACTACAGGTATGTACCGCCATGCTTGGCTAATTTTTTTATTTTTTTGTAGAGACAAGGTCTTGCTGTGTGGTCCAGGCTGGTTTCAAAGCCCTGGTCTCAAACAGTCCTCCACCTCGTCCTCCCAAAGGGCTGGGATTATAGGCATGAGCTACCACGCTTGGCCTATGTAACCTTTTTTTTTTTTTTTGGAGTTGGAGTCTCACTCTGTTGCCCAGACTAGATTGCAGTGGCACACTCACGGCCACCCCAGCATCGACCTGCTGGATTCTGATGATCCTTCTGCCTCAGCCTTCCAAGTAGCTGGAACTACAGGTGTACGCTATCACGCCTGGCTAATTTTTTTTTTTATTTATTGTAGAGACGAGGTCTCGCCAAGTTGTCTGGGTGGGTCTCGAACCCACGGGCTCAGGCAGTCCACTCGCCTCGGCCTCCCAAAGTGTTGGGACCACAGGTTGAACCACCAAGCCAGCAGCCTGTGTAACTTTTTAAGAAACTGACAGTCTATTACTCCCACAGCAGCTGCGCCATGTTCTGCCCTGGCTTAGAGCACAATGGCTTCGGTATCTTCACATCCTCACGGCCCTGTCCTTCTTCCTGGTTCTGGCGTCCCAGCCGGTGTGCCCGGGTGTCTCATAGCGGTGGTGACCTGTGTAGCCCTGCAGCTGGTGACGGCGAGCACCTTCTCACGTGCCTCCTGGCCTCGTTAGATTTTCTTTAGAAACATGTTTAGATCCTCTGTCCACATGTATGTGAGACTATCTGGCCTTTTAGTATTGAGCTGCGGGTATTCTTGGCACACTCAGGATACAGGTTTCCTACCTGACACGTGACTCGTAGATCCCCTCTCCTTTTCCCCATCCTTGGGGCTGGCGTTTCGCTTTCTTGGTGGTGTTTGGGGTGTCTTTTGTGGCCTGTGTTTTTGCCGTCAGATCTAGAATCCATTGCCAGTGCCAAGGTCATGGAGGTTCTCCCTGAGTGACAGCCCAGGCTCCAGGTCTTGGTCCATGCTTTGTGTGGTGTGAGATTGGGACCAGGCTTCCTCTTTGTGTGTGACATGCAGTCCCAGCACCACTCGGTGGGAAATGGCTCTTCCCACGGAATGATCTGGATGCCCAGTGGATCCTGCGTTCTTGGCTATTTTTAAAAATAGACATTTCGGAGCTGCTTGAGAATCGCAGCAGAATTGCGCCAGAGGCTGAGTTCCCGTGCTCCTGTCCCTGCACGAGGCTCCCCTGCACAGGCCTCCTTCCCACGTGGCCTCCACCCTCGGACTCCCCTGCAGAGGGTGTGTTCGTCACAACCGATGGGCCTCCATGGACACATCGTCCTCACCCAGAGTCCATCGTTCACAAGAGGGTCCCGCTTGTGGTTGTGTGCTCTGTGGGTCTGGACAAATGTATGATGACACGAGTCCCTCACAATGGTGTCACACAGCTCGTCTCCCTGCCCCACATCCCCTGAGTGCCACCTGTCCCCGCCCTCTCAGCCCCGCCGCTACCGGGCTTCCTGTCTCCCTGGCTTATCCTCTCCCTCTTTCCTGTGGTTGGAGCCAGAATGTGGCTTCGTCCCTGACTTGCATGTGTGTAAGGTGCCCATGTCTTCTCCCGGCCTGAGAGCGCGAGTTTTCTGGGCCTTGCGGGTCCCATTGTCAGGACGTGCCACGATTTGCTTGTCCCCTCACTCCTGAGGGTCGTTGGGGCTGCCCCGGGGCCGGGTGGTGTGGACATGCGCCTTCAGCCCCTTGGGGAGACGCCGAGGAGGGCAGTTGCTGGGACACGCGGGGAACACTGCGCTTCAAGCGACACCACCACGCCGGCTTCCAGCATGGCTGCGCCGTTTGTGCTCTGGCAGTGATGCGTGGGCGCTCCTGCCACCCCCTCCTCGCCAGCGTGTGTGGTTGTTGGGTTCCGTGGTTCACCCACTGTGTGGTGTGTCAGTGTTACACTGTGGTTTTGATGTGCATCTCCTGACAACACGCACGCAGCGTTTATCCGCAAGCTCATTTGCTGTCTGTGTTGTCTTAGTGAGGTCTGGCCAGACTTTCTCTTATTTTTATTTTATTTATGTGCTTATTTATTTTGAGTCAGAGTCTTACTCTGTCTCCCAGCTGCAGTGCATTGGCACGCTCCCAGCCACCGCAGCCTTGACCCGTTAGACTCAGGCAATCCTTCAGCCTCAGCCTTCCAAGTAGCTGGAACCACAGGTGTGCACCACCACACCAGGCTAGTTTTTTGATTTATTGTAGAAATGAGGTCTCGTCAAGTTGCCCAGGCTGGTCTCAAACTCCTCCTGGACTCAAGCAGTCTTCCAGCCTTGGCCTCCCAAAGTGCTGGGACTACAGGTGTGAACCACCACGCCCAGCCTTCTCCCAGCTTTGTACCACATTGTCTGTTTTCTTATCGTTGTGTTTTGGGAGCTCTTGGTGATACTGCGCACCTCTCCTCCATCAGCTGTGTCCTGCCCATGGTTTTCTTTGGGGCTCGTCTCCCTGTTCTCTTAAGGCTCCTGCACTGTTGTCTTTAAACACAACTCAGAGCCTCGTCCAGGGAGAGCCTCAGCCTCCTCCCATGGGCTGCCCCCGTCTTCACTGCAGCCTCTCCAGGGCACCTGCGACCACATGTGGGTGCTGAGGGGCCCAGACCAGTGACTGCACCCGCCCAGACCTGGAGGGCTCGGGGCTCCCAGGCCACGTGTTTGCAGTATCTGACCCAGCGCAGAATCTCCCTGTACGGATGGGGAAGCTGAGGCCCAGAGCAGAGAACCGACTTGCGCCGGTCACAGGGTGAATTATGCCGGCCCCCGCCTCAGCCTGCTCTGCTACACGGTGGGTGTGTCGTGTGGGTGGTGAGGCGGGTCAGCTGCCCGAGCGGACCTTGGACTCCTTGTCCTTGAAATGAGGATCTTGGCCAGGCTTGGTGGCTCAGCCTATAATCCTAGCACTTTGGGAGGCTGAGGTGAGTGGATTGCCTGAGCCCGCGGGTTTGAGACCAGCCTGGGCAACTTGGCGAGACCTCGTCTCTACAATAAGTAGAAAATTAGCCAGATGTGGTAGTGTGTGGCTGTAGTTCTGGCTCCTTGGAAGATTGAGGTGGAAGGATCGCTGGAGCCCAGTGGTCGACGCCGGGGTGGTGGTGAGCGTGCCACTGCACTCCAGCCTGGGCGATGAAGTGAGACTCCAGCTCAAAAAAAAAAAAAGAAATGAGGATTTGTCGTTGCCCCCCTGCTCTGACTCCTGCAAGGGCCCACTTGCAAAGGATCTGCGGGTCCCACCAAGTCCCCAGACTGGTCTTTGTGGCAGGAGTGGCAGTGGGTGGATGCGGGGCCTGGGGAAGCCCAAGTTCACGAGCATGCGAGTCCTCTCAGCCCCTCACAGCCTCCGAGCACCTCCAGGACTGAGGTCGACAAGTGTGTTTTATGGGCTCGGAAGTCAGGAGGGGCGCTCTTGCTGGTGGTACTGAGAACGGATGAGCCTGGGGGAGCTCCCTGATGGCCTGGTTCTGAAGCCACTGGGAGCTGCCGGAAGGGCTGGCGTTGAGCCTCGCCCTAGCCCCGTCGCTGGGTTAGCCCCACTCAGTGCCTGACTTAGAGGCACGGTCATTATCACAGCCAGACTGCAGACTTCACAGCAAGGCCCCTACCCTGCACGGTTAGCGCATGGCTTAGTGTCCCCCAGCAGGCTTCTGCCCACCTGGCTTGCACTGGCATGTGGGGGGGGCCCTTCCTCGTCCTGGAGAGCTGGGCTGGCAGTGACCCTTCAGAGAAGGAGTCTGGGCCGGAAGCAGTGGCTCATGCATGTCATCCCAGTGCGTTGGGAGGCCAGAGGCAGGAAGACCTCTTGAGCCCAGGAGTTGTAGGCTGTGGTGAGCTGTGACTGAGCCGTTGCGTTCCAGCCTGGGCAACAGAGCCAGGCCCATCTCAGAAAAAGAAAGACAGGGGCCTGCAGGGTGTGGCCAGGCCTGGCACCGGGGTGGCCTGGGCCAGGACTGGGTGGGCTCTGTGGTGCCTGGGGCCTCTGCGGAGGGTCACAGGGTGGGGGCGGGTGCCCACGCTGGTCTGCCCCCGCAGGACGTGGCCCAGTGGAACATCGGGAGCCTGCGGACCATCCTGGACATGGTGGAGCGCGAGTGTGGCACCATCATCGAGGGTGTGAACACGCCCTACCTGTACTTCGGCATGTGGAAGACCACCTTCGCCTGGCACACGGAGGACATGGACCTCTACAGCATCAACTACCTGCACTTCGGGGAGCCCAAGTCCTGGTGAGTGTCACGGTGCTGGTGGGTGTGGCTGGCTCGTGGGCTTCTGCCCCTGCCGGGGGGCTCAGCCGTGCAGGCCGGAGCCACTTGGGGTTCACCTCCAAGCTTCCTGGTCCCCGAGCTGTGGCCTGCACCGGGGTTCCTACGGCTGAGCCTTCCTGGGCGCTGGGTGTCGCCGTGGCCCTGCATGGCTCTACCTGTGCCATCCTCGTCTGTGGTGGCTGTTGCCATGGGTGTTCCCTACCAGGCAGGGGGTCTCCAGGCTCAGGCATGGTTAGCAGCAGGCCCCCGCCTGGAGGGTCTGGCCGGGCGGTGCTGGCTGGAAGGCCGCACTGGAGAGTGGTGGACCCTGCAGGGTCGTCGCAGGCGTTGGGAGGACCCTGTGGCTTGTTCTCGTCTTGAGGGGCCACCCTACTGGGTGCTGCCTTCGTGTCGCAGCAGCCGTGAATCATCCTGCTGTAGCAGCAGTGCCTGCACTGGAGCTCAGCCTCTCCCAGCCGCCTGGGGTTCTGTTGCCACGTGGCCGCTGCTGGGGGCGTCCCTCACTTGGCATGTGGTGTCAGGGACATGCTGAAGCCTTGGCCACAGTGCCCCACCTTGGCGAGAGCTCATGCCAGGCATGGAGCACACCGTGCAACCCCACGGTAGCACGGGCTCGGGAGGAGCCAGGAGACTGTGAGGAGCCCCCACCTACACTCACCCACGCACAGAGCAGCCTGTGAGCGCCCAGGGGAAGTGTGAGTGCCGGGGAGGAGGGTCCTGGCCCTTGAGCGAGGAGTGTGAGTGTGGGAGGGGAGAGGGGCGAGCACCGGGAAGGAGGACGTCTCACCCCCCTGGTTCAGACCACTCGGCGCCCGCCCCACACGCATCCTGAAGTCGGGGTGGGCCTGGGGCTCAAACCCAGGACTCTGCCTCTCCCTGGTGTCCCAGCCTCCCTGCGCCCTGCACGCATGACCACCCCCTTGCCCGCCGTGGGCTGTGTGGATCTGGGGACTGAGCCTGGAGGGGTCAGAGGAGCTGGGGTACTCTGTGGGAGGCTGGGAGCTGCTGTCTGGAGCCGGGTCCACCGTGGCCTCCGGCAGTGGCCCTTCGGTTCTACTTCCAGCCCACGTCTTTCAGACCCCCCAGGGCCCGGCCAAGGCCTGCCCACGTTCCTCCCGTGGGGCGCTCAGGCTGTCCTCATGGCTTCTCAGGTGATCTGGAAGGGGGAGGCCAAACGCCTGCACCCTGTCATCTTAAGCCTTGGCTGCGGTCCCAGTCTCGTTCTTAGGGCGACCCCCCAGGAAGCACCCTGGCCTGCCGAGCCCGGCCTGGAGGCAGCAGGGATGAGGAAGGACACAGTCCGTGATCCGGGCACCGTGTGCACCATGAGCCGTGGAGGGCTGAGTCCGGCCTGGCCCGCTGGGGAAAGGGCACCCAGCTTGCTGGGCGGCAACACCAGGAGCTTCTGGGCCTCTCCGCAGCTCCCACCCCCGCCACAGGGAGCCCTGCCCCGTTGCCTGGGTGGGCTGTCGGCTGGAGTGTAGGCGGGTGCCAGACACCGGAGCTCCCAGGGCGCCCTGGGATCTGGTGGAGTGTGCGGGAACCCTGCTGCCGTCTTCTGTGGGGCGTCTGCAGGGTCAGCGGAGGCTGAGGCCAGCGCTTCCAGGCACATGCTGGGCGGCATCACGGGTGGGACAGCGGAAGGAGGCCTCCCTGGTCCTGCCACCTGCTGTGGTGTGGACAGAGCATGGCCCCTGCCCTGCCATCCCGCATGGGTGCCGCTCAGATGTTGGGAGGGTGGGGCGCCTGGGGTCCCATGCAGCCTTTGCGACTGCAGCAGTTACCACAGACCTCGTGGGGTGATGCTGTACACGTCGCGGGAGACCCGTGTCCTTTTCTTTTTTTTTTGAGTCAGAGTCTCACTCCGTCGCCCAGACTGGGGTGCAGTGGCCGCTCCCGGGGTGGGCATGGGACCTGCTCCTCTCGGCTTGGGGCCTGTCTGCCAGCCTCAGACCGGCTGCGCAGCCTCTCCCTGACTCTGAGCTTCCTGCCTCCTCCTCAGAGGCCCCTGTGAGGACATGGCCCCGGGTCACCAAGATGCTCTTACCACTCAGGGCTTCACTCGGACCCTCCTGCTGAGGTCCTGGTGCCATGGGAGATGCCAAATCCGCAGGACGTGCCGTGGGACATGGAATCCTGGGCTTGTTCCCTGCTGCCGTGGCCCTCTGGTTTTTGGGCTGTGGCAGTTTGTTGGATCCTGGTGCCCCATTTCAGCCCATTTACCTCCTTTTGGGGCACTCTGCGCTTCCACATCAGCCCTGGATTGGGGACACTCCTCGGGCAAGAGGCATGTGCCTTTCGGGAAGAATCTGGGAGATACTGTCCGGGCTGGTGACTGGCATTTCCCAAGCAGCTCGAGTCCGTGCTTGGGAAAACAGAAGATGCCGGTCCAGGGTGGGGTCCTGACCCTTGCGAGGCCCCCGGAGCCACACTGCCTCCTTCGTGGGTGGCACATCCACTGCTACCCCGAGAGGGACTGGCGGGACGGTCTGGCGCCGGGAGTCCAGTGATCCCCTGCCTCTCTCTCGTGGCCTGCACCCTGGCTAGACTGTTTGGGCCTGGGGCAAGGGGCAGGTGAGGGGCTGCAGCCCTGTGGCCCCGAATCTCCCTGTGTGGGTGAGGTGGGTCTGCCCCTTCACTGGGCAGCGCTGGGCCCAACTGCCAGCTCCCTGCAGACCATCTCTCCCCGGTGGTGGATGCAGCAGTGGGCCTGGGGGCTGAGTTCCAGAGCCTTCTGCTGGCTCCCTGAGCACGTCCACTGTGAGGCCCCCCGTGCCGGTCTGTGCATGGTGTGTCCTGGTTACATGAGTGTGTGTGTGTGTGTGTGTGTGTGTGTGTGTGTGTGTGTGTGTGTTTGCATGTGCTTGGGCACATGTGCGTCACTGGGCTCGGCTGGTCCCTGTAGTTGCTGCTGGTGGCTCTAAGCCGTCCTCCGAGTCCTGCCCCTGAGAGCCACTAGGTGGTGCCGGTGCCCTTCCACAGCACTCCACGGCTGTGGCACTCTGGCAGGCTCTCTGGTCCTGTTCATACTCGGGCCCGCCGGCATCCTCAGGCGGAGGGCGGCAGGAGGGCAGGCCCCTCCCTGGGCACAGATGCTCTGCTCTGCCCATCCTCTGCCTGCACTGGGGTCATAAAGAGAGGAAACCCCACATCTCCCTTAGAAAGACACAGAAGGCAAGAGGGCCACCCGCCGTGTCCCCGAGCGTGGGCGGAACCCAGGTGGGTCCTACAAGGCCCTCGGGGACACAGAGCGGCTCCCAGGGCAAGTGGCTCTGGGAGTACCAGGGTGTGACCCTCTTGGCCTTCGGAGGAACCCTGCCCCATGCAGAGCCATGGGCTGTGAGGCGGCACTGGGCAGACAGGAGGCGGCCTGTGCGTGCCGTCAGGGGCGGGGGCCGTGGGAAGTGGGGGCCGAAGGCATTTGGAGGGACACCAGCTGGCGGGTCAGATGTGAGGCACCGTCCGCGTGGGGGGCTGTCGCAGGGGCCTGGGCCAGGAGTCCCTGCTGCCTGGTGGGAGGGGCCTTCGCAGGGTGCAGGCTGGCCACCGAGGGACCGCAGGGGCTTGCCGAGCCATGGCCTCTCGAGCGGGTTTCTCCCCCCGAGGCTCCGGGGACGGCGTGCTGGACGGCGCTTGGCCTTGTCTTGGTTTCTGACCGCGAAGGGTGGGGTGGCATGGGTGTGGCCCCGGAAGGGTGTGGGTGAGCTTCAGGCTCTCCCCCAAACCCTTCCCCCCCTCCCCAGGGCCGGGTGCACACCAGGTGTTCCCATGGACCCAGGTCCGTTTTTCGGGGCTGTGGACCAGTTGACCTCATAGCCGAGGGCTACCTTGGGCCGCCAGTCTCTTCCACCAGACCGTGGGTGCCCTTGGTCACCCTGTATCTCCAGTCCTCAGCAGGGGCCTGGCACAGAGATGAGCTCAGGGACTCCCAGGAGCCTCTGGGGTCCCCAGTGAGCATCGTGGGAGCTGCTGGCACCCCCTTCCCCACACTGTCCTCCCTTGGAGCCTGCCAGGCACTGACAAGGGGAGCAGGTGCCTAGCCTGCCACATGCAGGCCCCGGGGGGATGTGCCTACTGCCTGCTCCTCCCAGGCCCTGGGCGGGCTGGACTCCGGCAGAGACACTGCGAGGCTGTCTCCCTAATTGCACTGCTCGCTTACTTCTGAGTCGCTTAATTGCAGCCATTTCGAAGTATTTCGGTGGCGGTTTTTTAAAGTGTCACTATACCCAGGTTTATAGCGTTTTATTAAGCCTTTCTGGGTCTGTTGCTACTTTGGTAGCGTGATTTGTGTGTCAGTGTGACGTGAGCAGCCTGGTGCTGATAAAAGACAGCAGCAAGCTTCGAGAGCCTGGCGTCACATGGCGCTCGCAGCCAGGCTGAGCACACCGGAGCGTGTCCCTCTCTTGACGGGAGTTGAGACAGGCCTGGCTCTGCAGCTCCCCCTGCCCAGCCACCCTGCGGTCCTGGCGGTCAGTGGGGCCGAGGAGGGTGGGGCAGAAGTGGCATGGGGTCCACATGCCCTGGGGCTCTTCTTGGGTGTGTGGTGGCCTGGGCGCCACCCCCTGAGGGCCATATCCAGTAAAACCTGCCTGGAACCACCGTCCCAGGCCATGGCGCCTGCCCACGCAGGACCTCTGGAGCCCGGAGGGGGCGTTCAGCCGAGATGGCCCCATAGCCTGCCCCGCCTCCCCCCCGACCTGCCGCCTCGTATGCCCCCAGGTGTCCCAGCCCTCAGGAGTTGCCAGGCTGGGCGGTGGCATACCATCACGGTGGTGAGACACACGTGCAGCACCAGGGCGCTGAGTACAGTATGGCCTGTGTGTCCCACACCACGTGTCCATTTAGAAGAGAGCTCGGGACTGGGCTGGGGGATGTCAGGTCTTGGCCAGTCCTGGTGAGAGCCAGGCCCCAGGCACCTCCAGCCCCAGAGAAGGGAGCAGAGTGGGCGCCCGTTGTCCCTAGTCTGTTGGGCGGCAGGTAGGCTGCAGGGGCTGCAGGACTCTTCTCCTGAGGAAGACTCGCAAATTCAGACATGTGGTGCAGGCCTGGTGCTTGGACGCTTGGCTTCCTGTGTTCCCAGCACTGCAGAGAAAGACCCTCTGGGCCAGCACAAATGAGGCAGGTGGTGCGCGGTGGCCAGGCCCCCAGGCAGTCCCCTTTCCCTCTTGTCAGGAGGGGCGTCCCATCCCCAGGTGAAGCCCTGGAAGCAGCAGAGCCTGGTGGGAAGCGCTTGTCTGGACTGTCACCTCGACCTGCCGGGACCCCAGCGTCCCCAGATGCTCCCTTCCTGGTGGGACCCAGTCTCCCAATGGTGTGTCTCGGGCTGCTACCTCGTGGCTCCTCTCCACCCCACCTCTCCCATCTCCGTTGACTTCGTGCAACCTTCTGTCCCTGGTGAAGGTGTGGGAGGTCTTGGTGCTTGTGCCCGGTGAAGGGCACAGAGCCCCCTCTTGCTGGTCTGGGGGCACCATGAGCCAGACCTTCCTGAGGCCCACAGGGGGAGGGATATGGGAGGCGTGGGGTTATCAGAAAGCCCGACGCGCCTTCCCTGAGCTTTAAGGAGCTACGAGCTGAGAATTTTCCCTTTTGATGCTGCTGCAGCATCTTCTCCTTGGCGTTCTTGCCCAGGGGAGTTTCAGCACCGAGACTGCGCTGCCTCTCTTCTTGCTGCCAGGGAAACTCGGCTCCCGGCGGGCACAACCGCGGCTCCCGCACACACGTCGCTGGAGGCCTGTGTACCTAGGACCTGGCCCACAGCAGGTGTGGGCAGGGTGGCTGCCTGCTGGCTGGTGGAGGCCCAGTTGGGCCCAGCCAGGTCCGCAGGCCCTTCTTGGGGCAGGAGGCTGCTGGAGTGCACTGTCCCTCTGCTGGTCCTGCCTTCCCTGGTGACCTCCTGGGTCACTGGGCAGCGCACACCCACTCCCCGGCATCGTCTCCTGTGGGCAGGGTCAGTGAGGCTCCAGCCTGGGACACTGGTGCCTCCACCCCACTGCCCCCAACCTGGCTGCAGGGGCGCTGCTAGGTCCCTTCTGAGCCTCTGCTCTGTCCCTCCACGTGGGCCGGGGGGGGTCTGACAGGTGATGGCACTAGCAAGAGCCCATCCTCGGGCAGCAGCAGGAAGGCCTGTGGTCAGCACAGGTGCCGTGGGGCCTGGTTTGGCTTCAGACCAACAGCAGGGCCTGAGGCCCAGCCCCCTGTGACTTGGGTCACCCCAGCCACCTTGCCCTTGCTGGGCCATGAGGGCCAGGTGGGGATGCAGAGCTGCCAGGGCGAGACTCGTGCCTCTCGGGAGCAGGCATGATTTAGACAAGATTGCGCGGGTCCGACGGCCTCGCAAGCCAGGCCTGACGGCTCAGCCCCCAGCACTGCGCGCCCCGTATGTGAGATGAGGGTGAGTTGCTTGCCTCCCTCCTCCCCTCGCCCCCAGCCCTGCTGGGGTGTCCGGGGACAGAGTGGCGTCGGCAGCGTGGCCAGGCCACGACTCCTGGGCAGTCAGACGGAAAGACCCGCCGGGAAGGGGGCACTGGGTGTGTCCTTTGTTAGTATGCAGGAAGGCCCCCCAGATGCTGAGCGACATGGCAGGAGCCCAGAGATGGAGCTGAGGATAGACAGCTCCTGCAGAGGGCTGGCAGAGCCGGGATGGCCCACTCAGGACGGGGCACAGTGTGGCGGAATCTGTGCTCTCTGCAGCCCGGCAGTGCCTCCTGGAGTCCGAGACCTGTGGCCATGGCCCCCCACATGGCCCTGTGGAAACAGCCATCTTGCCTGCATGTGGCTCTCGTCACAGACAGCCACGAGACACCTGGGCACCAGGCTCAGGCCCCCGGCAGCGGTCCGGCAGCGGTCAGGCCCAGCACCCCACCAGTGGGTCTTAGGCACACATGCTACCATGTCCCGGGCATACCCGGGTGCCCCTTCATGGGCCCGTCTTGATGCTCTTCCCTTGGTGATGTGGCCGCGGCCTCAGTGCAGTGGCTCTTTCTCCGCTGGTGCCTGGCTGCGTGCCCAGACGTGAGTCACGTGGCTGGTGAGCAGGCCGGCTTTCCTGCTCTGAAGTCAGAAGTCCCATGTCCTGCACCAGCAGACCCAGTAAGCTGTGGTACCTGGTCCCCCTAGGGTGCGTGTGGATCCAAATATGCCTGCATGTGTGCATGTGTGTACACACGGGTGTGTGCTGGAGAAACAGAAGGGTCCCCAGTCTCACAGACCGCCTGGGAGTGGGTCTGACTCCGGGACTGTCCCCAGGAGGCATGACCTGAGACTCCAAGGGTGGCTGAGGGCTGAGGGCCCACTCATCCGTGAGGCCCAGGCCAGGAGCTGAGCGTGCAGCTGGGCCTCGCCGTGCGTGCCCTGGAGCGTGGCATGCAGTGCTGGCGCCACGCTTGGATGAGTGTCCCTGGCCTGGCCAGGAGGCCCGGCACGCGGGTGCTGATGGGGCAGCTGCGCTTTCCCTGGCCCGGCCCCCGCCGGCCTCACTCCCGTCACTGCCATTCTGTCGGCCCCGTGCCGCCAACCTAGTCCTCCGTGGTCAGGACGGAGCGG
Organism: Cephalopachus bancanus; assembly: GCA_027257055.1. Taxonomy (NCBI): domain Eukaryota; kingdom Metazoa; phylum Chordata; class Mammalia; order Primates; family Tarsiidae; genus Cephalopachus; species Cephalopachus bancanus. Next base: position 488,626 of record JAPVLO010000582.1, on the reverse strand, counting down.
TGAGTCCAGCACCGAAAGCTGGCTCTGGCAGTCAAAAAATTAGCTTCTGAAGCTGGGAGACCTGTGAGTCTCAAGCTGGGGCATCGAGCGTACTGAAACAGGAAGGCTGGGTTGTGTCGTTAGCCACAGCGGGAGCAGACGTGCAATTTCAGAGACTCTGTGGTGGGCTGGGCAGTTTTGAGCCCAGAATGCCTGGCAGTCTGGTCAGCTTCCTGCCAGCCTCGCCCAGGCCTAGGGCAATGACCTGGTTTTGCCCCAGGGCAGGTGGAGCCTTCTTTGTGTCTTGCAGGCATCCCCAAGGATGGGTCACCCCTCTGGGTCAGTGACCAGGGGCACTTAGGGCACTCCCCTAGGACTCCTGCCATCGCCATCCCGGCAGACAGACTCTGAGTCTCGCCGAGAGCCATGGGGACGGGGACAGACACAGGCACGGCCGGAGTGTGCTCAGGCTGCAGACGGTGTCAGCATCGCCTGCTGCGTTGAGCAGAAGCTGCCCTGCGGGCTCCTCTGAGCTAGTGGCGCTACCTCGGGGTCTGCTGATACCGGGTGATCTGTCTCTCTGCAGTGGGTCTGGGCCGCAGGCACCGCGGCCCATGAGTCGGGAGACTGGCTTCTTGGTGAGCCGTGGGTGCCCCTGTGCTGGGCGCTGGAGAGTGGCCTGGCGCCCTCGAGCTTAGGCGGGCTCCTTGTGCCTATGATTTTGACATAGGCTTGTCTGTCTCGTCTGCTTTCTTAAATCGTATTCTTCCTCTTTCTCTGTGTCTCTCTCTCTCTATCCGTCTGTCTCTCTTTTTCTCTGTCTGTCTCTCTCTCTCTCTCTCTCTTTCTGTCTCCCCCCTTACGCAGACTCCTCATGAAGCCTATTTCACTTTCCTGGGAAGCTCAGTTTCCCCACCTCGTATCATGTGTGCACTTGCTGCGAAACACGGGCCAAGATGTTCTGAGCTCCGACCCTACCCAGTTCGCATCTCTGCAGCGCCCCTGGTGCCTCTCTTGTCTCAGGACCCGCCAGAATCCCACGTGGCAGTCAGTGCCCATGCCTCCCGAGGTTGCTCTGGGCTAGGGGGGCTTCAGACTGGCCTTGTTCGGGACGCCCTGAGCGGCTGAGGGGGGCTGGCCAGGTGTTTTGGAGGATGTCTGCTAATCAGCATGCTCGATTTTTTTGAGCTAATTCTTTTTTTCTCTTTTTGAGTCGGAGTCTCACTCCGTCGCCCAGACTGGAGTGCAATGGCCGCTCCCGGCCGCCGCAGCCTCGACCGGCTGGGCTCCGGCGATCCTTCCTCCTCAGCCTTCCGAGTAGCCGGAATTACAGGCACGCGCCACCACGCCCGGCTGATTTTTTGATTTATTGTAGAGATGAGGTCTCGCTGCCCAGGCGGGTCTCGAACCCGCGGGCTCAGGCAATCCACTCACCTCCGCCTCCCAAAGGCGCGGGATGACAGGCTGAGCCACCGAGCCCAGCTTCTTTTCTTCTTTATAGAGACAGTCTTGCCATGTTGCCCAGACTGGTCTCGAACTCCTGGCCTCAAGCAGTCTTCCCGCCTGGGCCTTCCAAAGTGCTGGGATGACAGGCGTAGCTACTGCGTCCAGCCCTGATGTTTTCCTCACGATTAGATGGAGTGCTGGGCTGTGGGAAGGAAGCTTGCAGGGCTGGAGGCCTCTCTCACCACCTCCTGTCAAGGTCAGGGCCACCGCCTTCCTGTGCCCTGCCACGGCTGACACTGACCTTGGTCTCCTCCTGTGTGGTGTGTGTCAGGCATCTCCGTGGCCAGGCGACTCTCGTTCCCCTTCTGCGCTGTCCTCTTTGAAGTGGAACGTCGGGCCCAGCAGGAGAACCTCTCTTTCTCAAGGTCTGCTGATCTTGGGCTTAGTCACATCTGCAGACACCCCTGCCGCTGCTCCCGAGCGTGCAAGGAACAGGAGTGCATGCGTGCGCCCCGCAGGGCCTCGGCGCTCAGACCTCTGCCTGCCGTGGGCTGCCCTTGCCATGGATGTGTCCCCCGGGAGACGTGCCTGGTCGGGAATGTGCATGTGCTAGATGTGTACACTTTTTGGTCTTGTGCGTGTGTATGCACAAGTCAGATGGCTCCACAGCCGCCCTGGGGCAGGCACGACCCCCACCCCTTCCCGTCGCGCCCCTCCCCCGACTCCAAGGGCGTGCCTGGGACTCCCTGTCACCGTCCTGCGTGTGTGTGTTGCTGGCTATGGGTGAAGGTTGCTGCCTTTGAACTTCACACCAATGGTGATTTCTTGTGTTGCGGCACTGCAGCCTGAATGCCCTCCCAGTTGTGGCCGTCTTCTCACTTCCATGGCTTTGAAATCTCTATCGTACGGCTGGCCCTCATCTGTGCGCTGCCCTGCCACTGAGGATATTTGGGTTGTCGCCAGCGTGGGGCGACCTCAAAAGCCCTGCCTTCCTCTCACCTGCTGCCATGTGGGAAAGGTGTATCATCCTGTTCCTGGCTATAAATAGCCGTGATGGTGGCCCTGCCTCACACTGGCACTGCCGGTGTGACCCTCCCCTTCCTGCCCGTGGCCCATGCCCTCGTCTACAGAAGAGGTGCCAGCTGGCGGGCAGGATGTAGTGGGGGCTGTGGGACCCGGGCTGCCAGGCCCCACCCACCTTCCCTACTGCCACTCTGTCCTGCCCCCAAGATCTTGTCCTGCGGGTTGTGGGACCAGGTGGCCTTGGGGTCAGAGTGCGCCCCAGCTGGCAAAGGCGGCCTGAACTTGAAGGGGTGGGGACAAGGGGACCCTTTTCCTACAGAAAAGGGCCGTACTCTTCCAAGGAGCCACCCAGTTAAAGCTGCTTCACTGAGACGGAAGCCGGTAGTTCTCGTGGGCGATGGAAGGAGCGACGCAGGGATTTGGGGACTGAGGCCGAAGGGTCTGCCTCCGCCTGCAGCTGGCACCCAAGGCTGTCATGGCACTGGTGTCCAGGTGGGGGAAGAGGGTGTGATGGGAGTTTGGGGGCTGGGTGGGCAGGGCCTACCACTTCTGCTCGTGCCTGATTGGCCTGTGCCCAGGCGCATGGCCGCAGCTCAGCAAGGAGGGCTGGGAAGTGTTGTCAGCACACATGCCCAGAAGGGAAGGGAGGAGCCATGGCTCATCTCAGCTGCTGTGGGTGCTGGGTGCCCCGCAGGGGCCGGCCCAGGGGGCTTCCAGGCTGTAGAAGAGGTAGGCTGGCTCAACCCCTGATGTGGCCCCCACTCTGGGCCCGGTGTGAACTGTGCCAGGAGGCAGATGCCATCTGGAAGGGCTTTGGGCATGGCCAGGCAGCCACCCAGCCCCTGGAGCAGGGCCAGGCCCAGGAACCCTGAGATGGAGGCAGGGAGGCCCAGAGGCTGTGGCGACTGTGGAGGAGAGGGGACAAAGTGGCCAGGCCGCAGGAGGGCGTGGAAGGTTCCCGGGCAGGGCAGTTGGCGTGAGCTCGCTTTCCAGGAGGATGGAGTGGCCGTGGAGACCCAGAGCTGAAGAGCCAGGCCTGGACGTGGGGGGTGGGGCAGCTCTGGCCCCGCGTGGCGTGCCAGTCTCCTGTTGCCTGTTGCCGTGGCTGCAGGCGATGCCGGCCCCCAACTCGTCCCCATGGGCTTGGTCTGGCAGGAGCAGATGGCCCTTCATTTGAACCTTTGTTGAGAGTGGGCGGGTAGGCGCTTTGGGCTCGAGCAGGGCGTACGCGCGGCTCGTGGCGTTCTGCTTCAGAGAGGCAGGAGCCAGCGAGCGTGGCCTGTTTCCAGGTTGCAGTGCCGGGCGGCAGCCGGCGTCCCATCCCTGCCCACCACTTTAAGGAGCTGTTAGTTCTGTTTGAAATGTCATCACTGGGCGTGAATTCCCGTCTTCAGATAGTCGCGCCAGGCGGTGTTCCGATGAGCTTATTCAAACTGCGGGGGTCTGTGGACCCCCATAGGCTCGGGCCCGACCTGAGTCTCTCCCACCCCTCCCACCATGGGCATCAGAGGCTTGGGCTCTGAGCACAGGGTCCGGTTTCCATGGCAAACCCCTCCCCAGTGGGGAGGCTGCTGCAAAGCCGAGAGCGGGCAGCCTGCATCGTCTTGGCTTAAAAATCGGGTGTGAGTGCGCTCTCTCACCTGCACATTCGCCAGCAGCGGGGGACGGAGCTCTCCTGGCTCCTGATGAAACGGGGCGCGCAGGATGGGGCGGATGACAGCGACGCTAATGGCCCTCGTTTAGCGGCTCCCCACCGAGGGCTCGGTCTGCCTGCGCTGTGGCCTGATTGCGAGCCAGCGAACTTAACCCGTGCCGAGCCTTGGCCTCCGAATTGCCTGAGATGCAGGGAGGGCCCTGCGATGGGCCAAGCCCCAGTGGAGCGAACAGGAGCGTGCTCCCCGGTGGCCCCCAGGCCTCTGGGAAGACAGTTGAACCCACGCGTGCGGCAAAGCTGCTCCCATCATTGAGGGCGTGAGTTGAGGACACCCAGAGCTGCCTCGGGGAGAGAGTGGGGGGTCCCCGGGTCCCCAGGGGCCTGGCTGCCCACACGCGTCCTCAGGAGGCCCCGCTGGCACCAGGTCTGGGTGCCGGTGGTGAAGATGGAGGCAGACTCGTGGTGTCGGATGGGCCTCAGCAGCCCAGAGCAGTCGGGATCGCTTGGCTGTGGAGACCAATGGCCGCCAGGGCCTCGTGCCCTCGCCGCCTTCTGGGACCCCGTGTGAGTGCCTCCTGCCGTGGGCGCCAGCCCAGAGCCCAGCTGGCCTTCCAGGGAGCCTCCGGCACGGTCAGGGCAGCTTCTCAGCCCTCCCTGGCCTCCCCTGGGCCCTTCCTCTGGCGCCCCATAGGCTTGTGCAGGCCAGCCTCCCTGTCTAATCCCTGTCTGCTCCGGGCCTTTCTCTCGCGGGCCACAGCCCTTGTCCCTTCAGACACCTTTGCACCCAGGAGACCCGTCTCTGTTCTTTCCTTTCAGACCATCCTGTGTGTTTCACAGAAATAAGCCAGGGCGCCCCTGGCTCGGTTACCGACAACCGCCAGGAGGCTGTGGTCAGGGCACGAGGGGGGCCGCCTCCCGGTTGTTTCTGGCGGAAACTCAGGCAGCTTGACCGCGGGAGTGTGAGGCTGCGGCAGCTTACTGGCCCTGCTTCTCGCTGGCGTGTCCAGCCGGACCGTGGCTCCCCTCCGGCCTGGCTCCCACACCCTGCCTGCATCGAGACCCCACGCTTTCCCGGGGAGGTGACAGGAACAGCACTGTCAGAAACAAGCATGCACGTGACTGTGTGCTGCTGGTCTTGCCATATAATAAAAATAATCCACGGGCTGAAAATAAACTGGCACTGGGTTAGGTGCCTTTAACTGCAGACGCGACACCCTTGCCTCGGGAGGTCTGCCCGATTCAGGGGTCTGTGGGCGAGTCAGCACAGCTCCTGGGGTGTGGCCGCTGCCTCCCAGCCTCCGTGTCCCTGCGGTAGCTGTCCCCCTCCGGCTCCCGCCTCCTCTGAGCGGGTGATTCCATGATGCTGTTGATCTCCGGTGTGTTTCAATAAAAATGTCATTATTTGAAATCATTGTCACTGCTGGTGTAAGACTCCAAATTCCCTCGCCTGTTGTCCCGTGAAACGATCCATTAAAGATAAAGTCTCGCGGCTCAATGAGGTTCTTTCCTGGTAACTGCCGCCCTGGTCGCAGGCAGAGCCTATGTCCCCAACAAGTGTCTGTGTCTGTTGTGTGGAGGGTCCCTGTGCTGGGGAGGATGAGGGAGGCTGCTCTCCCCAGGACAAGGCTCCCCAGAGCGAGCGTGGGATTCTCCCCTTAGAAACAGGGCAATGGCTGGGTGCGGTGGCTCAAGCCTGTATTCCCAGCACTTTGGCAGGCCGAGGCGAGAGGATTGCCTGCACCCAGAGGTTCGAGACCAACCTGGCAACTTGGTGAGACCTCGTCTCTACAATAAATCAAAAAATTAGCTGGATGTGGTAGCATGTGTCTGTAGTTCCGGCTGCTTAGAAGGCTGAGGTGAAAGGGTCACCTGAGCCCAGCAGGCCGATGCTGGGGTGGCCGTGAGCGTGCCACTGCACTCCAGCCTGGGCGACTGAGTGAACTCTGACTCAAAAAAAAAAAAAAAAAAAAGAAGAAGAAAGAAAGAAATAGGGCGGTGGGTGGAGCTGCGCAGCCCAGGCCTGGCTCCATATCGGAGCAGTGGGCAAACTGGGTGCATGGCCAGCCCAGCAGAAGGCCAGGGCTGAGCCCTCCCCCAGAGCTTGTGCCTGCCTGGGGACTCCTGCTTCTCACGTGGGTGTTTGGGGAAGGGTGTTACGGCTTTTCCTGCCCTAGGTCAGATTCTCTGGGGTCTTACCTTCCCAGTAGACTGTGTGTTGGGTTCTTTCTCTTTTTCCTTCACACCCATGACACGGGGACCCCGGTTGTCATGACAGTTCCAGGGCTGTTCCTGTGTGTCCTGGCCTTTGGACCTGTCCCCTTGTCTGCCCTGATATGTTTGCTAATATATATTAGCAAAGTGAGACCCTGATTCAAAAAAAGTGTATATATATTTTTTTCTTGAATCAGGGTCTTACTTTGTCTCCCAGGCTAGAGGGCAGTGGCACTATCATGGCTACTGCAGCCTCAACCTCCTGGGCTCAGGTGATCCTCCTGCCTCAGCCTCCCAAGTAGCTGGGACTACAAGCATGCCCCATCTTGCCAGGCTAATTTTTTGATTCTTTTGTGGAGACAAGGTTTTGCTGTGCTGCCCTAGCTGGTCTTGAACTCCAGGGCTCAAGCAATGCTCCTGCTTCGGTCTCCCAAAGTGCTGGAATTATAGGCAAGAGCTACTGCACCCAGCTGAAACTTTCTTTGGGTAGGAGTTTATTATTCTACTACTTTGCTAAACTTTGTTTAGCTCTGTAGTCTGTTTGTTCTCTTAGAGTTCCTTAGTAGAAGCTTATTATTTTTTAAAAGTTTGTCTTTTACTTTTCAGTGGTTCCACCCTGCATGTCTTTTTCTTGCTGTATCACGTTGGCTAGTGTCTCTAGTGTATTGTCGCCAGACAGTGATAATGGATGCCTTGCTGTGGAGTGTGACAGTGGAAAGGGCCCTCCCAGTCCTAGCAGGACTTGAATTTTGGTTGTTTTGGGTTTTTTTTTTGAGTTGGAGTCTCACTCTGTTGCCCAGGCTGGAGTGCAGTGGCACACTCACAGCCACCCCATCATTGGCCTGTTGGGCTTAGGCTATCCTTACCCCTCAGCCTTCCAAATAGCTAGAACTATAGGCGTGTGCTACCACACCCAGCTAATTTTTTATTTAGCTGAAACGAAGTCTTGCCAAGTTGTCCAGGCTGATCTCGAACCCATGGGCTCAGGCAATCCACTCATCTTGGCCTCCCTCCCAAAGTGCTGGGATTACAGGCTGAGTCACTGAGCCTGACCAGGACTTGAATTTTTATACCGAATGTTTAGAATTTTATATGGGTTTTTATCTGTTGGGTCGTCTTTTTCACCCTGGGAATAGGCCCTTCTTGGTTCCGTAGTATTCTACGGCACCTGATTAGGTAATATGGCATTTAGAATTTTTGCATCTGCAAGACAGGCTTATCATTTTCTTGTGTGTCCTTATCTGCTAACGATAGGGTTTCCCCATTCATTCTTTCATCCATTCAGAAAATATGCCAGGTTCATGAAATGAGCTTGGTGGCATGAGGTCTCCTTCCTGCCCGGCGTCTGTGTGTGTTGGTGGCACTGTCCCTTTAGCTTGGAAGTAGGGAAGGACACTCTGTAGAATCACCTTGGCCTGTGCCTTTTCCACAGGGACATCTGTGATATCTTTCCAGGACTTCCAGCTCCTCTGATGGGCGCATGTTAACTTGGTGGGTGCCTCAAGCTCCACAAGCCCGGAAGGTACTCTGAAGAGCCAGGAGCATCTGTGACTCAGCCCAGCAACTTGGGCAAGGACCAGGGCTCGCCAGTCTTAAAAATTATTTTTTTGAGTCGGGGGCTGGGTGCAGTGGTTCATGCCTGTCATCCCGGCACTTTGGGAGGCCGAGGTGAGAGGATTGCCTGAGTCCAGGGGTTCGAGACCAGCCTGGGCAAATTGGTGAGACCGTGTCTCTACAATAAATGAAAGAATTAGCTGGGCATGATAGTGCACGCCTGTAGTTCCAGTTACTTGGAAGGCTGAGGTGGAAGGATCGCCTGAGCCCAGCAGGTCGAGGCTATGGTAGCCGCGAGCCTGCCCCTGCTCTCCAGCCTGACAACAGTGTCTCGATGCAGTGATGCGGTCCCCACTTACTGCAGCCTCAATGCCTGGAGTCTGGTGGCTACCTCAGCACCATCTCTGGGCTGCTGCCTGAGGGCTGTGGGTAGAGATAGCCGGGGGGGGTGGCAGCCCGCTCTGCAGCTTGACTGTCTTCCTGCTCAGCCAGTGCCCCCCCATGGGCAGCATGCTGGAACTGCCCCATGGAGGCTCGGGCCGTGCCCCACGACAAGGCTTTGTCTGAGGGTGGCAGTCACAATGGCCTGTCGCTTGGGGCCACCAGCATTTGGGTCTTCTGTGGCCCCCGGGCTTGCGTGGGTGGCTTGCTCTGCTAGGTGCCCTCTGTCCAGCGTGGCACCAGATCTCAGGCACTTCCAGCATGGCATGTGTGGCTCTGCCTCCGTGTTCGTGTCCCCAGTGACAGCACATTGAATAGTGTGGGCTCGTCTGCCCAGTCTGTGCAGACACTGTGAAATTAACTTCCTCAGCCTCCAGCCCGTATGGGGCTACGTTGATGTCTCTGCTGGACTGCTGGCTGGGCACTCCTTGGCAGGGGTGGGGGGTACCTCAGCATCTGAGCAGCTAGGGGCCGGGTGCCTCGTGCCACAGAGGCTGTCAGGCGGGCCATGGATGAGATTCCAGGTGCCATTGTCCTCAGCAGAAAGTCATGCAAATTGCAGGAAAAAAATCGCTGACACCGTGCTGTCCCATCTCCTGGTTCCGAGTCACTGAGGGGCCACTCCAGAGGCCAAGGAGCCACATGAGGGCAGGGCTTGCGGATTTGCAAGCTTCTGATGGGGCTGGTGAACTTGAGAACCTCTTGCAGTGGGAGGGAGGTGGTGCTGGGAATGGCCTTGTGGACATGCACTTGCTGCCCGGATGTGGAGCCCGGGGCAGCTGGCAGGTGTAGGGATGCGAGGGCGGCCCCATTGTGCTAACGTTTCTTGTCCTAGACTGCCCTGCCCATGGGCTTTCTGTCGACCTGAGAGACCATCCCTGCTGGCATTACCTGTCCACGCAAGGCACGGCCGAGGTCCCGGCAACCCCTACTCAGCCTGGGGTTGGAAGGTCGGACATTGCTGTACAGTGGCCGGCAGGACCCCAGTGGTGCTGGGGCATGGACCAGGCCAGGGAAGCTGCCGCCTGCCACCCATGTCCCGCCCAGAACACCTGCCCGCCCAGCCTCCCTGGCATCCATCACTCCGTCTGCCCAGGACAGGTGGGCCCAGAACCTGCTTCTGCAGTGCACAGTCAAGGGGCCAGACTTGGAGCTGCCACAGGCCAGAGGCCACTATGGGGTGGCATCGGGAGGGCCACGTTGCGTGGCCTGAAGCCTATTGTTCACCGTCACGGTGACTAATGGCCCCTGTGCAGGTCCTGGCTCCCCAAGACGTCTGTGTTCCTTTCCTGACACACTCATTTAATTTTTAACTCACAAGGCATTTGCTTATTTATTTTCATTGTTCTTGATAATAATTCTAAGCCATTAGAGGGGAAAATTATATTCAAAAATGCTGTTTCACACTTTATTTGTTTGATGATTTAGAGCGATAGAAAATAGCACATTTGCTGGCTTTTATAGTCTGGTAATTATTCACATCCATCAAGCCATTCCAGGGGGATAAACAAAACACCAAGAAAATTACACTATTAATAGCATCCTCTGCGCGGACAGGAAGGCTCTTTCCCAGCTGGCGTTGCGACGAGAGGACAGTGGCCGTGGGCTGGCCAGGGCGAGAGGACAGTGGCAGTGCCCGTGGGAGTGCCATTCCTTCAGTCCTGGCTCAGGCTCCAGCCTCGAGCTGCACGGCTGAGGCCTCTGAACTGCTGAGGATGCACGGGGCTTTCTTTATGGGCCACAGGCCCCTGTCGAGAAGGCCCCAGATGTCAGGGCCTTGCTCTCCGGGCAGCTTTGCCACAACCTGGTCTCAGGCCTCAGGCCTGGTCTCAGCACAGCCAGGCCAGCCTGGTGGGACGTCCTCACCCTCCGGCCTCGGCGCCGAAGCAAGAATGTGGGGCCTGGGTGCCTCTCTGGGGCCCAACCTTCCTGTGCTCCCTACCTCCATGTGGCCTGTTGCTGTTGTCTGGACCGGGGCCAGACTCTCAGCGTGTCAGGCTGGAGGGCCCAGCCTCTGTGGCTCCCTGGGCAGCCTGGGCCCCTCATGCCTCGTGGGCTGGCTTGTGCATTCTTCGCTTTGCCTTTCTGGGGTGGCAGAAAGTGGAGCTACTCAAACACCTCAAGGCATGGAATAGTTACCCGGGGAGGCAGAGGGGGCGGGAGGCCAGCCTCTCATGCCTGCCGGCCTCTGCCCACGCCAGGCATTTTTCCCTCTTGACCATGTCCCCGTCAGCATGTCACCGCTGCATCTCACTTCTTTCCTGCAGGCTTTGGGGCCGGCAAGGGGCTGGGCCGGCAGTTGTGTGTTAGCCATCGCGTTACTGCGTGGGCCTTCTGTCCCACTCAAGGGGGCCGTGTCCCATCCCTGCACGCCTCAGACCTCGCCTAAAGCATTTGATCTTCTCACCGAGCCCCTCTGCTCTCTCCAGTCCCCGCCCGAACACACAAGGGCTCGGCCTGCTAGAAGAGTCTTGGCACGCCAAGCTGTCCCCATGCCCTGTGTTTCTGGTTCTGTCCTCAGAAGCCCCGGCCCGCTCTCCCTGGCGTGCACCTCGCAGGTCCCAGCAGCTGCACTTCCTGGCTCCGGGCTCCCCTGTTCCGTGTGTGCTGGGCTGCAGACTCTGTACCCTGCCTCTGGCTTTGCGTGAGCTGACCGTGGAAGAGGGCCGGCCAGACGCAGCCCCAGGCCTCAGAGGATACCAGGAGGGAGGAGGACGTGGCCGATGTGGTCTTGGAAGGTTCTGGCCTCCAGGGCTCTAGAGGGCACAACATGGAGGGGTGGAGAGCCGGAGCACAGGGAGGCTGGCGTGGGGGCTTCTGGGTAGGGCCGGCGCTGGACGCTGAGCTAGCAACATCCCCAAGCTGGACAGAGGAGAGTGGTGGAGCGGGTTGTGGCCTGGAGGGCCATCTGTCCTCTGGCCAGTCTTGAGACAAGCATCGGAGGAGGTGTGAGGACACACGAGCCGCCGCCACCAGGTGGGGGCTGCCACGTCCAAAAGGTGGCCTCCCGGGGCTACAGATGGTAGAGCGGAGCATGAAACTTGACCTTGTGATGGACTGACTCCTAGGGAGCCAAACGGCTTCCCCACTTAGAGACCAATAAAGGCGGTTTGGTTTTACAGCCCTGAGAATGCTCTAATAGCCAGACAGATGCTCCTGGCTCAGAGCACGGGGAACACGCATCTTCAACCCAAATCACTGCCTCTTCTTTTTTTCCCTCCAGAGCCATGGCCGAGTGTCAGAGGTGCCTGGCGTGGGCTGGGGGGGCTGTGGCAGGTGACATGTGCTATTCACTCTGGGGTCCTGGGTGGGGACCCTGCTGAGCTTGGGCTCTGGGGGTCCCAAGGGGTGGCTGAGATGTCTCCCGTGGTGACTGTGGGTCCTGCTGTGTGCCTGTACCCGTGCTGCCAGTGCCGGCGTGTCCCCGTCCTCTGCACTGGGTGTCCCAGGGTACCCAGAGGGCTGGGCGTGGAATAGGGCTCGAGGTCCTGTTCTGGAGTTGCTGCCCACCACAGAGCTGGGCAGCCTGTCAACGGCTCTGCATGGATGGGCCTTGGCCACCCTCCAGCCCCCACATAGCCCTGTTTCCTCAAGGCCCTGAGCCCTGTTCTGGCACCTTCTCTTGGAGATGGAGGTTTTCCTCCAACCCGAGTCCTCCAGGGTCGGCTGGGGGCAGGTCTGCCGGCGTCAGGGCTGTCACTGGGTACGCCAGGCAGTGGGAGGCACGCCAGCTTTGGGTGGGGGCAGCGGCAGAGTCCAGAAGGCTCTGTGGCCCTCTGTCTCCTGGCCCAGCCTTCGTGGTCTCTCCGGGGGCTGCTTCTCCGAGCGTGGCCGGCCTCCCGCAGTCTGTGTTTCCCGATAACACGGCAGCCACGCTCCGATGTATTAAACTTTTAACATCCACCAGATTCAATTAATCTTATCTTTACAACTCCCAATTACAGGCGGTAATTAAGTGAAGGCAGCATTGTGGGCTGGGGATGTTGCATTAATCATCACCGCCTTGGAGCCAGAAATTGGTTCCTTCCGTTCGGTAGCACCTTCCCAAAAGGAGCGGGGCTTCCTGCTTCCCTGCGGGGCCGGTAATCCCACCAAGGTGCTTGGGATTGGGGTGAACTGTTGGGGTCTTTGTGTAAGTGATAAAAGGCCATTCAAGCAAGAGCAGCCTCGGCTCTGTCTGGACAGCAGAGAGCACCTGAGAAGCAGCGTGGAAGGTGCTGGGCAGACCTGGGAGCCGAGGGAACCGACCGCTCAGGCCCTGCTCCGTCAGAGGCTGCCTGTGATCGCTTCACTGCCCACCCACCTTTGCTCCATCAGGGACCAGCCATCTCCCGAAGGGCGTGGGCCCCCGGCCACCTCGGTGTTCACGCTCTCCCTCTTCCTTCTCTGGCTGGGGAGGGTGGCAAGAATGGCCACGTTCCAGGTGCTCCCATGTGCTCGGCCCGTCCTGGCTGGGAGGGGTTGGCACGATTGCCGGGCAAGCCACGGACAGGTCTCGGAAGCCAAGCCCCTGTCGGGGACTTCCACTTGGAAAGGGAGGTTCCCCTTGCCCAGGACTTCCTGGCCAGCTGGGTGACCCAGGCTTCTCACCCCTCCCCGCCGTGGCTCCTGGTGCCTGCCATTCCCTGGGAAGGGTCCCGCACGGTGTGTCACGGCGTCTGCGCAGCCTTCGTGGGACGTCTGTTTGCAAACTCCCCCTCACATCTTCCTTGTGATGACGAGTCTGGTGATCTCGCAGATGTAAAGCGTGTAAGATGAAACTTACCAAGCGAGTGACACACGCGATGTCTCGTTCCTGGAACTGCCTTTCCCTGCTGGCTCCAGCGTGAGGAGACGGATGGCGCGGCTGGAGACGGCTGGCAGCCCACAGTGGAGCCCGCCTGTTCTCGACAGCTCCAGGCTGCGCTTTCGCTCGTTTTTTGCCTTTTAGCTTCCTCGAGGGTTGGTGTCGCTTCACAGGGAGGGTTTCTGCTCCGATGTTCTGAGCGCATCACAGGCCATGAGCCTTCTCCTCGTCCCACCCCCACCCTGCCTGCTTCCCTGCAGAATTCTGTCCCAGCAGCCGCTCCCGCTGCCGCCCCGTCCTCAGGGTGCTGGCCACGCCGTGTGGCATGTGTGTCCCGTGCGCCATCGGTGGCCTCCTTCTCACGTGCCTCCCTTCTCTCGTAGGTACGCCATCCCTCCGGAGCATGGCAAGCGCCTGGAACGGCTGGCCATAGGTAGGTGACTTGCCTGCGGGCAGGGCTGGGCGGGGAGTGGGGGCGGGGTGGGCGGGGAGGGGGCGCCCTGTGTCCAGCTCTGCTGCTGCTGGGGCTTGGTTTTGGGGAGGATGACACGCTGCCAGTGGTCCCTCCTCTTCCCATCGCATTCCCTCCTTCCTCGAGGTCAGATCCCATCCCACCTGGTGCTGCGTCTCCCAGATCCTGCATGCAGTGCCCTTAGCCTGACCTTGGCCTGAGCGCACCACTCCCCTGGAGCCTAGCTGGCTCCTCCCTGAGGTTGAGCAGGGCCCTGGGGGGGGCAGTTCCTCTCTGGCTGTGCAGGGCTCAGGGCCTGCGGGTTCTGGGCCTGGCACTTCTTGGGCCTGGAGCTGCCCGGGTCTGGCCACAGACTCTGGGCTCAGGGAGGGCAGCCTGCATTCTCGTTTCCCTCCGGCACCAGTGCCCACCACGCCCTTTCCAGCTCTTTCAAGTCTAGAAAGGAGACAGCTCAGATGACAGTTCCCTGACCACGCGGGGCTGGATAGTGGCCTTGGGTGGAGATCTGGCCAGCCCCGGTGCACTCAGGAAATGTCTACACTGGCACAGCCACAGACCTGCACTCAGCTGCCCTTGTGGTCTCTTGGGGCTAGAGGGATTTGTCAGAGGGTCCCAGGGTGTTCCCAGGGGGAATGACAGGCCCTCAGGCTGTGGGCTGTTGGAGACCAGCCAGCAGACAGCCCCGACCACTCAGCCGGGAGGCAGTGAGACAGGTGAGGTACCAGGGTCCCTGCCAGCTCCTTTTAGGGCATTGCAGAAGCTCAAGTTTCCTGGCATCACAAGGCTCCTGGTGCCTGGGAAGACATTGTAAGACACAGCTGGCAAACATGGTCTCTCCATCCCCATCAGCTCATGAGTGACCCTTCACGAGGGTGGCTCCTCCCAGGCTGGCCAGGCAGGCAGCTCAGGGCAAAAGAGGATCGGACCTGCGGGCCCTGTTGTCTGGGGAGCCCCTCTGGCCGTGTCGAGAGCCCATCTGATGGTCCTGCCCCTCTGGCGGCAGCCTCAGGAGGCGCGGCAGCCCTGGGGTGGCCACGGACTTTCCCAGAAGCCTTCACGCAGGCTCGGCACAGGTCCCTAAGCCTGGCTGCTGTCCTCGGTCTATTCCTTACTTTGAGTCCCAGAACACCTGCCACGCACTTTTGTTCCCTTCCCACTGGTTTTCTGACTCTGAAGATGGGAGCAGTCCATCTTTCTGGAAAAATAAGGGTCTCCCATCCAGAGGCTACATCAAGAGGCGCGTCAGCTGAGCTGCGGTGTCCTGAGCATGAGGGTCCAAGGGGGGCTCTTGTTGGAAACCGATCCTGCTCTCGTGGGCGGGCAAGCTCACGTCTGGCTGTGGGAGCCTGCGGTCACACAGTGGAGCGGAGGCCCCTTCGCTGTGCTCCAGCTCTGAAATGAAAGTCAAGGTAGAGCTGTTTCCCCACGTGTTTGTAACTGCAGGTTTCCCATACAAACTTGCATTTGAAACGTAAGTTAAGGAGACGTCTTCCCTGTTGTGTTGGTTTCCTGTGGCTGTTGTAACAGCTGCCGCAAAGTCTGTGGCTTCAAACAACACACGCTTCTTCCCTATGAGCTCTGGAGCTCAGGTCGAGGTGTGGGCGGGCCTGTTCCTCCTGGAGGCTTCAGGGAGACCCCATGTCCCCCTCTCCAGTGCCGAGAGGTACCTGCACCCTGGGTTCGGGGCCATGTCCCCCCAGGCTGTCTCTGGTCTCAGCACCTTCCTCCTTCCCCCACTATAGCCAGCTGACCCTCCCCCTACTCCTGAGACCCTGTGACTACACAGCTCCAGACCATCCAGGGTCTATATCTCAGGGTGCTTCCCTCAGTCCCCCCCCAGAGTCCCTGTGTGAAGTGCCACACTCACGGGTTCTAGGGGCGAGGACGAGGACGTCTTGGAGGGCCGCTCCTCAGCCTATGAAGCCCCAGAAGGACACCTCCTGGAGTGGTTGGCTTGAGCACTTTGTGGTGTCCAGGTTGCGGGGTCACGACCCTTGCCGCCCCCCCCCAGTCCCCTCTCCTCCAAATCCTGCTACCTTAGAAAGGTTTGGGCTGACCCAGAGCTGGCTGGGGAGGCTGCAGACAGAGCCCCTGGGGCCACCGCCAGCCACTTTCCTGGAGCCTAGCCGGCTCTTCCTTGAGGCTGGGCAGGGCCCTGAGAGGCTGGTTCCTCTCTGGGTGTGTAGGACTCAGGTCCCGCTAGTGAGGTCGGTGCTCATGGGCTTCCTGTCTGCAGGTGTGTCCCTGTGGGTTCTCGGACAGTGTGGACTCGTGAAGCCAGTCCTCGGCAGGGAGGAGCAGCTCCCAGAACTGGGGAGAGCCAGACTGTGACCCCAGAGGATGGCCTCATGGGGAACACGCCCTCACAGGGGAGCGTGCCCCACCCCAGGCCTCTGCTCAGGCCCACCTTCCCTGGAAGAGCAGACCCGCCCTCCTGGGCTCGCAGGTGCCCAGCTCTTTGGGGTGGGTGGGAGGGGCTGCAGTTGATATGGAAAATGAATAGCTGCACTCAGAGCAGGCTCGCCGGGAGAGTTGTGGAGCCCGCAGAGAGCGCTAATGTGCTGGCACGTCATCGTTGCTAATCACTTAAAACGTGCGCCTTTGTTAGGGCCTTAATGAGAGCCACTTAAACTGTGCATTAAAAAGAGGAACTGCGGAGCAGCGGCCGGTGGCAGCGTCATAATTCTAATCGAAATGCTTTTAGTGTGGACTAGAAGCGCTGGGTCCGCAGCCCCTCGGACTTTCCAGAACCTCACGTGGCGCCTTTGTGGCCAGGGCTGGAGGAGGCACCGGGGCCACACTCTCCCACCCGGGCACAGGCTCGTGCTCCTGCACATGCGTGTGCCCTTGTTCACCTGCCGCCACGGGAGTGTGTGTCGGCCTGGGGCCCACGTGGGCTTCTGGAAGACTCCTCCGGCAGGTCTGGGCTCCTGCCCCACTGCAGGCGAGACACATCCTCAGCTGGTGTCGCCCACACAGCAGTGTGGCCCTACGGCCATGCCAGGGGTGTGGGGACAGGGCACAGGCACAGCCGGGGGAGGGAAGACCAGCCCTGGGTGGGCAGGCTGCCAGCCTCCGGCAGTCGGTACAGGCAGGGCCGTGTGTGTCCACCCTACCCGCTCGTGCCTGTGTCCTGTCCTGCTCCCGGGCCAGCCCCTGTCCACTGTCCTGTGCAGGGCAGGCGGTGGAGCAGGGGATGCCAAAGGGCAGCTCCCACGGTGCTGGCCTCCTGGACCCTGGCTGAGACTGCAAAGGAAGTAAGTCCCTTTGGCAGTGGGGAAGGTGCCAGGCCCCTCAGCCACCCTGTCCCCCGGTGAGGTGGGTGGGCCTCGCCAGCAGTGGTCTGGAGCCAGGACTTGCCTCACTTTACCCACAAAAGGTGTCTCTGGCCTGAGCTGGGGCTGAGTGATGTGTGTTAGATCAGCAAACCCATGCTGCAGGACTTAAGCAAAGAATTGCACAGACATTAGATTGGAAAATATGGTTTATTTAGGAAGCAGATTGGAGAGAGAAAGAAGATTCGCCTCCCCAGGTTGGGGATGGGGCCAAAGCTTGAAGAGAAGCATGACTGGGCCAGACCTTAATGAAAGCATGGTGACGGCTTGAGGTGGAACGTCTTTTAAACCTTCCCTTGGTTGGGGGCAGGTCACCGAGGTGATTGGTGGTGGCCTGTTTTATGTGAGCACAGGTGCCGACGTCAGGGGCTGGGCAGCAGGCTGAGGGGCGGCTGGTCTCAGACTGTGGCCATGGTGGTGGGTCTGTGTCACGTGGGTCATGAAGGGCAGATCACAGCAGACTAGTTATCCTGGGCTTCCGTGGCCGGAAGACGGAATACTTGGAGTGGAAAGCCTGATCAATGCAAAATAAGCTGGGCAGGGCTGTAAAACAATGACCAGCAACTACCTGTGGGAAATCGACTCTGCCCTTCGCTAGCAGCTGGAGGGCAAGCAAGGTAATTTGCTGAGAAAGGACCACAGAGCTAGGCAGTGTCAAAATGGCTGCACTTTAGCCAAAATTACATCATTAAATTATCCTATTTCAGCGTTTCATTCTTTCACATCCTTTCAATGCAAAAACACTCCAGCCAGCGGGAGGCCTTGGGGCAGGCGAGGCGGCTCTCCGCCATCCTGAGCGTGCTTCTGAGGCCCTCCTGGACCACGCACACGGAATGCACCTATGCGTGACTTCTGGCCGCCTCTGTGAGTGGCCTGACAGGGCGAGGTTGTGAGCCCCCGTCAGCAGGGGCTGGGCCCAGGCCATGCTGCCATTTCCTGGCATCTGGGGCCAAGGGAAGGCCGGTTGGCGGCCAGGGCCTGTCTTCTCAGCTGTCAGTGGCGAGGGGGACCCTGTGGTGCTGCGTGTAGGACAAGCGTTTCGAGCAGGGCGTGGGGTGGGCCTGGTCCCCCGTGGCTGCGACACCCCCCAGTCTTGAAGGCAGGGCCCACGGGGGGTGCCGCCTACCATGCACTGTCCATGGCTCGCCTGGCTCTCGCCGTCGGCCCTGAGGAAGTGGCCACACATGTATCTTCTCCCCAGGCCATGCTCACGTTGGCCGATGGCCGTCTAGACAAGTAGCACAGTGGATTGTGTCCAGGGACTGGAGGCATGTCTCTGCAGGGCCACGCCCGTGCCCTGTGGGCCCAAGTGTGCAGTGGGTGGGCCTGGTCACACAAGGAGCCCCAGCCCTTCCCATGCTGCCCAATCCCTGGGCAGATACACGTCCAGGCACTGCTCCATGTTCACTGAGGCTGGGTTGCCATCATTGTCACCGTGGCAGGGCACACACCGCCTGGATGGCCCGAGCACTCCTTCGCCTCCAGTGGGGGCTAGTGCCCGAGACCCCCACAGGTTCAGCCGGGCCCGAGCCCTGCACCCACATGCCCACTCTCCACTGGCCTGGCGGGTCTGTCACGCGACATGTCTCTCCACCCTAGGCTTCTTCCCTGGGAGCTCGCAGGGCTGCGACGCCTTCCTGCGGCACAAGATGACCCTCATCTCGCCCATCATCCTGAAGAAGTACGGGATCCCCTTCAGCCGGGTGCGTACGGGGTGCGGGTCACACCTGCGTGTGGGGGGAGGGGCTGGGCCTGCCCAGGTGGCCGCAAACGCCACAGGAGTCAGACTCAGTCAAAACAAATTCTGGAACGACGGTGAGCCAAGGGAGGGCGCAGTGGCTCCACGGTGAGCCTTGCAGTCAGCTCCCGCTCTTCTGTCGAGGTCGGCGTGGGGGTTTGTGACGAGGGAGGGCCGAGCCAGTTGGGGTCTTGGCCAAACCCAAACCTCTGCCTGGCGAGGCCCCGTGGAAGGCCTGGAGGGGCAGGGGAGGCTCTGCCGAAGAGCTGAGGGCAGGGTGCCCTCCCGGGTGGGAACCTGGTTCCCGCTGTCCCAGGCCATGCCTGGGGCTCAGCCATCCTGCGGCCCCACCAGCTGGCCCTTGGGAGGACACATCCCTATAGAAACGAACGTCCGACCTTCCCATGGAGAGTGTGAGCTCATGGGCTTCGAGCTCTAGAGGTGGCCTGCTGTCCCCGGGAGGCTGCAGGGATGCATCGGAGTGAGGGGTCAGCTTGCAGACCGGCCTGCTGGTCCCAAAGCGGCGGTGGGTGGAGAGGGCCTCCCTACCCCTTGGACTTGCAGCCCAGGCAACCCCTGGGACTCAGGGTGTCCTGGCCGGGAAGCAGGCTGTGCTCCCAGGCGCAGCTCAGCAAGCACGTCCATCCCAGGTGACACTTCCTACGGAGGGGCCTCCACGGACAGGAAGCCTGGCCTGTGCCCCCAGGTCGGGCCAGGCGAGGGGCACGGGCAGGAGCCTTCCGCGAGCCCGAGCAGATGCTGGACCACAGCACTGGGCGTGGGCGGGAAGGGGAAGCCTCTGGGGAAGCCGGCTTTTGAAGGTTTCCCGTGAGGACAGTTTGTCAGGCTCAGGAGCGCGTGCGTGGCGAGACCCCGCTCCACTCACACGGAGTGTCAGCCGGTGGGAAATCGCTCCTGACATCTCAATCACCCGCCCGCGGGCGCCTCCGCCAGGCTGCCGAGCTCGTGGGTGGTAGAGCGCTGCTCCGAGAGACGTGCAGCCCGGCTCCCCGCCCCCGCCCGCGGGTGCGAGCGTCGCTCGTCACCGGGAAACGCAGGCAGGCCGGGCGCGGCGCGGGAGGACAGAGCCTCTGATTTTCCGGCTGGTTTGCCGAGAGCATTCTCGCCGCGCTGCTTCCCGGGGTGCCCTCGGAGGAGGCAGCTGGTGGGCGGGCGCTGATCCCGATTGGTGTCTACCTGGCGCCGCGGCTCCCTGTCTCCAGGTCGGCGTCTGCGTGGCACTACGGCTCCCTGTCTCCTGGTCGGCGTCTGCGTGGTACCGTGGTTCCCTGTCTCCTAGTTGGCATCTACGCAGCACCTTAGTTCTCTGTCTCCGGGTTGGCATTTACGCGGCACCATAGTTCCCTGTCTTCAGGTCAGCATCGACACGGCACCTCAGTTCCCTGTCTCCCGGGTCGGCGTCTACACAGCACCATAGTTCCCTCTCTCCTGAGTTAGCGTCTACACAGCACTGCAGTTTGTGTACAAATTACCCTGAACCAGAAGGCAGCGTGTCTCCCCTTCGTCCCACAGAGGGGCTGCGGGCCCTCTGTACCAGGCAGGGCGGCCACGCACCCTCATGCTCACGCCAGGATGGCTGGAGGGCGGAGGCCCTCGCCTGGCCAGGGGCTGTGTTCGGCCCCAGAAGCCACAGCTGTGAACGTTCCTCTGGGAGGCGGCACGGCGTCCTCATCGGAATGCCTGGCAGCCTTCACACACGCCACTCCGCACTCCACTTATAAATCTTCGTGATGGTATTTACTTCTCGGAGGAAAAGCAGATCGATGGCAGAGCTCCTCAATAATTAAAAGTGTGTGTTTCTGTAATCTGCCGTGGACGCTCGTTTATCCTGCAAGAGCTCGCAGGGGAAGCGGAACCCCGCTCTCCCCGTGACGGGCGTCGGGCTGCCTCCCGGCTGCCCAGCCATCATCCCTGATGCCTCCTGATCCGCCGGTGGGATGTTGACGGCTACGACACAGGGAACAGACGCCATGGGCCAAGACGAAGCCACCAGGATACAGGCTTTCTTTTGGGAACTTGGTCTTCTTGTCCCGACTGAGTGCGCTTTCCACTCTGGGCCCGGGTTTGCAGGCGGCGTGGGGCCGGTGAGTGAGGCCCTGAGGTCTGCCCATGCCCAGCTGTGGCCACCCCCACACATCCACGGTTTCAGTCATGGCACCCGGGGCTCCGCCCATGCCCTGAAGGCTGGCGTCTGACAGCTCCGGGCTGTGTCCCACTGCATGCCTGCAGGCTGGGTTCTCCACCATGCCAGGGACGGGCCACAGCGGGGTCGGGTCTGGGGAGAGACCACAAGTGTCTGCTTGGTGTTTGAGGACGCGTGAGGGAGTGCTTTCTAGGGTCAGCTCGGACAAGGTCAGAAAGTCAGAATTGCATTTGGAAAAATCCCCAAGCCTGAATTCTGTTTGCCCTCATCTCGGCGCTGTTCTGAGTGACTCAGGCAGAAGCCGGCCCAGGGAGCCCATGCCTGGGCAGAAGCCGCGGGGCCTGGGGACCACGCGCCTGCTTCCTCCCCTCCCCAGTTCCCTGCCGTGTGTGCTAGTCTGCTGTGTGCAGCTGTCACTCAGACGGGAACTTAAAAATATAACTTAATGCACACTGACTCCCCTTGATTGGTGCAATTAATTATTTGAAAAGAAAAATGCCATGGTGCTTGTGGGGACTGGCTTTCCTCCAGGCCGCGCTGGTTTTGATTGATCTTGACGACTTGGCTGGCTTCTGGAAGCCTCACCCCTGGCTCCCACCACCCCCCGTCTGCCAGGGTCCCAACTTCTTGTGGGTTATTTCAGTGAATCCGGCGATTTCTGCTCCTCTCTCTGGGGGAATAAGTAATGATGAAAAGCCAGAGAATACCCACACATCAACAGTAAAAAAGACAAGGGACCTGGCAAACCGGGAGAGGCCTAGACAGACACGTGGACAGAGCATGTGATGACTCAACAGGCCCTAGTGTTGAGTGTCTGCAGGAGTCAGGTGGGTGATGGCCAGGATACCCGGAGGCCCTGTGCCATGGAGCAGGCCAGGCCAGCAGGAGGGAGCCCCAGAACACGCTCAGGCCAGTGGAACGCTGCGTGGCAGAGGTCTGTGACCCAGGAAAGTCATGTCTGCATGTTTGCTCAGTAGGACTGGATGCACGTCCCCAGAAGATATGTACACAGACACTCCTGGCCACTTTGTTCACAAGAGCCAGGGCTGGAGACAGCCAGTGTCCATCAGCGGGAATACGAACACCTGTATGGCAGTGTCCGCACATAGCCAGGTGCCACGTGGCACTGAAAGGAATGAGCCCCGGTGCACACAGCACTTGGGCCAAGTTTCACAACAGGAGCTTGGTCTGGTCCTTCACGGCGTGGCGGGCGACCTGGTGAGGCTGGTGGAGGGGTGCCATCTGCTCTGTTGGGGCAGTGGTCACATGGGCGTGCGTGGGAGACAACCCACCACTGTGCCTCTAATGTCAGTTCAGCAAGGACAGAGGAGCCCGCCCAGCTTCAGGGAGAGGCACTTGCACGCCTGAGCTTCAGTTTTCACATCTGTGAGTTGGGCGCATAGCCCCAGCCCAGGAGCACTGGTTGAGTCCCAGGCACAGCACATGGGAGTGGTTACCCAGCTAGAGGCCGGCAACCTCTTTGTCCTTGGGGATCCCGCCGCTGCTGCCGGTGACGCTCACGTGACCCTGCCACGTAGGACCGCATCCTGTGGCCATGAGCAAGGCCTGGCCACCTTCAAAGCAGAGGCCTGTGTACCACGAAGGCCAGCAGGAGCCATGCCTCTGTCACAGTCTGCCAACTCCAGCCGCGAGGCCTCTGGAGCGTGCGGCTCTGGCCATCGCCTTGGGGTGCAGGGTGATGGACACGGCCGGCAGTGCTGTGGCCCGGCTGCTCACATGGCCAAGACCAAGTGGGAGGGGCTGGGTCTGTGGAGTCGCCTAGAGCTACCTCTGGTGTGTAGCCCGGGGCTTGTCACGTTGCTTGCTGGCGCTGGCTGGGTGGCCTTGTCGCCTGCCGCCTGCTGCCCTCGTGGCCGTCCCCAGCCCTCACCCGCCCCCTCCCTCCCCAGATCACACAGGAGGCCGGGGAGTTCATGATCACGTTTCCCTACGGCTACCACGCCGGCTTCAACCATGGCTTCAACTGTGCCGAGTCCACCAACTTCGCCACCCTGCGGTGGATCGATTACGGCAAAGTGGCCACTCAGGTAAGAAAGAGGCTGCAGGCTGGGAGGGTCCCGGGTGGGGTGGCCCTTCCTTCCCCCATGGCCCCGTGCCCAGGGCTTGGCCATGAACCTTGCATTCCACCTGGCTGACTTGACCTGGTGTCTCTGGATCTTCTGAGCTAGGGCCTGGAGCACTCCTGCCGTGAAGGCTGGCGAGGAGGTGGGCAGGGCATGGGAGGACAAGGTGGGTATGGGCAGGGTGGGGTGGACGTGGCAGGGCAAGTGGCCTGTGGTGGCCCAGGGCCAGTCTCCGGCATGCTGAGTCCCATCTCCCTGGGGTAGTGGCCTGCATGGCCTCCTGCCTGGGCTAGCCACTCTGTCTTGGGACTGGGCTCTCCGTGGACAGCACCGTCTCCTCCCCCGACTGGCCCGTGGGCAGCTTCTGGGCCATCTGTGTGCTCGGCCTGGGTTGTTTGCTGACTCCCTCTCGAGGGCCTGATTGGCAGGAGCCCATCCAGGCATCTGCCTCCCATCCTGGCCTCCCTGGCCCCTCCCCCGCTCTTTAGCGGGCTTCCTTCTGCCTTCGCCTCCCCGGAGATTGCAGAAAGGCAGGAACTCTTTGATTTTTTTTCCTAATCATTTAACATTCCTGGCCCCAGAAGACTGATTATGGGCCAACAGATTTGACATCTGAGCTACTGCTTGTTTTCAGACCTCCTAACTCTGCGTGCCCCCCACCTGCGTGGCTTTTAATGTGGGAGTCATGGGGGGCCATGTGATGGGAGCCTGTGAGAGCCGCTGGCACAGTGGGGTGCATCAGTCCACCACCTGCCCTGGTCTCTGCCTTGTCCGGCCCCCCTGCAGCCCGGGGTGGCCTCATGATGACGATGACAGGGTTGTGGGCAGGACTTGTGAACTTCCAGCTGGGCGGGGAGCTAGAGGAAGCAGACCCAGCCCTGCACGGCTGCATGCATGGGACGGGATTCCTCTCAGCATCATCCCTGCGGGCCACCCCCCAGGGAGATGTGAGTCCCCCACAGGCTGGGCTGGGCTGTGCAACCCACAGGGTCCTTCTGGGCAGTATGGAGCAGCCTGGCTGTCCCTGGCCCCACTCGCCTCCCCCCAGATGGGCCCGGCCACCCGTGGAGCATCCCATCTAGCAGGTGGCACGGGGGGACCATGTACTTCCTGCCGTCTCCCCAAAGGCAGGCCTTCCGGTTCCTCCAAGTCCAGGGTGGGCAGGTGGTTCCCAGATCCTGATCCAGGAAGTGTGACAGTGTTTATAGACCAGCCTCGGTTCCTCCGATCATCTGGCATTTTCTAGACGTCAGGCCTTTACAAAAGAGGCCACAAGGCTGCACTGTAGCCCAGCAGCCACCGGGCCTTGCTGTGTGGCCAGGTGGGGGGACGGCCACGGGTGTCACCCACACCTACGAGCAGAAGACGCAGAACGTCCTGCAGGGGATGTGTGTCTGTGGGCTGCATACACGGGTGTTTTGGGATCTGTTGGGCTAAGCACAGTGTAAGATGAATTTCGCCTGTTTCTTTTCACTTTTTAGTGTGGTTTCAAGCAATGCAAACCCTGTAGGGGCTGCATTGTGTTTTAGGGGCCACGCTGGGCTTGGCGAATTGTCGCCTCTCTTTCCCGCTTTTTTCTCCGCCTTTACATTGAGTGTAGCCTGGAGAGAACGTGGCCTGGCGCAAAACGGTGACTCTCATGAGACTCAGCTCAGCCCAGGGATGAGGGAGCAGGGCTGGGTCTCCTCCTCTGATCTGGAGGCATCGCAATGTGTCCTGGGCTATGGCCGTGCACTTGGGTGCCACCGGGACCCCGTGGCTAGAGGAAGCCACGGGCACCATGCCCAGCTGGGCCTATTAAGCTGTGAGCCCCGGCTATGGGCTCTCCTGCAGGTGCTGTCAGGGCCCACCTGCAGCGGATGGCGGGGCTGCCCAAATCGTAAAAGCAATTTGGGGTTCAGCCATGTGTTCACAAACAAGTGACATTTGGGAACTGTGGCCTTAGATGGAGCCTCTGCGCCGACATCGTCGGGCATCCTAGCGTGAAATTACTGAACAAGTGGCACACGGCACTCCAGGCTAGTCAGGCCTTCCAGGCGGGCGTCCAGGTGCCGGGCCCCCTCCAGGCCCCCCGGCCGCCCATCCCCACCTGGCATGGTCAGGCCTGGCTAGGGCGGTGAGGGCCTTGCCCGCGGAGCACCTTCCACTGTGGCCATCCTGGGCTGTCGGTGGCTCCCAGGCATCCTGGCGGGCCACCATTAATGGTGCTGGCAGGTTTGCCACCCTCACAGCTGTCCAGGCTGGAGGGGCCACTGGAGCAACTAGCATTTCTACAAGTAGAAATGCTTGAAGCGGGACTCAGAAAGGCCAGGCACTGCTCGTGGCTGGTGGCACTGGCCTGCCCCAGGTCCGAGGAGAGGGAGGAACCAGGACCTGTTGCTACCAACCTGTGTGCCCCGTCAGTGCCAATTTCTTCCAAGCACATCGTCCAAGAACCAAGGATAGAATGTCTGCTGGAGACATTTTTGCACACCTTAGCCTCCTGGGGATGCCCTTTCCATCCCACAGTTCTGGCCCTGTCGTTCCCTGCTCAGAAGCTGACACATAAAAGCTGTGCTGTGCACTGGCTGCTGTGGAATCGCAGGTCCTGAAGCTTGGGGTTGGCACACTCGGGCCTCGGGGCCAAGTGTGGCTGTGTTTATGCCGACCAAGACCTGAGCAGGACAGTCACCTGTTTAAAGGGCTGGGGAACTCACAAGAACACATGACCTGCAACCATGACCTGAAACCAGATGTCACCTCCATGAGGCCATCTCACGCACAGCCATGCCCATGTGCGGATGGAGCTTCTGGTCCACTCTCCCCCAGTGTCAGAGCTGTTTGCTTGGAGACACTTGGCTGGAAAAGCCAGAAGTATTTGCTCTCCACCCAGAGGAAGCCTGCTGCCCTGGACTGGAGATCTCAGGGGCAGGTGGGCACGGTCCTTTCTGCCAGCCCTGGGTCGGACTCAGTGGAGGCTGTCTGCAGCATGGCTACCTC
This sequence comes from Cephalopachus bancanus, assembly GCA_027257055.1. Taxonomy (NCBI): domain Eukaryota; kingdom Metazoa; phylum Chordata; class Mammalia; order Primates; family Tarsiidae; genus Cephalopachus; species Cephalopachus bancanus. Next base: position 462,760 of record JAPVLO010000582.1, on the reverse strand, counting down.
CTCCCCGCCCCCAGAGCCTCTGCCAGCAGGGGGACTGCCAGGCAGGCGGGCTGGCCTCCAGAGTCCCAGCGGACTGCCAGGGGCCGTCTCCCCCTCCCCTGTCCACAGAGCACCCTGAACGCCCAGACAGCAAGAAGCCCAGCCCTTGGACCCACGTCTGCCCCACAGGCCGAGGGTCTAGGGTCCCTCCTGGCTGTGACACCCCTGAGAAGCTACTCCCCCAGCAGAAAGTTGACCTGGATTTACAGCCTCTGCAGCCACTGCGGTGTTTACTTTCATGGGGTTTCCTTTCCCAGCCACTCTGTGGGCATCGACCCGTCCCCCATATGCAGCGTTGAGCTCCTGGGCTCAGGTGATCCTCCCGCCTCAGCCTTCTGCATAGCTGGGACTATAGGCGTGCGCCACCATGCCCAGCTAATATTTTGTTTTTTGTTGAGATGGGGTATGTGTTGCCTAGGCTGGTCTTCAACGCCTGGCCTCGAGCAGGCCTCCTGCCTTGGCCTCCCAAAGTGCTGGGATTATAGGCATGAACCACCATGCCTGGTACGACTTTTTTTTTAAACCATGAACTCTTTTTTTTTTTTCCCCCGAGTTGGAGTCTCACTCTGTCGCCTATACTGGAGTATAGTGGCACGCTTTCAGCCACCGCAGCCTTGACCTGCTGGGCTCTGGTGATCCTTCTGCCTCAACCTTCCAAGTAGCTGGAACTACAGGCACACGCTACTACGCCCAGCTAATTTTTTTGATTTGTCGTAGAGATGAGGTCTCGCCAAGTTGCCCAGGTGGGTCTCGAACCCGTGGACTTAGGCAATCCACTCACCTCGGCCTCCCAAAGCGCGGGATTACAAGTTGAGCCACCAAGCCTGGCCACCATGAACTCTTTTTTTTTTTTTTTTTTTTTGAGTTGGAGTCTCCCTCGGTCGCCCAGACTGGAGTGCAGTGGCCGCTCCCGGCCACCACAGCCGTGACCTGCTGGGCTCCAGTGATCCTTCCGCCTCGGCCTTCCAAGTAGCTGGAACTAGAGGTGCACACTACCATGCCTGGCTCATTTTGATTTATTGTAGAGATGAGGTCTCACCAAGTTGCCCAGGCGGGTCTCGAACCCGCGGGCTCAGGCAATCCACTCACCTCAGCCTCCCAAAGGCGCGGGATTACAGGCTGAGCCACCAAGCCCGGCTCCATGAACTCTTTATAGTCAGAGCAGAGTAGCCCTCAGGAGTAGGAGGGGTGGTGGTGGCCACCCCAAGGTTCCTCCTGGGCAGATCCCCTGCAGTCCCGCAGTGTGAAAGGGTTCTGTGGTGGTTAGTGGTGATTTGGTGGGTTGATTTTTAGAATGGGAATTAGAAACCAGAAAAAAACCTGTAGATCCCGACCTGGCCTCCTTCCTGCCCTGCTGGAGGAGCAGGGTTTCAAGGCAGTGTTGGATCTGGGGGGAGGGGAGCGTGGAAGGTTCCAGAACAACATTCCTGGCCGAATGTTGCTGAGCGTGTGCCGTGTGCTCAGGAGGGTCGGCCCCTGGCTGGCAGAAGACGGGAGCAAGCAGAGCCTGAGGCTGGGGTGGGCACTCTGGGGTTATTTCCCAAGGCCCCTTCCCGACTCCGGCATCTCCTCGATGCCACCCGCCATCACGTGCTGACTCGGGGCCTCCCGTCCTTGGCGGGTCGGAGCCGCTGAGTGACTTGGCCGTGGCCCCACGGCAGGAGGCCCTGCGTGCCCTGACCTCCCTCTGCCTCCTTGCCCCGTGGAGGGTGAGCCCACCGGCCTCCGGTAGACACCCCCTCGTACCTCGCGAGGTCCCTTGGTGAGTGGCTCGGCATGGTGGGGGCAGCTGGAGGGCCCACAGGTGCCCCCTCCGTGTCTCCAGCAGAGCCCAGGGCCAGGCTTTGCCGTGGGGCTATAACAGGGAGATCAGCGGGGGGCGCCCCTTCAACTGGGAAATGAGACGTGCCCACGCAGCGTCCTCTCTGAACTTGCGAGCGACCCGCAGTGGGTGGTGCCAGCAGACAAGGGGTCTCTCCTCCAGGGTTCTGGCGGCAGCGTCCCCAAGCCACCCACCAGGTGGAGAGTCGACTGTGTGTGAAACAGAGCGCGAGAGATTGAGAGCTTCTCAGGCGGCGGGGAGCCGCTCTCGGCTGGTCTTCTGCCAGCTGTCTGTGCAGCCTCCCCTGCGCAGCCTCCCCGCACAGCCTCCCTGGGGAGATCTCCGCGCTTTCGGGAGGCACCGCCTGGGAGGGCGTCTGGGCCCTGAGAGGGCCGTGGCTAGGTCCCCAAGGCAGCTTCTGGAGCCGCTGCCTGTGCCCGTCCCCCTCCCGCGTCCTGGCGGGGAGGCGCCCTCCTCAGACCCAGCCCGGGTGCCTTGAACTCAATTATGGCAAATGCGAACCAAATTGTTTCTGCGCTCGGAGGACCGAGTGTTCCTTCTGGTGGGTAATGATGCCGCTGCCCTGGGTGATTAACCCAGAGCCCAGGGGAGGCGGTGGGATGGGGGGCAGGGCGCCCCGGAGGCGGCAGAGCCTCCAACGGCTCCCGTGACCCTGCGACCCTGAGTTCGGCGCTGCGTCCCGCCTCCTCTCACCTCACCAACCCGCTGATTTCTGGCATCCAGGGCTGGCGCCGCGAGTACTGTCAGTTGCCCTGTGAAGTGTGTTTTCCCTCTGCTCCTTCTCTCGGGTGGTCCCTGTCACTCCATCCCTAGTAAGGGCTTAGCACCCATGCCCACGTGTAGCCTGGGGCACGGGTGCAGGCGGGTCTGGCCTGAAATGGCACCGAGACTGGCGTCAGAACTCGCCAGTTGTGTTTGGGATCTTGACCCCTTGTTTAGTGCACGTCTGAAGCACTCGAGAAAAGGAATGATCCAGAAAGGTGGTCTAGTTCCGTGTCTGCCCCCTCAGCCTGGGGACGTTGGGCCATCCTCTGCCCACCCGTGCCAGGAGCACCCCCGATGTGAAACCACGGACGTCCCTGGGCGCCTCTGGGCTCACGGCCGCCCCTCAGCCATTGTGGATGAGTTGTAACCAGGTGTGGGGCCCTCGGGGGGCGCCACTGGCCAAGGAGGGATGGGGGCCCCAGGGAGGCTGGGGGTGATCCCCAGGAGGCCAAGTGCAGACCCTGTCCCCGATGCTGTGCCTTGATTTCCTTCCTCGGGCTCGTGGAAGTGTCATGGGGCAGCATTGGGAGGCGCCTGGCATGGAAGCACCCCAGGTTTATGGCCACGCTTGTGGGGTGTTTTCCATGTGGAGACCCCAGCCTCCAGATGTGGAGACCCCAGCCCCAGCAGACGCGGCTGTCCAGCTGTGGCGAGGTCTCTCCCGCGCAGCGGAGGGGGAGGGAGGGGGAGTCCAGGGGCTGGGGCCAGGTGTGTGGGCCGCTCCTCGTCCAGTCCCCCAGAGGCTGGCGCTGACACACGGGTGGGGCTCCCTTTAGGAAGGGGTGAGTTTGATGCCGAGGCCCCCGGCTGCCTTGTGACTGTGAGGGAGCAGTGCCTGGCATGGAAAGCTGAGGGAGGCCCTGGGAGGCTGGAAGGCCATGGATGGCCGAGGAGGCCATGGATGGGAGGCCGTGGAAGGGCCACAGCCTTGCCTGGCGGGGAGGCAGGAAGCAGCTTGCCGTGCCACTGGGAAGCAGCCCACGGCCAAGACCAAGCGCCCCAGGAGCCGGCGGCTGACTACCATGTTTACGAAGCGCCGCGAGTGTTACCAGCGCTTTCCTAATGAACCGGGTTGTTGTCGGCTGCTGCAGCGCCGATAATTACATCAGAACGGGGGCATCGTCCTTCCTGCGACTTCTGCGCCAGCCGGTGGCAGATGCTGGGCCTCTGCCTCTTCTCGGGGTTAACGCTTTGTGGGCTGGAACGCCGGGCGCCCAACCACGCGATGGTCACCGTGAGGCTGACCCACAGACCCTCGCCCCATCTCCTGCACAGCTGTGGTCACTGCGAGTCACTGCTCGGCTGTGGGGGGCAGTCAGGGAGGCCCGGGGAGAACATGGCACAGGAGCACTTCCAACCCTCGGGAAGAGACAGCGGTGCCCTTGAAGGGTGGAGTGGACGCAGTGGCAACGGCTGGGGTGTCTGCATCCAGGCCTGCTCTGTTCAGGTTGTGGTCTGGGGCGGAGGCGCCAGACTTTTCTCCAGATGGTTCTGGAGGGCAGAGGCCGAGAGCAGCACAGGCAGGGCTGGCTCCTGCCGCCCCGGCATGGTGGTGCCCCAGGGCTGTCCGCCCTGGTCCTGCGACCGTCTCGTGCGCTGGTGTCGTCTCCTCTTCTGAGGACTCCAGGGTCTGTGGGCAAGCCATTGTCACCGGTCACCCTGCAGAGACTCTATTCCCAACAAACTCCCCTTCTGGGGACCTGGCCAGGAACCGTCTCCCCACGTGACAGTCCTGTCACAGCTGTGGAGAGGTGGGGGCCTCCATGGCAACTCCCGCCACCAGCCTGCAGTTGGAGGTCCCAGGAGCGGCAGGGGTGGCTGCACTGAGCTGCCAGGACACAGTTGGCAGCCAGGAGATGGCTCTGCCCTCCCTACCCGTCCCGTCCCCAGCAGGTGGGCACCAGCCGCGCATGTGCCCATACCATCACGGCCACCATTTGCAGGCTCCTGGCGGAGTCCTCGACGTTCTGCCCTGGTTCCCGGGTCACAGGGCGGGGCTGGTGCTGGAGGGCAGAGGCGCTGACAGCACGTGGGGCTGTGGTCGGATCTGTCTGGGCTGGTGGTTTTATTAAGCCGCGTGTAGCAATTTTCTCCAGGCAGTGGCTGCATCTCCCTCTACCGCTGTGCTGTCTTACGTGAGCGGGTCTGGCGTCTGCTCTGCCTTTAAAGGCCTCTGATCGCCACTCTGTGCTGTCTAGCTGGGGCAAGGGGCGAATGTGGCCTGTACTCCGGGCAGCTTTCAGTGGCCAGGCGGGACTTCTCTACCGGGGCCCTCGGGTCTGCTGTCCCAGTGCAGAACTGAGCCCATGTGTGCGTCGCCCCAGGGAGCCAGACCCCAGCAGGCCCGGCTGGAAAGTGAGGGGCCACAGAGCGTGGGTCCCAGGTCACGGAGGCAGGCCGCCTAGCGTTGGTCCACAGGAGCGTGCCTGAGGGGAGGTAGTCTGTCATCGAGGCCCAGCACACAGACCGAGATGTGCCGCCACGAGCCCACAGCATGGGAGCTTCCTACACGGCCCGGCCTCCCCACCCAGTTCCCAGGAGCCAGGAGTGGCCCTGGCGAGGGTGTCCCAACCCGTGAGACGGGAGCCCTCCTCTCCTCCCAGGCCCAGCAAGAGCCTCCCGGACAAGGGCCCCCGGCTGTCCCAGGCAGTGGGGCCCACAGGTCCACAGAAACTGTTGCACTCCACAGAAAGTCCTATGTGTTTGTGCCACGGGTTCTGCCTCTCAGAAGGGGCTTTGGAGGGCTCATCTGAGCCTGGAGCCCTGCAGAGTGAGGCTGGGCTCTGAGGCGGAGGTAGAGCGGAGGCAGGTGCCAGGGCAATCCCCCGGGACGTAGGGCACGGCAGGGTCTGTGGGACCCACGACACGTGGGCTCGACGAGCAGACCCCTCTGCAGCACGAGGGCAGAGAGCGGCTGGCACTCTGTGTCTTCTGTCCTATTTTCGATTGCTTTTTACGAAAGCACAGCCGCTGTGTCAGATGCCAGGTGTTTTGCATGGAGCTATTGTGGCTCTTGAAGGTGATACTCGATGTCGAGTGTGAACACCAGGCTTGGGATTCAGACTCAGAGAAACTGCTGTGTAGATGGCGAACGGGTTTCACAGCGGAAGAGCTCCGAGCAGGCTCTCACCTGCGAGTCTGCCTGTTTGGTCACCTCGTTTGAAATCCTGGGCACGCAAGGCTAGTCCCTGCTTCTCTTGACAAGCACCGTGGCTGCCCGACTGGGCCCCACATCTTGCGTTGTGGTCCTCACCCCCAAGACAGGGGTGCTGGGAGCAGGGCCTCTGGGAAGGGAGGAGGCCGTGAGGGCGGCCCCTGAATGGGACTTCCCGAAGAGCTCCCCGGCCCCTCCCCATGGGAGGACAGGCGAGAGGGTGCCGTCCAGCACTGGGACCTGGGTCCTCGCCAGGACACGAAGCCACAGCACCATGATCTGGGCCCGAGAAACGAGGGGCTGTGTGCACGTCACTGGGCGAGGACAGAGCAGATCCCGGGCCACTTGCAGGAGAGGCTGGCTGGGTGTGACGGACGGACCCCGGGCCACTCGCAGGAGAGGTCGGGTGTGGCAGACAGACCCCAGGCCACTCGCAGGAAAGACTGGATGGGGAAGGCAGACCCTGGGCCACTCGCAGGAGAGGTCGGGTGTGGCAGACAGACCCCAGGCCGTTTGCACTGCACATGCTGGGTGGGGGGCATGGGAGCCGGGAGGCCTGTCCGGTTATTTCCTCTTTAAATACCCCGCTGTGACCTTGTTTTGAGGACATACCCTCCAGGGGCTTCTTGAGAGGACACAAGCAGTAACGAGTTAGGGCTTTTCTCATTTGTAAACAGAAAAGAACAGGGAGATGCTTAGACAAAACCAGCCCCCTGGAGACTGGGGGGTGGGATAGTCGGGCCACCTCTCTGGAAGGCACCAGTGCCTGTGGGCCCGGGCTATGCAGAGTGTAGGGGCTGCTGCAGGCATCCTGCGGGCACGGGCAGGCCCTGGCTGCCACTTGGCCATCTGACCCCTCCCCAACTCCCTGCAGCGGGGACAACGTGAGCTGGCTGCTACTGGCGCCATGTCGCGAGGCAGGCCTGGGCTGTGGCTGCCGGCCCAGAGCCCACGCACATTATGGTTTCTGCGTTTTGTTCTGCCTTGGAAAGAAGAAACAGTTTGTCTCTGCCCCGGGCCCTGCTCTGTGTAACCAGAGGCAACCCCAGCCCTGCCCTGTCTCTTGGGCCCCGCCTGGGAGACCTGCGCCGGGAGTGTTGGGTGGCGAGTGACAGGACTGGCCAGAGTGGGGACACAGATGAGGCCCGGGGCCCCTCGGCTTGGCAGCCGTCCATCAGGCTTGTCATTAGCACGTGACAGCTGCATCAGCTCGAGCCTCCAGCTGGCGATCTCGCTCTTAGGACCCAGGCCGCTCCTAAGGGTCTGTGATGGGACCTTCCTCTGGGGACTCATGGGTGCTGGTGTCCAGAGGCTCCGTGCCAGGGCCTGCATGACCTTAGTGAGCCCAGGGGTCAGGGTCTCTGCCCTGTGAGGCTTGTGCCAAGTCCCTGTCCCCCGCCCCAAGCCCCGTCCCCTCCCTGCCCTGGTTCTGGAGGGGGTTATGCAGGCGTGGAGGGCCATGGTGCTTATCTGGGCAAAAAGCACTCAGTCACTGCTGCACTGGTGGCAGGGAGGCCGGTCGGACCCTTGGCCAATGGATCACGCCAGTGGGGCCCCGAGCAGCCCAGAGCCCCCTCGGCAGGGCGAGGCGGGCAGAACCGGGCAGAGCCGGCGCCCTGGTGGTGGCAGGAAGACAGCACGCCGGGTATGCGTCTTGCGGCATGCTGCTTCCTGGCACTCAGCAGCGGCCCGCGGGGATGTGGCCCCTCCCCCCTCCCGTCCTCTGGCTTTTCATGTGTATTTATTTTGTCTCCCAATTACACTGCAGCTGCTTCAGGGCAGGAGCCCGGCTAGCGCTGAAGCCGCATTAATTCAGACTTATTAATTCAGAGCCTGTAATGGTTCAGACACGGCCAACGTGACTCTCTGAGCTAAAAGCTTGAAGCCATTTTGCTGTAGGATTTTATGACTGCAAGTGCAGAACCTCATCTAAGATCCTTTGCAGTGTGCTTCCAGCTCTGGGCCTGCGAAGGACTTGCACGGGTGCTCTGTCGTAGAGGGATCTGTCGAGGACTATCACCCTGGAGAATGGGCTGCATCTTGCATGAGTCCCTCGGAAGCTGGCAGTCCCGTCTGGGCTGCGACCCGGGTGCCTGGGCCCGTGAGGGGGGTGGGGGTGGGGCAGTGGGAAGTACAGAGGGCCTGGAGTGACTCTGGGTCCTGGAGGGACATTCCTCACAGTGAGTGGCCAGGGGGGACAGTGAGAGGCCAGGCCTCCCTGCCAGGCGCTAGGCTGCTTCCCAGATAGAAGAGTCGGAGGCTCAGAGACCAGCAGTAGGAGTGATTAGTCACTGAACTCACTGGGACTGCTGCTTTCCACGTGGCCACACCCACATGCACTCAGGTAGTGCACTGACAGGGTGTGCAAGAGGTTCTTGGACCTCAGGTCATGCTCTAAAAACGATGTCATGACTTAAGTCAGGACTTGACAGACGTTCTGTAAAAGACCTGATGGTGAGCGTGGCGGCTTTGCAGGCCATTGTCTGCTCTGTCACAATGGTTCAACCCTGTGCACAATATAAATGAATGGGTGGGACTGCGTGCCCGTAAAACTTTATTTATAAAACAAGCGGCGGGCCAGATTTGGCCCCCAGGACTGACTTCAGTGACATGCCTGCTCAGTAAAGAGACTTAGAGAAACAAGTAGCACGGAAGTCGTGTCTTGATGAGTCCCCTTTTCTTAAGCTCCCCCATGTAATTCAGCCCCCACTGTACTCACAGCTGTGCACTGTGCGTTCCTTAGACAGCAAGTGCATCCTGAGACCTTCCTGTTGTTGACACGGTCCTGTAGCCAGTCTTACCACAGCACGTGACACCGCCGTGCAGATCTGTCGTTCACACAGTCTGTCCGTGAAGTTGGATAGTGTGACTGGAATCACTTTGGTGTCCGTGTGAGTGTGTGTGTTCATGCTCTTCCTCGGTCAAGAAGCAAAGGATGACTTTAAGTTCCATCCCTGGGCGAGGCCCCTGGCGGGGAGAATAGGACCGGCTTGCTTGTGTGCGCACGGGGCCACACCCACACACCGCCTAGCCCCGCAGAGCCGTACGGTGCCTCTGTGTCCTCCCGCGTCTGGTGCCTGCTTCCTTCTGAGGTCATGGCCTTGCTGGGGCCATGGGGGCCAGGGATTTTACAGGAAGGGGCTGTGCCTCCTCCCTGTCGTCTGATGCTCGAGACAGCACGTCTCCTGCGTGCAGGACTCCAGGAAGCATCACTGACTAATTGAGTCGGTGAGTGGCTCTGCTCAGGACCCTCCGAGGCACGCTTGGCAGGGCTGTCAGCCGCTCCGGTGCTGAGGGGGGCCAGACCTCAGCCCAGCAGTGAGGCCGGATCCTTGGGGTCAGGCATGAGGCCAGCCCCAAGGAGGCCCGGGACCACGGATCACCTGGCTTGTTTGTTAGCAAAGACCCTCCACAGAGGTGGGGATTGAAACCAGCCACGCACTCAGCATCCCTGCCTGCATCTGCATCGCCTGACCTCGATCCTCTCCGCCCAGGGGTCTGCTCGGCACCAGGCGTCGCCCTGCCCCGGCCCGCAGGCGGCCCTGGCGCACAGCCTCCCTGCAGGCTCTGGGGCGCCCGCCCACCCTCCTTGGCTGTGCACTCCATGCGGCGGCGGAACACAGGGCCCTGGGGCATGCTCAGGCCTTCAGGGGACGCGCGGACCTCCTTTCCCCATTCGTACCTGATTTCTCCATCAGGATCTAGTGACACGGCAAGTGCCCCTCTGAGAGCACACTCCGTCTCTGTTGCGACGCTCGCAGGCGATGCCAGACCAGATTGGGAACGAGAGCGGAGGAGACTGTCAGCTGCAGTGATTCCCGGATCCTCAGGACATCCTGGGGGCTGGGGCCGGACAGGGGCTGGCAGGGACACGACTGGGCCATTAGTGAGGACAGATGGCGTGACTTGTCTGCATCAGGCCTGCAGTGGGGCAGCTGTGTGGCCTCGTGGGCCTCGGTCACCCGGCTGTCAGCCCAGGGCCCAGGGAAGGAGTGGTGTGTGGCTGTGCGTGGCCTGGGTCCTCAGCCCAGAGCCTGCGTGCACCCCAAAGACCCGGACCCTGGTCCTGGCCCCAGCACCCCTCCCCTGAGCGGCGCTGCCCAGCCACACAGTGCTTGGAATGACCGTCCCACATTCTCACCCGCCAGCAGTGCTGCCCTCCCTGGACCACCCGGGCTTGCCCCTTCTGCCGTTTCCCCTTCGGGCGCTCCTGGCCCCAGATCTCCGCACTCCTCATGGAGACCCACGTGCGAATGTTCCCAGCCACCCCAGCAGGAGGACCACAGCACCTGCCACCCGGACAGGCTGGTGCCTGCGGCTTCTTCTGGCAATGGCACCAGCCCCTGGGTGGGGGACACGCCGGCCACCCGGCCAGCCTTGGCCGGCGAGGGCCTTTGGCTCCAGGCCGCAGCGATGCGCTCCGCAGAGCGTGTCTCGTGTCCCCTCCTGGGCGCACACAGGTGCTTTTTTTAATTACTTAAGGAAAAGCAATTACAAAGCCGCTCAATACAAATCCCTTAAGCTGCCGTGGATGGGGACAGCAGCGGTCAAGGCCAGCCAGGAATCCGAGATGCGGGCGCCATCTGTGCTCCCGCCTCTCAGCGGCCAAATTACCCTGCCAGCCCTCTCCCGCACAGTTTTCATTAAATGGATTGAGTTAGCTGGGAGTCGCTCGGCCATAAACACTCTACTGCGCCTCGCAGGCTGTGGCTGTCCCTGGCTCCTCCTGCTGGGTCCAGCCGCCCTGGGTGGGGGTGGGGCCACAGAAAACTTCTGAGGCTTCTCTCCCCAGCCCCACAGCGTCAGGTCTGGGGTGATGAACATCTCAGTTTCCAGAGCACAGGAGGGGGTCTGGAAGGACTTGTCAGGGTGGGGTGACCATGTCGGCACATTCAGGGATGTCTTCCTGTTTCCATCGTGTCTGTGGAGACCGCGGTGGGGACCATGAGAAGGACACTTAACCCAAAGACACTTTAAGCTCTGGTTTCTTGGTTCTTGGAAATGGGCTTCTTCTGCGCCTGTGCAGTGAGTGGGCTTCTGAGGCTGAGCTGCAGGGGCGGGGGGTCAGGGTGCCCGTGTCCCAGTGCCTGGCCTGGGTGTGCTGTCCCGGGGGGAGATGGGGACTGCACCCGTCAAGGGGGAGTGCGTGCCCCCCAAGCCTCCCCACAGCCTTAGCCTTCCCGGGGAGACCCCCAGGGGTCACTTTCTCCTCTGAGTCCAGACCAGAAACCCCACGACTGGCCAGGCCTTTGCTTGCCAATAATGTTTTATTAGCACACAGCCTTGCCCACGGGCTCCCACCGGCTGCGAGCTTTCCAGCCACAGGGGAGGAGTTGGGGGGTCGTGATGGAGATCGTGGCCCACAGAGCTGAAGACATTTGCTGTGCAGTTGTTTTTTCATGGGCACTTTGCTGGCAGCGCTGAGATGGGCCCCTGCCTCTCACGGGGGATGTTTTCAGCTGATCTGGGCCTCATTCCAGCAGGTGAGCGAGAGACAGGGCTGTCCTCCCCCCAGGGGCCAAGAGCACACGGCAGAAGTACCGCTGGGCATCTAGGGTCACACCCCCCCAGGGCCTGGCTTCTCTGACCCCCAAGTCCCTGAAGTGCCACCAGGCCACCTGTGGCACCTCCTTACCAGTGCCTGACATGACCCCGAGGTGGTACAGAGGCAGTGGCCGATGGCCGTGTCTGGGGAGGCCTTGGGGAGTGAGAGGGCAGGCCCGCCCGGCACAGGGCCAGTAAGACAGGCTCTGCCCAGCTGAAGCTCCCACGAGAAGACACCAGCCGTCCTGCCGTGGTGCATGGCATTGTCGTGCAGTTCCTCTGTCTGAGCCTCCCAGGCCACGTTGTCACCTGGGGTGGGCTCACAGGGGGCTGCCACTACCTCAGCTTACGTTTGTGTGTCTGCTGCTCTGTTCCCTTAGCTCCTTGGGGACTGTCACCGTCTGCCCCTCCCCAGTCCTCTCCGAATTCCTGGGAGGACCCTCAGCCCGTGGGTCCTGACCTGCCCGTCCTCCCCAGCAGAGGGCTCTGCTCTCGCCTCCCACGTGCTGGCCTCCCAGAGACTCCCAGCCAGGCCTCCCGTCCCGCCACAGAGGTTCCACGTGCTCCCATCCCGTGACAGAGGCTCCAGGGGTGGCAGCCGGGGGCGGCAGGGCGCCCGTGCACTCAGAGCCTGTCTCCCCGCAGTGCACGTGCCGCAAGGACATGGTGAAGATCTCCATGGACGTGTTCGTGCGCATCCTGCAGCCTGAGCGCTACGAGCTGTGGAAACAGGGCAAGGACTTCACCGTGCTGGACCACACGCGGCCCACGGCCCTCACCAGTCCTGAGCTCAGTTCCTGGAGCGCCTCGCGGGCCTCGCTCAAGGCCAAGCTGCTCCGCAGGTGAGCCCCGGGGCTGGGGCCGGCTGGGCGGGGATGCCTGCCCCCGCCTCCCCTGGCGGCCTCTGGCGTGCCCCCTCCTGCCCTCTCCCTCCCTGGCCTCCTCCCCTCTTCCTCTCCCCCCTTCCCTTCCATCATCTCTTCCCCTTTGCCTCCCTTTCCTCCCCCTCCTCTGTCTCCTGGCTTCTGAGACCCCCCGTGTTTCTCGGGCCTTGTCTTGCTCAAGGTCAAGCGGTTAGAGGCAGGCAAGGTCTGTCGCCCAAGGCCCCGGCTCCCTCGTGCTCCGTGTCACACCAGAGGCCTGACCCTCAGGCCGCCCCAGGCCCTGGGCCTGCGCTGTGGCGGAGCACGCGCCCACGCCTCACGGCATCCTGCCCGCATCCAACCCATCGCTGCCCTCAGGGCTGCCCAGGCCCTGTTGGCTGCAGACGGCGGGTCCTCGTTACCCGGGCCCAGCTCTTTGTGTCCTGGGCTCACTTCAGTGTATACGTGCTGCTCCGGCTCAAGGCCGCGGTGGCCACTGAGACCTGTCCCCAGGAGCGCCCTCGGGTGCGCCTGTCCCTCAGAACCCTCAGGGCGAGTCGCGGTTTCCTCCCATGTGGACCTCTCATGAGGGGGAGGGAGCATTGCAGCCCCTGGGCCTCTGGCTGTCCAGACTTGGGGAGGTGGGGGGGTTCCAACTCAGGAGGAAATGGAATTGCCCCGCGTGGACAGGCACCAAGCCGGCACTGCAGCCTCGGAGACCCACCTCCCCAGCATTCCTGAGGACGTGTCCAGCCTCCAGGGTATGAGCTACCTGGCATGGTACAGCTGTTGGCAAAATTCAATCCTCTCTGGTGCCCGAGAGGCGTCTGGCAAGTCCCTGGGCACAAGCTGCAACCAGAGCGTGGCCCCCAGCAGGTCTGGCCGGCCGTGCCCGGCAGGGTCAGAGAGGAACCTCAGCGACCCATGGCTCGGTGGCGAACGTTCGACTCCGCGTTGCAGTCGCTGCAGACAGTGGACGTTCAGCGAGGGATGGGTGTGGACGCGTCCCTGAGGCTTTCTTTATGGCCACTGAAATCGGACTCTCGTGCTCTCTTCATTGCCACAGAACATGCTGCGTGCCTTCCTTTGAGCCACGGAGAGATGTGAGCCCCGTCCCTGGCTTGCGGGCTGTGCCCACGCAGCTACCCGCTCGCCTGGCCTGTGAACTCCGTGCGGCAGCCCTGGTGTGGGGACAGCCTCCCTCCCCTCGGGCTGCAACCTTTGGGTCTGCAGCCCAGTCACTTCAAGCTCGATGGGTCCTGGCTGGTGATGGGCAGGGCCCACCTGGGGCCTCCGCCGAGCACCGGGGCTGGGGTGACTTGGCCGGGTCCCCCATCTGGTGCCTTGGGGGATCCTTCCCATGCTCTGCAGGAGCCAGCCCTGAAACTGGTTTCTGTGAGGAGTCACGCCTGGTCCAGAACCTTCTCCCCTTACGTCAGTGTGGGTTCCCCTGCGGCCCCTGCTCTTGGGGAACATTGTTCCCTCTGCTCCTTCTCCTGCAGCTGTGCGAGATGAGTCTCCTGGTCCCTTCCGATGTCCTCCCCCCGCCCATGGCCCTCGTGAAGAGCGCTTCATGGCGAGGCTCCCGACAGTCCCCAGCGCAGCGAGCTTAATGGCCCTGCAGCATAGCGGATGTGCCGTTTGCATGACGGCTAATTGATTGTGGCCCTGGCTAATTGGTCAGCAGAGCGAATTGCCAATAAACAGGCCCGCATCCCAGGGTGGGGGAGAGCCACCGACAGCCGTGCGCACCGCTGCATGGAGACCTCTCTGCACACGGGAAGTGGACTCCCCACCCGAGCCCCACACGGGCCTGGCCTCCCTGCCCCAGCTGCCTCTGCGCGCCACGGGCCCCTCGTCACAAACTGTTCCTTTCTGGAACATCCCTCCTGTGCAGCCATCCCGGGGGCTGTCATGACCCAGCGGTGGGCCCGGATAACAAATTAAGCTGTGTTCCCAAGGAGGTAACTTTCTGTAAAGCTGTCAGTATGTAAAGCAAGGCTGACTCCTTTTGAAAGGCACGGGGTGCACTTTTCTCTGGAAAGACTGACGAGTGACTCACGGTGAAAAGCCTGAGCCACAGGCCCCTCCTCCGCCTGGGGTGGCCGGTTCTCAGAAGCGCTTGGTGGCTCTCCCTGGCCCGGCGCCCTCTCCACATGGCTGCTGCTCCCCGGCCAGGACTCTCGGAGCTTCCGAGGCCTGTTTGGGGCAGGGTGGAACCGCCTGAGCATCCGTGGCCGACATTGCAGGTGCCGAGCGACCTCCCTGGCCTCACCCACTCTGCGCCAGGAGCACCCGGCCACGATGGCCAAGGGTATCCCCAGACGTTGCCAAGGTCCTCTGGACCAAGGGGTGGCATCAGAATGGGCTCCACATCACGCCTGTGGGGGTCCATGTGTTGGTGGAACGACCCCGTATGTTTACCAGGCGCCCCTCGGCCAAGACCAGAAGCCAGCCTCTCCAAAGGCAGATGGCTCACGTGGCTACCAGCCTGGACACGCCACGCTGCCCTTTGTGCCTCCTCACGGGCAGATCTCCACGTCAGGACCACGCAGACCCTGCCGCCGGCTGTTTTCCTCCAAGGTGAATGGTGCCGCCGACTCTCTGTGGGCACCCGAGCCTCCCCTAGGGCCCTCGCTGTGCTCTGCCACACCGGCGCTGAGAGAAAGCCATCTACACAGGCTCTGGCAGGTGCGCCCGCCACCCCACCCCCTGCAGAGTTCCACACCACCCTGCGGGAGCTGGGGAAGTGTGGCCTCGCTCCCGGAGCCCACCCCAGCCCACCCCAGCCCACTCCACATCCTGGCTGCCTCCACCGGCCCTCCAGCGCCCACGCACCGTCTGCGGACACCCTTGGCGTAGAAGCCAGGGACAGCCTTCCCGCTGCGGCTCCCGGCCGGTCTCCGCATGCCCGCCCTCCGGGTCTCATTGCCGCCCCTGGTTCGGCCACTGCCCACATTGCCCGGCAGGTCCCCGCCTCCAGCTGGCCTCCCAAGTGGGCACCTGACACCCTGTGCCTCGGACCCACACTCCTGCTGCTCCCTGCAGACGCGCCCACTGTGGAGAGATGGGCCTGGTGACCATGGGGACACCCACACTCGCCCAAGCTGCGGCCCGGGACTCACTCGAGGTCTTCTCGGCTTGTCTTCCCGAACATGCCCCCAGCTTCTTCAGAGCCACCCGTGGGCCCGGCCACACACACGCCACCAGCAGGTCCAGCCAGCCACACACACGCCACCAACAAGCGCGGCCCACACACACGCCACCACAAGGGACCCTCCCGGCCCTGGATTCAGAATTTCATGCTGCAAGCGGAAAGACGGAGGAGCAAGGCCTTCAAAAGTACAAGGAGGAGCTGTTCTCCTCCCAGAAACGTGTGCCTAGCCAAATAGCCGCAAACTGTGGGCGGGAGGCAAGATCTTCTCAGACACGCGGGTCTCAGATTTCACATACTTTCCCCGGAAGCCACTGCAGGATGTGCCCAGGTAGACAGGGGCGTGAAGCAGAAAGATACTGCAGGACGTGCCCACGTGGATGCGGGCATGTACCAGGAAGCCACTCCAGGACCACGCCCAGGTGGACATGGGTATAAAGCAAGAAGATAAAGATAAAGCAAGCCCGGGTAGATGCAGGCATAATCCAGGAAGCCACAGAGTTTAGGCATCGAGACCTAACCAAAGGAGTCCTTGGAATTCTCAAGATGAGAGTCTCACGCTGAGGACCCTCACCAGGTCAGGAACAGGCGCCTCCCTGAGGGGTCACGTGGAGTGGAGACCACAGCAGAGGAGGTTCCGAGTACAGTTAGGGAGTTCGAAGGTGCTGAGAACCCGCAGCATCCAGAGAGGGCCCGTCGCTGACCCAGAAGCGCAAGCAGAGAAGGCAGCCGGGTCACCCCGGATTCGCAGCCTGGCGGAGTTTTCGTGGCACAAAAGCAGACTTAGAATACTGCGTCCCTTTGGTGTCTGGGGTGTTGGCAGAGGAAGCCAGGTTGCCAGGACACGAATCCCTCTCTGGGCACTGGGGACACATGCCCTGTGCTGGCCCCGCCTCCCCTGCTCAGCGTGAATGTGGCCCCTGGCGAGTCTGTGTCCCTGGTCCCCCCACCCCACTCTGTGTGGTGCAGGGCCCTGAGGCCTCAGCCAGCTGCAGGGAAGTCGGGACGGGCCACAGGGATGTCCAAATGTTCCCTGGGCTGCTGATTCCCCAGAGCCCTGAGCCCAGTGGGCGTGGGGGCTGGGCTGGCCTGGGGCACTAGGGGGTGATGAGGGTGGGGCAGTGGGGTGGGGTCAGAGGTGGCCTCCTGGCTGGTTCCAGGCGGAGTGTGGACCTCGCCTGGATGGGAGGGGCTGAGGGCCCACGGGTAGCCCAGGCCAGGTGCATCAGCCTGGGGGGGCCCTGTGGTGGGTGCTGCCTGGGCCAGGTGGGTCCGTGTGGGGTTCTGACTGCAGTTTCCTGGCGTAGCGGTTGGTGACAAAAGCCAGCAGCTCTCCGATGCTAGGTCCGAAGCTCTCCACCCGGGCTTACCGCCTCCAAGTGGGCGCCCCCAGGTCCCCAGCGGAACTCTCCGCATGCTGTCGGGAGGTGGGGCCCATGTCCCCCAGCGCCTCCTAGTGCCTCTCCAGCCCCGCACCCACCCCTGCCTGTCTCCTGCTCCAGCCTGGCCCTCCCCGCAGTGACCCCACGTGCGCCATGCTTGTGTGATGCCATGCCTCCGCTCCACCCGCTTTGCCTTGAGTCATCTGTGGTGGGCCATGCTCAGTCGGGTGGGGCTTGTCGCGTACCAGGCGGCAGCAGGCCAGGGCCCCGAAGACAGCGCTGACTCTAGGGGTTAGGCAGCCGAGGAACAAGGGGTCCCAGCTTTGACCAGTGTCCTGGGAAGGCTAGAGGAGGGGCAGTCTGGGAAGGCTTCTCGGAGGAGTCGCCCAGGAGCCAGCATGGAGCACAGGGCGGGCTAAGCAGCTGGGAGCAGGCTGGCAGTGGTCAGGTGTGGGTGTCCTGGAGGGGCCGTGGGCTGCTACAGGCCCATGTGAGAGCCTGGCTCGGGCGGAGATGGGGATCCTGGCAACAGAAGCTTTACACGGCCTCCAGGGCCGCACTGCACCCTATCAGAGGATCCTGCCCTGCCTTGGTGACCTCTTGGTCCTTGTAGAGGCAGCTGCCTCAGGGCCCGCAGGGCTGAGGACACGGAAGGCGGGAAGCCGCAGCCACGATTGGCGTTTCTCTGAAACACCAACACGCCTGCTCTTCTCAGCTGCAGACGGGCCGGTGCGGCTGGATCTTTACTGGGGGAGAGGAGAAGGCCAGGGGGCCTGGACTGTGAGGCCTCGGGCTCGTGGCCTGAGCGCCCATGGCCATGCGGGGCGCACTGCGGGACTGGCCTCCAGGGGGCAGGCGGCCCCGCTTGCCAGGGAGCACACGTGACCCTGGGCCTCGGCCTCCCCGCGAGCTCCTGGCAGCCACAGCCCTGCCCGCCCAGCAGCAGCTCCTGAGATGACCGCTCGCCTGCAGGCCCCACCCTGCGTCCCCTTCTTTCCTCCCTTCCACCCGTTCTCCTCATTCCTGAGACGCCACCAAGCCGAGCCGCGGCCCCCTGGCGTTTCCCCAAGGCACTTGCCGGGCCTGGGCTACCCTGGTGCCCTGGGATCCTGGCGCGTCCCGTGTGAGGGCCAGCCCTGAGAGCGCGTCTAGGGCGGGGGAAGGAGGTCACTTGGGGCCCAGGCAGAGAGCGGAGTGTGGGCCGGGCCATAGGGAGGACAGGGAGCCCAGGCAGGCGTCCTGGAGAAAAACGCCCCAAATTTACGTTCTAGACAAATTAGTCTGAAGGAAAACAGACACTGGAAAAAGGCTGAGGAGGAGAGAAAGCCCAGTCTAGAGAGGAAGAAAGAGCAGACCAGAAAGCCGGGGCTGGCGTAAGTGTCTCCGTGTTGTTGTCAGGCATCTCATGGCTTGGGCTCCATCCGTCCGTCGCGCCTCCAGCTGCCATCGTGTCCCGCCCCATGCCCCCTCGCGCCCGCCCGTCCCTAGGTCTCTCCGCCCCCCACAGCCCTGCCCGGAGGTGCCCTGCCCCCGCCCCGCCCCCGAGCCTCGCGGGCGCTGGCGGGGGCTGCATTCTGGGGACAGTGCAGATCCCGCCCGCCTGCCTGACGGCTCTCCCTCTCCAGGTCCCACCGGAAGCGGAGCCAGCCCAGGAAGCCCAAGCCTGAAGACCCCAGGTCCCTGGGGGAGGGGGCGACCGGCGTGGCCCTCCTGGAGGAGGCCGGGGCCAGCGTGAAGGAGGAGGCTGGGCCCGAGGCTGACCCCGAGGAGGACGAGGATGAGCTACCGCCGCCAGGCCGGGAGGCTGAGGGCCCGGAAGGTCAGTCCCGCGGCTGGGCCCGGCACCTGCGGCAGTGGGTCCCTGCTCTCCTGCAGGGGGGGGCGCTGTGCCTCTTCCCGGAGCTGCGGGGGGTTGAGAGGGCGCTGTCTGCACTGGGGCCACACGGCACGCTGCTGTGGGGATGCCCTCTCCGCGAGGCCTCCCCTCCCAGGGCCCATGAGACGGGGCGCAGCGCTCTGCGTGAGAGTGTGCACCAAGGTGATGTAAAGGGCAGGGGTCTCAGAACGCAGAGTGGGGCGTCGGTCCCTGTGTGTCTTGGAGTCCCCACTCGGTGCGTGTGACTGGCCTGCTCTCTTCTGTCTGGGTCCCATGGGCCTGACTGGCTTCAGCCCGTGCAGCTGCTGGCGCTGCTGCCAGGAAGGAGGGGCCCTTCCCAGGCACGGGCAGGAGTGGGGGCGTGGGGTGTGTGGCCCTGGCCAGTGTGTTCCCAGGTCACAGTGCCGTGCTCCCTGAAGGGTCCTGCCTGGTTCCTCAGTTTCCCTCTGAGCCCACGGAGCCTTGTCTGCCCCACAGTTCCTGGGGCTGTGGCACCCGACAGCATTGTCCTGGGCCCTGAGACCCAGCGTGGTGCCATCAGCAGAGTGCCTCCCTGCTTCCCACCAGCATGCCCCGCCCTGCCCAGCGGCAGGCTGGCACAGAGTTTCAGGCTGTGGGGAGGCCCGGGAGAGTGGTCGCACTGGGACTGGCCCCCAGGGCCTCTGGGCCCTGTCTGCTGGCGCCATTCGGGAGTGTTCACCAGCCAAGGGAGGCAAGATGGGCAGAGGAGAGCACGTCATGGCAGCACTGCTTGCACGTGGACGCGTCCCCTGCGGAAACAGCCAGCGCTGCGTGCTGTCTGTGGTCAAGCCATGCAGCGACACAGGAGTCCATCACGCAGCTGGGAGCTCGTTGCGCAGAGAGCGTTGCGGCTCTCACGCACAAGCCACTAGCTGAAAACACGGCTCCAAGAGTGACCATGCAGGACAGCAGGAACCCAGGAACGTCTCTCGGACTAACTCTCACAAAAATCTAAGGCCTTTATGGAGAATACCAGACTTTTCAAAAGGCAGGTTAGGAATTGCTAAGCAAGCTGAGTGATGCGCCACGCAGACACCACTCCACGCAGATCTGCAGGCCCAGGCAACCCATCAGGGTCCCCCGGGCATGGGAGTTGATGGCGATCCCACTGGCTGACTTAAACGCAGGCGGAGAACAGCCCAGGAACAGAGGCTGGGGTGGCCCTGCCAAACTCAAGGCTGGCTGCCGGCATGCAGGACCTGAGCAAAGATGGGCAGATCAGGGCCAGGGCAGTGGACAGGTGTCGTGAGATGGGGACCGTCCACACAGGTCTGTGTGAGCTCACCGCGGCTGCTGTAACAGACGGCCACAACCTCGTGAACTTAAACCATCATCTTACCCAGACCTCGCTGGGCCAAGTCCAAACTGTGGGTGGGGCGGCGTGACATCCAAAGGCCCCGGTAGACCCCATGTCCCCCCTTCCGGTGTCGAGAGCCACCCACACCCCTCGGCTTGGGGCCGTCCTCCCTCCTCAGAGCTAGCAGCACGGCCTCTTCCTTCTCTCTCTGACTCTGAGCCTCTTGCCTCCTTCCAGGAGGCCCGTGTGAGGGTTGCAGGTCCCCTTCCCATCTCAGGGTCCTCAGCCTCGCTCCCTGCTGTGGGTCCTTTCTACCACGTGACGGACATATCCACAGAGCCCAGGATTGGGCTGAGGACATCTCTGGGGGCCGTTCTCCATCTGCCACGTGGCCCGAGGATTTGTGCTGGAGAGACACAGCTTTAAACCTGTGTAAACACAAAGCCGGAGAGCATCTTAGAACCTCAGGCTGGAGGAATTGCTATTAAGAATCACAAACCAGAAAGATAAAGATTGACAAGCCCAGTTCCTCTGGAATAAAGAGCTGCTGTTTATCGCAAGATGAGCCTTTGGGACTGTGAAGTACGAGCTTCAGATGGGAGAGAGGCGTGAGGCTCATCACTGACTGAGAGCGGACGCGGACCCAGGGTCCACAGGAAGCGCGCGCACAGGGCTGAGGAGCCTGGCCAGCTCTGGGGTGCACATGGAGGTGCTGCAGCGCTTGTCAGGCCCGGTGGGGGAGGGCCGAGTCCCCAGCATGGGCGGAACTGCGGGGACAGCCCATCACCGCCGTCCAGATGAGTCCAGCTGCCCTGGAGACCTGCTGGTCTCATCCCGAAGGAAAGGGCCCGCCCACACACTTGACTCCCCTCTGGGCTCCTGGAGAGACCCTCGTGTGGAGCCAGGGACCGTCCGCTGGCAGCAGGGGACATGCCTACGTCTGCTCTGCAGGCATGCGTCGTGGGGACATGCTGCACCCAGGCGGCTCTGAGCCATGCCCTCACCGTGTGGGCGCACCCTCGATTCAGAGCCCAGACGGGGCTGCTTACACGACAGGGAGGTGTTCTCACCCAGTCCCGGTGGCTTGAAGCTCAAGGTCTGAGGGCCGTGAGGGGAACTGTCCCAGGCCTGTCTCTGTGGCTTGGGGATGTGTCCTCGTGTCTCCACAGCCTTCACTGTCGGCACGTCTGTGCCCAAGTGTGCCCTGTATAAGGCCGCCAGTCGTATTGGACCAGGCCACCCTGACGACCTCACCCTAATTCCACCCACCATGCCACTACGTCCAAGGAAGGTCACGTTCAGAGTCCTGGGGTCAGGACTACAGCATGTGAATCTTGGGGGCACAGGTGAGCCCTCCCAGGACTGACCCTGCTCCAGCAGGGGGTGGGGCCGAAGGGAGAGCCTGTGGATGTCCTGGGACCTGTGTCTACACTGCATGTCCCTGGGGCCTAAGAAACATTCAGAAGCAAACACCCTCCTGTAGGCAAGTTGGGTGGTCCCAGCCTGTGTGCTGTGTGGAGTGATCAAGGACTGTTTGGAGGCAACCTCTAGGCGAGGGCCTCGAGTGACTCTCTCCACCTTCAAAAGAGAGCATACCGGGCCTGGGTATGGGAGCATCTGTAGTCCCAGCTACTCGGGAGGCTGAGACGGGAAGATCACCTGAGCTCAGGATGTCGAGGCTGCGGTGAGCTGTGATCCCACCGCTGCCCTCCAGCCTGAGTGAGCCAGACCCTGTCTCAGAAAAAAAAAAAAAGCCAGGAGAACCCGGGCCTGTGGCCCCCGGGAGGCCCAACCTGTGCTTCCCCTGACTTTGGGAATGTCCCAGCTCCCTACTGAGGCTCCCTTAGCCCAGGCGGGTGAAAGGCCAGGCTGCCCCATGCCGCCTTCCTCTGGGTGTCCTTTCTGGCCTTGGGCCTTTCCCCCTAAAAGGCCCCATGTGGGCCGGCAGAGGGAGGAACCTGGGGTCAGGAAGGGTGAGGCCCAGGGCTCTTGCATGTTTGAAAGTCAAGGGCCCATGTCCCTCAAATCCTGGGCCTGTTTTGTCTCAGATGTGTGGTCCTGGGGAGGGCTGGGGACCACGGGGGGCTTAGAGCCAGCCCTTGACCTGCAGGGCAGAGGACAAGCCCTGGAGGCCTGAAGGGGGCGGGGGCCTCAGCCCTGCCTGGCACCAACTCCTGGGCAGTTCCACCAGCCTCCCGGCTCACAGAAGGCCTGTGGGTGGGTGGACGCTGGCCCCTTGAGGAGGCGGAGACCCCACAGTCACTCCCAGCAGACACTCGCCATGAGATGTGTACAGACATACCTGCTCCTGCCACCTGTCGTGCAGCCCTGGCCGGCATCCCGTATGCTCAGGGCTGCGTGTTGTGAGGGGCCCCGGGGAGCGACCCCTCCCCTCCTCACTGTGTCCTGGGCCCCTCAGGCTGGGAGCTGTGCCACTACCTTCTGGAATCCTCCTCCCTCTGGCCCCTAATACCGTTGCTCCCCAGCTGGGACCTCTGGGCCACATCCATGTCAGCCCCCACCCTAGAAGGCCAAGCACGACGGGCGACCTCCCGGCTCTGCCACCAGCTGGCCACAGATGGGCCCTGTCTTAGCCCTTGCGGCTGCGGCGGAGTCCCCAGCGGGGAGGACGATGTGCTTGCCACCCCACAGCCAGGGGCATCCATTGGGTCACGGAGGAAGCACACTGTCGGATTCCCTTAGAGACACGAGCCGTTTGTCTGAAGTTCCTCTCACACAGGCAGCGGCTCCAAGGCCAGCTGCCTGCTGATCTGTGGACGGCAGAAGCAACTTTCCCGATGGCACTCTGGGCCCTTGCCACCTGGCCCTCAGCCACCCTGCGTCTAGCTTCCTGCAGGCCGGGTGCCCTGTGATGGCCCTTCTCGCCCATGTCACGCCTCTGCTCCCAGCCTGCTGGGGAGGGAGCCGTCTACCGCCCGCATCTGCAGAGGGCTGGCTTTGTCTGTGTCTGCTGAGCGCCTACTGTTCACCTTCCCTGGCCCGGTGATGGCGGAGGGGAGGATAAGGCTCCCGGTGGTGCCTAAGAGCTCAGGACCGGCCGGCATGGGCCAGGGTGCAGCGGGCTCCGCTTGCCGTGGGCCATTGCTCCTCTGCAGAAAAGCACAGGCAGCCTGTGGAGGATACTTGGGCCGTCCCCGCCTGTGGGCGGGGGCCGGGATAGGGGTGGGAGGAGAGCTGGAGTGGAATGAGGGCACCCTGGGTAGGTGTGGGGGCCTGGCTGGAGCCTCCTGGCCGCTTGCTTGGGCAGGATCTACTGGAATGGGGGAGGATCCTCGCGGGGCCCGTTCTGGGTCAGTGGGTGAAGGTGCGGGGGAGCCCTCGCTCTTGGAGCTTTGAGCGCAGGGGCCTCGGCACTGTGGGCCTGGCAGCACAGGCTTTCACAGGAAGAGGTGACATGCGGGCAGCTGGCCCCAGGCAGACCCGTGAGGTGTCTCGTGGCCACCAGGGCAGAGTTCCTGTGCGTCACGTTTCCTTTTTGCCAGCCTGGCGGGGGTGGCGGTGACGCAGGAGCTGGGCCACCCACTCAGCCCGCTCTGCCTGGGACGCTGAAGGCCCACAGCCCGGACCCTCTGTCCTCAGCCATGGCACTCTTCCGTGAGCCCGCTAGGACCTGGCAGCATGCTGGGGGCCTGAGCTGCAGCCTCTCTCTCCAGAGGAGCGGGCAGGGCCCTAGGGCTCACCGTGCTCTGGGTCTGCAGTGGGTGGGTCACAGGCTGGTGTTCCTTGAGGGCCTGGGTCCGAGGTACCGTGCCACCCCTCACCTGAGCTTCGCAGCCCCCATCACCCATGCGTGTGCTTCCCACAGACTCGTCAGCTTACGGTTCTGGGGTCAAAAGTCCCACACAAGCTGGGCGCAGTGGCTCACACCTGTTATCCCAACACTTTGGGAGGCCGAGGCGGGAGAATCGCTCGAGCCCAGGAGTTCTAGACCAGCCTGGGCAACATAGTGAAACCTCATCTCTACAAAAAAATCAAAAAATTAGCCAGGCATGGTGGTACCTGTAGTCCCAGTTACCGGGCAGACCTAGATAGGTGGATCACTTGAGCCCAGGAGGTTGGGGTTGTAGTGAGCCGTGATCACGCCAGTTGCACTCCAGCCTGGGCATCGGAGCGAGACCCCAATCAAAAAAAAAAAACTCACATGGGCCTCACTGGGCTAAAACCAAGCTGTGAGCAGAGCTGGTCCCTCTGGGAGCCCCAGGCAGACCCTATGTCCCTCTTTCCAGCATCTAGGGGTACCCGTACCCTCAGCTTCAGGCCCATGTCCTCCATCCCCGGAACCAGCAAGCATGGCTTCTTCCCATCTCCCTCTGACCAGTACCCGTCCCTGGCCTGTTAGGAAGCAGGCGGCATGGCAGAGCTCCGCCTCCTGTGAGATCAGCCGGACATTAGGTTCTTGCTGGAGTGCAAACCTGTGGTGATCTGTGCACGTGAGGGCTCTAGGGTTTGCTTCCCAGGAGAATCAAACACCGATCCACGGAAAGCTTGTCTTCCGCAAAACCAGTCCCTGACGCCAGAAAGGCTGGGGACTGCTGCCTCTGACTCTGAGCCCCCTGCCTCCTCTCATGAGGCCCCTGTGAGGACATGGGCCCGGGTCGCCCAGGATGGTCTCCCAGGTCAGGGTCCTCCTCAGTCCCTCCTCAGAAGCCCTTTGGTCTACGAGGTGCCACAGCCACGTGCCTACGAAAGCCGGGACCTGGAGGGCTTGGGGCCATGGTTCAGCTGATCACACTGTCCCCCGTTTTGCTTGATTGACTGTGCACCCGTCTGCCCCTCATTGGGAAGTCTCCCCAGAGCACGGGGGACTTCAGGCCTGGCACTCGCCAGTCAGGTGGTCACCTACTCCTGGTTCCTTGTCTGAGGGTTGGTTGGTTTGTTTTGAGTTGGAGTCTCATTCCGTTACCCAAGCTGGAGGGCAGGAGCACACTCATGACCATCACAGCATCGACCTGCTGGGCTCCAGTGATCTTTTGCCTCAGCTTCCGAGCAGCCGCAACTAGAGGCGTGCACTATCACACCCGACTAATTTTTGATTTATCGTAGAGACCCTGGGCTCAGGCAATCCACTCGCCTTGGCCTCCCAAAGTGCTGGGATGACAGGCTGAGTCACTGAGCCCAGCCTGGGTTTGGTTTTGACTGTTCCACAAGTTGTGTGCATTAACGGCAGAAATAAGCAACATTCAGATACGTGAGAAGTCCTCCCCCACCTGGCAGGGCCCCGCCCCCTGTGCTGCAGTTGCCTGCTGCTCTGCTGGTGTTCCAGAAGGCTCTGGGTGCGCTCCGCTAGGCCCAGCAGACCTCAGGTAGTGCTGCTGGGCCGGCTTCTGAGGAGGGGCCCGGGGTGACAGCAGTGAGCTGGATAACCCGAGGCCCATGTCCCCGCTCTTGTGTTGGGAGGGTCCTGGGCTCCGGGGGGGGACCCAGGGGAGGGTGTGGCCTGGACCCGGGGCTCCCAGGGCCTGGTGGGTGCCTGGCCCTGGCAGTGACCAATCTCTCCTCTCCCTACAGAGGATGGGAGAGTCAAGCCGCGGCCCCCCAAGGCCAAGAGCGACCGCAAGAAGAAGAGCCATGGCCCGCTGCCCCCACCACTGCCGCCCCTGGCTGCCACCTGTGCTGAGGAGGCCTTGAGGCTGCCGGCCCAGCTGGAGCTCCCCACACCAGGCTCTGGCTCCGCAGCCGCCGAGGAGAGCCCCCCGCTGGCACCCCTCAACGTGGTGCTCCCCGAGGGGCCCGGCGCGGAGCTGGAGGCCAAGCCGCGGCCCATCATCCCCATGCTGTACGTGCTGCCGCGGCCGGGCAAGGCGGCACTGCCCCCGGAGCACGCGGCCTGCCAGCAGGCCCT
Organism: Cephalopachus bancanus; assembly: GCA_027257055.1. NCBI lineage: Eukaryota > Metazoa > Chordata > Mammalia > Primates > Tarsiidae > Cephalopachus > Cephalopachus bancanus. The sequence goes on along the minus strand of JAPVLO010000582.1, from coordinate 436,959 downwards.
GGAGCACCTCGCCCAGAAGAGCCCGGCCTGGAAGGATCAGGCCTCCCCCATGGAGCTGGCAGGGCCGGAGGACAGCACGGCAGGCGGTGCGGTCAGCCGCCCCGAGACCAAGGCCCGGGCCGGAGAGGTGCAGGTAGGGTGAGGGAGAAAGGGAATCGGGGCAGGTGGGGGGAGGGAGGCAGGTAGAGAGGGTGAGGGAAAGGGGGCGGGGGAGGAGGGGCCGCTAAGGTGGGGGGCAGGAAGGGAAGAGGGACGAGCAGGGCCCTGGCTGGGACGGGGCATGTGGTGTGGAGAACGGAGTGGCGCCCCGCCCCCTGCTGACCCGTCACCCCCGTGGGAGCCCCCGGGGAAAGCCATGTGGGCCGGAGGGGAGCCGGGCCGACAGGCTGCTCTGTGCCCAGGCCCTGCCGACGTTCTCCAAGTTGAAGATGGAGATCAAGAAGAGCCGGCGCCACCCCCTGGGCCGGCCGCCCACGCGGTCCCCGCTGTCGGTGGTCAAGCAGGAGGCCTCCAGCGACGAGGGTGAGCAGGGCCCCGCGCGTTCCCCACCCGCCCTGCAGATGGCCCCTCAGCCGACCGCCCTCCCCGCGCGCCCCCGGACCCAGCAGGCCCCGTGCGCCCGGCTCCTGCCCCCAAGGCCCCGTTTCCTCTCCTTCCCCTGCTGGGGCACTTGCCGGCCCTGGGCCCGGGCCTGGCACGTCAGGGGTGCTGGGGAGGCCAGGCTGCAGTCTGCCCGGGGCCTGGGCTGGGGTGCCACCCACCTCTGCGGCGCCATTCGCCCATCTGTAAGATGGGTTCGCCGGCCCATAATGGCTGGCCGGGAAGATCCAGAGCCGAGGCCTGTCCCCGGTGCTCTGGCTGCGGTGAGGCCGGGGTTGAGGCCGCTGCGGCTTGGGGTGGGCCACGTGGCCTGGGACCCCCTGGCGGCTCACACCAGGCTGTGGGTCCCTGCTCTTGCCCGAGCCCCTCTTCCGCCATGCAGTGGCCCCCAGCCCCGTGATGAGGCCACACCTCTTGCTCCTGGCTGTGGGTCTGCCGGGGGTCTGTAGAGCGCGACTCCGTGCAAGTGGTGGGAGCACATGGCGGGCGGGGGCTGAAGTGTCTGCCACCCCATCGGGTGGTGGTTTTAGAAACAGGGTCAGTGCCAGGTTCAGCTGGGCGGGACCTGAGCTCACTGGCGGGACTGGCCAGTCCCTCCTCATCTCCACACCCCAGCCGTGGTGGAAATGGCCAGTGGGAAAGCCTGTCCTCAGGGGCACTGGCAGCCTCCAAGGTGGAGGCTATTCATGTGAGAGAAGCTTCGTTCACCCTGGCCACCCAGGCAGGTGGTCACCATGGGTGGGTGGTCACCCGTGGCAGGTGGTCACGCCAGATAGGCAGTCTCCCAGGGAGTAGGCGGTCCCCCAGGTGTATGGTCCCCCAGGTGAATGGTCCCCTAGGCAGGTAGTCACTATGGGCAGGCAGTCACCCTGGATAGGCGCTTACCTGGGGCAGGTGGTTACCCCAGAGAGGGGATCATCCCACAGGCAGTCACCCTGGATAGGCAGTCACCTGGGGTAGGTAGTCACCTGGCCAGGCAGTCACCCAGGTCAGCAGTCACTCCAGATAGGAGGTCACCCAGGCAGGCGGTCACCTGGGTGAGCGGTTGCTGTTGGAGTCTCTCCCTGCTTGGACCTGGTCCTGAGGGTGCTTCCATGCCTAGTGGCCAGAGGCTGGAGAGAGGAGGGCTCTGGAGGTGCTGGGGGCTCGGGACCGGCCCCGGGAGTGAGGGGATCGCAGCGTGACCCAAGACCTCTCCTACAGCTGGCTCCTTCCAGAAGGCGCCTCCAGGCCTCAGTGACCACCCCTGCCCCCACTGCATCCCTTGGGTGAGGCCAGAGCTTTGACTCATGAGGCCGCTGTGGCCCCAGAACCCAGCGTGGCCTTAGCATCTCTGGTGACAGGAGCCAGGGGTTCTGTCCCCACCCAGAGGCCTCAGGGCCACATGGGGCTGTCCTGGGACCAGCTAGCTAGACCCGGGCCTGAGGCTCAGGCAGTCTTGGCTTTGTCTTTCCAAGCCAGGTGTGGGCATCTTGGGTGCCCGTCCTCAAGGTGAGCTGGTTGCAGTGCCACAGCTGGGACGAGCCCAGGGTGCCACCCTCCCCGTCCAGTCGTGCCGAGGGCTGGGCTGCAGGTACCAGCATCCCCTTCCTGGGGACAGCATCCCTGTGTCCCAGGAGGTGCTTGGGGGCACAGATGGGGAATCAGGGCACAGCAGCTGGTAACAGAAGCTGTCAGAGACTAGCTGGGAGCAGCAACAGGAGCGTGGGAGAGAGACCGCCACAGTTTCTCACAAGTGGTGTCACCTGCCTTCCTGCACATGCCCTGGGTGATGTGGCTCTCCTGCGCTGTCTTGGGCTCCCGGGAAGTCAAGCCCACTCACCATAGACTTGCACCGCCTGGTAGGCTGAGCCACTCTGATGTGAGAGGAAGGAGAGTGTCCTCACACCTTGCTGGTCACCGCCGGCCCATGTGCATTCAGGCCTCGGGGCAGAGCAGGGCTGGGCACAAAGTCTTGGCTGGTTCTTGACCCGTAAGGCCCCAGGCACGTGGGCAGATCTAATGTCCAGGGTGGGAGGGCTCAGAGGAACCGTGGTTGGGGGACCCAAGTCTCAGTGTGGCAGTCGGCCAGGGCCAGGCACTGGGGACCTCGGGAAACAGAGCAAATGCGTCTCCACCCGTAAAGACAGCGTAATGCTGCCACAGTGGGCATGTGAGAGCCGGACAGCTGGGAAGGGGACAGGCCAGTGATAGGCCTGGGCCCCACCCAGACAGCTGGGATTACTCCCTGCATGTGTTTCCATGGTGCTCGAGCTTCCCTCCCCTGTGTCATTCCAGAAGCGTCCCCGTTCTCCGGGGAGGAGGACATGAATGACCCCGAGGCCCTGAGGTCCCTGCTGTCCCTGCAGTGGAAGAACCGTGCAGCCAGCTTCCAGGCTGAGAGGAGGTTCAATGCGGTGGCTGCACTCACGGAGCCCTACTGCGCCATCTGCACGCTCTTCTACCCTTACAGCCAGGTGGGCATGGGTGGCACAGGGCACACCGGGCACACTCCCCTGGTGCCCGTATGGACAGGGTTGTGGGGTGGGGGTGCCCTGACATGGGTGTTATAGAGGGAGCAGTGGCCCACACACTCCTGGTGCCCAGGGCGGGAGGAGTTGGCCCAGTGTCCCACGTTCTGAGGGCTGAGGGGTGAGTTGGGTTTCTACATTTTGCAGAATGGGCTGGGACAGGCTGTGGGCAGGGGGCAAGGAGGGTGGCGGGTCGCTGCCCTCCACAAACCTGTGGCCTGGAGCTGAGTGGTGGGGAGGGGCTGGGCGTGTTGGGTGACGTGAGGGACCCGTTGGCCAGTTGGGGCTGGGAGACAGCCCAGGTGGCAGCGTTCTCGGGAGCCGGGCGCCTGCGCCACAGTCCCGTCTAGGCCCCTGCCCTCACGCCTGCCTGGCCTCTGCACGTCTGTCCCAGGCCCAGCCCCCCTCTCTTCCTCCGAGTGTCTCAGCCACGCCTCCCTCCCTACTCCTGGCCTCCAGGCCTCCCCAGGATGGAGCTGCACCCACTGGCTTAGCGCCCCCGGCTCCCAGCTGTACCTGGTGTTTCCAGGCGCTGGGGGACTGCCCTGGGTGGCGACAGAGCAGGGTGGGGGACGTGCATGCTGGGGCACGTGCCTGTCACGGGCCTGCCACTCAGGGCTGCCCACACCTGCCGTCTTGAGTGGGACTGGCACTCTGGTCGCGGAGACACACAAGACAGACGCTGTCTGCCCTCTGTGTGGCCCCAGAGGCTGCTGGGAGCTCAAGGGCCGGGAACAGCAGTTCAGACGGGAATCTTGCCGTGCCGTTCGCCAGGGGGCATTGTGACCGGCTCAGCCACACCCCACCCAGCAAGCCCCTGTACCTAGGCCACGTGGGCCAGCACGGGCACCACGCCTGGATGTGACCCTGGTGGGAGGGTCTCTGGCAGGGCCAGGATGGGATCAGACTGTGCCAGGGGGTCCCCTGAACTTTCCAGAAGGCTGGGGGAGGGGGAGAAGTCTGAGGTGGCCCCGCCAGCTGACCTGGGCTGCCAGGTTCGGGCGTCCCACACCAAGGCAGGCCCTGCAGCTGGCAGGCCCTGAGTCAAGGTCTCCACTGAAGAACCTGTCCCTGCAGGCCCTGCAGATGGAGAAGGAGGTGCCCCAGGTCTCCCTTGGGGAGGGCTCTGCAGCAGCGCCACCTTCCAAGAGCGGCCAGAAGACACGGCCGCTGGTTCCCGAGATGTGCTTCACCTCTAGCGCCGAGAACACGGAGCCGCTGCCCGCCAACTCCTACATTGGCGACGACGGCACCAGCCCTCTGGTCGCCTGCGCCAAGTGCTGCCTGCAGGTCCACGCCAGTGAGTGGTGCGGGGGAGGGGCCGGGAGCTCCACGCAGGGCAGGAGCAGCAGGAGTGCGGCACAGGCCTGGGGCGGGGCTGGAGCCCGCGTCTCAGGGCAGGGGAGGCTCGCGTGGGGCTCAACCCAGACCCAGGACACCCGGGGAGGCGCAGTGTCCGCCGCCTCAGTATCTGCGACATCCCAGCGCAGCCTGGGGCGCTGGCTTCTGGCGACCTTTTCAGGACAACCGCAATTCCGCGGGTGCTTTTCTGGTCCCGAGTGTCCCCCTACATCCGGAGCTCGCCTTGTGGGCCTGAGCGAAGGGCTGGGCCCGTCCCAGGAGGCCCGGAAGTTTGTTCCCTGGCTGCCCACGAACTTGCTCCCTGTGACTCCCTGTCTTGACCAGACGGCCTACGGGCCAGCATGATGGCCTTTGGGGCAAACGTCTCTCCCTGGGCCCTGGCCGGGCGGGGCCTCTGCTGGCGGGCCCCTCTGGACAGCTCTTCTGCGTCCTGCCCCGCCTACCCTCCCCCAGGCCTGGGAGGCAGCAGGAAGAGCAGGTGTCATCGGATGCCCCTGACACTGGCCACCTGTGGCGGGCTGGGTTGGAGCTGCTTCCGCCCTTTCCTGGACTGAAGCAGCGGCAGGGAGTGTGAGGTTGCCTCTTCGGGCAGGAGAGCCTTCTGGAGACGTGTGCTCTTCTCAGCTCCCTGGCCGGGCAGGCAGCCATCAGGCTCTGTCCGTGTCCCCGGTGGTCCCTGGCCGGGAGCCTGTCTGCTCTGCTGGGCCTGGGCTTGAGACGCACCTGGGCGGGCAGCTCTCGGGGAGGCAGCTCAGAGCCCACCCCGCTGCTCTGGTGGAGGCGAGGTCCAGGCCCAGCCTCTCTGTCGGGGGCAGCCCCGGCAAGAGCCCTTCCGTGTTGCTGGGCTGTGTCTCCCGGTGAGGTGGAGCCCCGGGCAGATGGTGTCCTTGGCCCCCTGCCTTTGTGGCCTGGGCCCTTCGAGATACAGCGAGAGGAGCCTACTGGGGCTGCAGGCCCCCAAAAGCAGGGGCCAGCAAGGGCCCCCGGGCTGACCTGGCAGGGGGTTGGGAGGCTGCTCTCCTCACTGTGTCCTCATTCCAAGCTAACTGCTTCCAGGCCTTTCCCTCGCTGTGTGCAGGGGCTGAGGTGACGGGTGTGGAGGGCAGTGGCCCGAGGCTGTGGCCGGGTTCCCCCCACTCACATACCATGCGACCAGACACCCCGAGTCTCAGCCACCTCCCAGGTCTCGCCCCTCGCCCGCGTCTCAGCCACATCCTGGTGCTCACCCGACCTCCCAGGTCTCAGCTGCCTGCTGTCTTGCAGGTTGCTACGGCATCCGCCCCGAGCTGGTCAACGAAAGCTGGACGTGTTCGCGGTGCACGGCCCACGCCTGGACTGCGGTAACTCAACCCCCACAGTGGGGTGGTGCTCTGAGCAGCTGCACCGGGCCCCGCCCCGAGCTTGCGGGGTGACTAGGGGCCGTGGCTTCTCAGGCCTCCGTGCTAGGTCGGAATGTAAGGACCACGGGCAGGCGTCGGCTGGCAGATCGGGTCCAAGCAGTGGGGGGGACCCTGCCCGAGCCCCCCTCACCGTGAGCGTCTGGTCCCACAGGAGTGCTGCCTGTGCAACCTCCGAGGAGGCGCCCTGCAGATGACCACTGACAGGAGGTGGGTGGCACCGTAGGGGCCTGCCTGGCTGGGTCAGCTCTGGTGACCTGGTGGCTGCTGGCCGGGAGCCTACCATCCCCAGGCTGAGGGCCAGCGTCACCTCCGCGCAGTGGTCCCGTGTCATGGGTTGGGACAGGGCTGGGGGTGGGGCAGTCACGCCCACTGTCCCCTGAGGTTCCCAAAGCCCCGCCCCAGCCCACTGCACCCAGCCCATGGCCCCTGCTGAGCCTCGGCCATCAGTGGTGCCCGTGACACCCAGGTGGATCCACGTGATCTGCGCCATCGCGGTGCCCGAGGCGCGCTTCCTGAACGTGATCGAGCGCCACCCCGTGGACATCAGCGCCATCCCCGAGCAGCGGTGGAAGCTGGTGAGTGCCTGGGGGGTGCCACCCTGCTGCTGCCCACCAGCCCCTGTGACTGGCCGAGCGGCCTCTCCTTGACTGCTTCCCATGACGGCAGCAGCTCCGGATCCCTGAGCTTGTGGTGTTTTGAATCCTGTCTCAGGCACTAGGTGAAAGAGTCAGAGGCCCCGAGGGAGGACACCATGACGGCAGGTGTCCCCAGCACAGCCTTGGGAAGTTCTCTGCAGTGTGAGCTTGTGTGGTTCTGTCCTTGGAGTGCAGTGGGAGGGCGCTGGTCTCTTCGTTTCTGCAGAGTTGTCCTTCCTGGCTGACTGCTGACTTTCTTTTTTTTTTCTTGAGTCGGAGTCTCACTCTGTCGCCCAGACTGGAGTGCAGTGGCCGCTCCCGGCCACCACAGCTTCGATCTGCTGGGCTCCGGCGATCCTTCTGCCTCAGCCTTACGAGTAGCCAGAATTACAGGCACGCGCTACCATGCCCAGCTGATTTTTTGATTTATTGTAGAGATGAGGTCTCGCTGCACAGGCGGGTCTCGAACCCGCGGACTCAGGCCATCCACTCACCTCAGCCTCCCAAAGGTGCAGGATTATAGGCTGAGCCACCGAGCCTGGCTCTTTTTAAGAGATGAGTCTTGCTGTGTTGTCCAGGCTGGGCTCAACCTCCAGGGATCAAGCGAGCTTCCCATCTGGGCCTCCCAAAGGGCTAGGATTGCAAGTGTGAGCCACCATGCCCAGCCATCTTTTACTCTTTTGAGAAGGGGTCTTGCTACATTGCCCAGGCTGGTCTTGACCTCCTGGGCTCAAGCGATCCACCTCGACCTCCCGAGCAGCTGGGACTCCGGGCTGGAGTGGCTTTTTTCCCTCAGCACGATGGCCCCCAGGTCCATCTGTGTATGGTGGGTCCCTTCTTTGTGGCCAAGTCATATTCCGTTGTGTGGACAGACCACATTGTCCTATCTGTCCCCTGACTCCGTATCTTGGCTGTTGTGAATGGCACACAGTGACCTCAGGGTGCAGGCGTGTCTTCGAGGGTCCGGTTTCCGCTCCTTTGGGTGCAGACCCGGCAGCAGGGTTGCTGGTTCGGGCGGCAGCTCCGGTTCTGAGGTGGCTCCACGTGGCCTCCCGTGGTGGCTGTGTGGGCGCACGTCCCCGCAGCCAGGCCTGGGCCCCTCCCTGCGTCCTCACCGGCACCGCCCACCCTTGACTCGGTGACACCTGACAGGAGCGAGGCGCTGTCTCGTGGGTGTTGGCGGTTCGTGACGCGGCATCTTTTCCCGGCCCACTGGAGAGACGTCTGTGCAGGCCCTCGGTCCTTTGGGCCAGGCGACTGGGTTCTCACTTTCCCCGCCCGTCGTGCAGGCGAGGCCCTCCTCAGCATGGTGCGGCCTGGGGCAGGGCCCCCGAGGCCCCTGCCCCCCGCCGCTCTCGCCAGTGACGCTCCCAGGCTCGGGGCCCACAGCAGCTTCTCCCCCAACCCCCTCAGTGTCACCTGCCATGTGTGGTCCATGCAGGGCAAGCATGGGGGTCGTCCCCGCCGTCCCTCGTGCAGGTGAGGAGCCTGGGCAGCGGCCGGTGGTGAGGCCCATGGGGTCCCACTCCCCCCCACCCTGCCCCCTGCTCCTTCCACACAGCCTCCGCTGCAAAGAGAGGGGGTGCATTGCAGGCCCTGGGGGCCCTGTCCCTGAGGGCATGTCCCCTTCCCCAACCCTGCACTCAGCCTTGTGGGCGCCCTTCTGGGGCCGGCAGGGCCACCGTCCCCTCCTGCAACCCAGGCCGGCACCACGAGGCACACTGGCCCTGCCTGCCAGTAGCGAGTCCTCCGCAGCGACCTGCACGGGCCTCTGCTTATCTGGGGCACAGTTTATAGGGCGATAAGGGCTGCTGACTGAGTGCTCAGCATGGGGCCTCACTGCCTGGGCGGAAGGCTGCACACCACACGGGCGGAAGATCGCACTTAGAGGTGAAAGGTCACACTCGGGCCGAGTCCTCCCTGGGGAGGTCATGCAACGTGCCCAAGGGTGTTCCTGGGTCTTTAGCACCACCAGGGCTGTGCAGCCATTACCGCTGTCTGGTTCCAGAACATTCCCTCAGAAGGGAAGCCCCGCCCTGTTGGCATCCCCTGTTCCTCCCCAGCCACGCCGCTTGAATCCACCGCGCGTCCCTGTACACTCGCTGGTCCTGGGCGGCGCCCGTCATGGGGCTGCACGCGGTGGCCTGTGTCCCAGTGTCCCAGGGCGCATCCGTGTTGTCACGCAGCTCTTTCCTGTGCCGGAGAGATGCCCTGTGTGGCCCTCCCTGCCTGGCCCGGGAGTCAGCAGTGCCCTGGGCATTGGACAGGGCTCCAGGGGTTCCGGGACTTCCGGCGCGGCCCGGCCCCGGTGGCGCCTGAGGGCGGGCGGGAGATGCAGGCCACTGGCCAGCAGGCCGGGCCTCCCTCGGGGCCGAGCTGGGCCGGGCGGGGCGCCTCAGATCCCCGGGAGACGGCCCCGGGGCTGCGGGTGCCCAGCCCCACCGCCCGCCTGTATCCCCCAGAAGTGCGTGTACTGCCGGAAGCGGATGAAGAAGGTGTCGGGCGCCTGCATCCAGTGCTCCTACGAGCACTGCTCCACGTCGTTCCACGTGACCTGTGCCCACGCCGCCGGGGTGCTCATGGAGCCCGACGACTGGCCCTACGTGGTGTCCATCACCTGCCTCAAGCACAAGTTGGGGGGCCAAGCCGTGAGTGTTGCGCCCACCCGCCCGCGCCCCGCCCGCCCGCACCCGCCCACGCCCCGCCCGTGCTGACTGCCCTCCCCGCCCACAGGTGCAGCTGCTCAGGGCCGTGTCCCTGGGCCAGGTGGTCATCTCCAAGAACCGCAACGGGCTATACTACCGCGGCCGCGTCATCGGCGCCACCGTGCAGACCTTCTATGAAGTGAACTTCGACGATGGCTCCTACAGCGACAACCTGTACCCTGAGAGCATCACGGTGAGCCGGGTGGGGCTGCCCGGAGAGAGGCGCGGCCAACCCCAGTCCCTGTGGGTGGCTGAGGCCCAGGCCAGACCCTGCATGTCCCACCAAGGCCTCCAACCCCCAGGGGCTCCCAGCAGGGACTCGCTGGCCGGCTCAGAGCCCCAGGCTGGGCGGGGCAGGGGTCCCTGGGTGGGTGGGCCTCACTCTGCCTGTCCTGCCCCCAGAGCAGGGACTGCGTGCGGCTGGGACCCCCTCCCGAGGGCGAGCTGGTGGAGCTGCGGTGGACAGACGGCAACCTCTACAAGGCCAAGTTCATTTCCTCCATGACCAGCCACATCTACCAGGTGAGCAGGGCCTCGACCCATGCAGGGGGCTCAGGACTGGGAGGAACCTGCCTGTCCGCATGGGCCTCCTAGAGGTGCCCCGGGTCTTGGTGTGGTAGGCTCCTGCAATGTACACTGCCTTTGTCATGTTTAGGTGCACAGTTCAGGGCCCCTGGGATTTTTAATCCACCTGGCTGTGAGTGTCTTCGCTTGACTGTGGAAGAGGAATTCTTAGGAGGGCGGGATTTTAGAAGGAAAGTCCTGGCGCCCTGCACCCGAGACTGGCCACCGGGTCTCTGGGGCTTCCTGGCATGTTTTCTGCGCGACACCTGTGAGCACCAGCGATTCTTCTGTCGCCCCCATCCCTCTCATGGCCCCTCGAGGGCTGGGATGAGGTTCAGGACAGCTCTGAGAATCCCTGGCAGGGAGCGAGCAGGGCCCTGCCCCTGTGCCTCATACCCCAAGTCCTCGGCAGACGTTTGAGTTCAGCCCTTCGGGGTGTCAGATCAGGAGGAAGTGGTGACCCCTGCAGCTGGCCCTGAGGCTGCTTGAGAGAAGACGGTGGCACACACCTGTAGTCCCAGCCCCTCCAGAGGCTGAGATGAGAGGTTCCCTTGAGCCCAGGAGTTGGAGGCACCGGTGAGCTGTGGTCTGGGTGACAGGGTGAGACCCTGTCTCAAAAACCAAAACAAATGAACTGGGCATGGTGGCTCGTTCCTATCATCCCAGCACTTTGGGAGACCAAGACAGGAGGATCACTTAAGGCCAAGAGTTCAAGACCAGCCTGGGCAACATAGCAAGGCCTCATCGCTGCAAAAAATCCGAAGATGGGAGGGGTGAGGGAAAAAAGGAGAAAATTAGCCAGGTGTGGGGCACCTTGGTGGAACTACCTGCGGGTCGCAGGTTGGGGTCACCCTCTGCATCATAGCCAGGGAGGCAATGGCCTCAGAGTTGCCGGCACACACCACCCGACTAAGCGCTGTGGCTGGGGCCCACTGACAGCAGGGGCTCCTGGCCCATGGTCCCTGGTGCCGCCCAGCACACCCTGGACAGAGCCCCGAATGCCACCTGACCATCAGCGCGCCCAGAGCACGCGTCCCTCAGTCGTGACCCCAAGGCGCCCCGGAGGCATGTGAGGAGCCACCGCGTGAGGTGTCACCGCGAGGGACGGGTCCCGGGTCTGGCACCTGTGACGTCTCCCACTGCAAGTGAATCTAGTTTCCCCAGAAAGTGAGTGGGCAGCTGCTAGCGTCATGCCTGCCATGGGGCCAGGTGGACCCTTGGGGGAGCCCAGCGGCCCCCGCTTCCTGCTGCCTGAGCACAGAATCCTCCCCAGAGCCGCATGGCCACCGGAGCGGGTGAGCCTCGCGCTTCCTCTATGAATCTGGGGCGCACCCCCAGCCCCACTGACCCAGAAACCTGAGCCAGCTCCTGAGCTTCTGGAACTCACTGGCCTCCCGGGGCGCCTGGTTTCTGTGTGACTCAGCCGCGGCATGAGTGCCCACTGGAAGCGTGTGGGACGTGGCGGGCGGCTTCTAGGCCCCGTGGATCCGCTGCCCTGTGGAGCTGAGACCCAGCTGCAGGGGTGGGATGGCTGAGTGCCTGATGTGGGACCCTCGCCCCAATTCTCCCGAGGCCTGGGAGGGGTCGACCCCGGGGGCTCCAGTTCCCAGACCAGGCGGAGGGACACGTGGGTGCCTGCGGCTCCCCACCCAGGACGTGGCCGAGAGGACCACCAGCCGCCTCGGCGTCCGTGCCAGGACTCGCCAGCTAGGCTCCTGACTGGGCCGGACGACAGACGTCCCAGCCTTGTCTCTGTCCTCACCGAGGGTCTCGGCGACAGCAAGCGTGGCCCAGGAGCCGCCTGAGGCAGGGTCTGCGCTCCTGGGAGGGGGAGCTGCAGCCGACCAGTCCCTCCCCCAGCACCTCACTGCCTGGCCCCCGTGAACTCCGTGCACCCAGGTTTCTGGGTGACACACGCCCACACTGACGCCCTAAGTGTTTGAGGGGCTTTTGGTTCTTTGCTTTGTTAGAGGGTCTCGCTCTGTGTCCCAGGCCATAGTGCAGTGGTTGCGTCACAGCTCCCCCAGCTTTGGCCTCCTAGGCTCAGGCCATCCTCCCCCCTCAGCCTCCGGGCAGCTTGGACTGCAGGCGTCTTCACGCCTGGCTCGTTGTGAGCTTTCGAATGTGAAGAGCGCGTTCCCTGCCACCAGAGCCTTCAGCCCCCGGGCTTCCCATTCCACCACAAGGGCCAGGGAGCCTGGCTGGGCGCCGCTTCCTCCGTGCTCTTTGTGTCCTCCCCACGGTCTCTGCTCCCGGCCCGGCTGTCTTCGCAGAGACAGACGCGTCGATCACCCCAGCTTGAGCTTGGGCAGGTGACATGTGGGGCCTCTGTCTCCCCTCAGAAGCTGCTGGGTGGCTGTGAGCTGAGCTCTAGCCTGGTGCCAGCTGGTGTCACGGGCCACTGGGCCCTCTGCTGGGCGGGGCCCAGGCGGCAGCCACAACCCTGAACCCCGTGCTCCCTTGGCAGGTGGAGTTCGAGGATGGATCCCAGCTGACTGTGAAGCGTGGGGACATCTTCACCCTGGAGGAGGAGCTCCCCAAACGGGTCCGGTCACGGCTGGTGAGTGTTCCCGGGCCGCACCGCCGTGCCAGGGTCCTGGGCCGCTTCTCAGAGGGGCCGCACCTTCAGCCGGCATCGGCCACCTCCTCGGCCTCTGCCGCCTGCATGGCGCCCCGGCCATCCCGCTGGGGGTCACCCCGGGTGCCATTCACCCGTCCGCCTCTACCAGCACCTTCCTTGGCCTAACGTGAGGGTCACCAGGGACAGGAAGGAGGGGACTGTCGTGAGGGCCCGCAAGCAGCAGCCCCCTGCGCCCCCAGGGCCTGGCCTCCACGCGCCGAGCAAGCAGAGCCCGGCGCCCGGCTGCTGACTCAGAAGCAGGGCCCTCCAAGCCGGGCTGTCGCCACCCGGACGACTCGGGGCAGGGGCTTCCCAGAGCTCCAGGGTCATCCTCCCTTTTAGCAGACACGGTTGTGAGCAGTGGTGAGCGCCACAGACGCACCTGGGGCAGGGCCCGGGAAGGGTTGGGGAGCGGCAGACACTGCCACGCGCAGGTTGGGGCCAGGGGGTGACGGGTGGCGCGTGTCTGGCTCGTCCCAGAGGTCGCTGGCCGGTCCCTCGTTGCGCTGACCCCTGCCCTCTGCCCTCCACAGTCGCTGAGCACAGGGGCGCCACAGGAGCCCGCCTTCCCAGGGGAGGAGGCCAAGGCCGCCAAGCGCCCACGCGTGGGCACCCCGCTGGCTGCTGAGGACGCGGGGCGGAGCCCGGACTACCTGGCCTTCGTGGAGAGTCTCCTGCAGGCGCAGGCCCGGCCCGGGGGCCCCTTCTAGGACCGGCAGGCTGCGATGCGGCTGTCGCTGCGGACTCCTGTCCTGGCCCCCCGCCCGCGGCACCCTCGAGGGCAACAGGAGCTGGCGGGACGCCGGACGCGCCCCGGACTCAGGGAGCAGGGCCAGGCGGGCTCGGGGCCGCGACGCTCAGACCCACCACGCAAGCTGTCCTCTTCTCGAAAAGGTGCTACTGCAGCGCTCCGAGCAGCCTCTGAGATTGTCTCTGTACATAGTCGCCTTTGTGAGGTTCTTTCTATAAATACATATTGTTTAAAAAAAGCAAGAAAAAGGAAAACAAAGAAAAGGAAAAAGTCCCCAAAGTTGTTTTCTAGATTTGTGGCTTTAAAAAAACACACCATGAAACAACACGTTGTTTTTCTCAGAACAGGATTTGCTGAGGGCAGAAGCATCTCGTTTTCTGTTTGCTGTTGTTTTAAGATATTATCTGTCTGAGGGGCAGGCAGGGAGGGCAGCAGGCGGCCGGTGTCCCAGCAGCCTGGGCGACTGCACGGCTGTCCTGAGACCGCAGTGGACCTGGAGGGATGGCGGGATGCCCAGTATCAGCAAGTGGCCCAGCCACTCCCTCGCGGTCTCACTGGACTCTGGGCCTGGGTGGCTGGCACCTGTCTGCTCTCTGCCCCTGGTAGGGAGGCCGGGCCTCTCTGGAGGCTGACTGCGTGTGCCCAGCCAGTGGAGCCATGGGGTCCCGAGCCTCCCCTCACCTGTGCCCACCCCCCACTGGGGTTTGTGCAGCTGGAGGGGCATTCCACAGCCCAGGCCGTGGGCCTGCAAGGCGTCCTTGCCATGAGGTCCCGCGGCCCCAGGAGGACCCTGCCGGCTGTGCTGGCCAGCACCCCTGGCCGTGGCCACGTGTTGGGGACGCAAGTCCGAGTCCACCCCGCGAGGCCATGCCGCCTGTTCACGAGCCAGGGAGGCCTGGTGTCCTCAGCCACGGCCCCAGCTGTCCCATCATGTGTGCGGGGGCTCTGTGTCCCCCACGTCCACCTCCGTGTCTGTCTGTGACGCGGGTCTGTGTGTCGGGGCGTCGCTGTCTCCCGAGAGTGGGGGGGACAGGAGGGCGGGGCTGTCCTGTAGCCAGGCTGGGCCCTTCCTGGCACCCCCAGCTGCCTCCTACCCGGGGAGGGGGGTGATTTGCTTGTATTAAAAACCCTTTTTTAAAGAGTGTCCTGATGGTGTCCAGGCCAGAGAGAGCCCGGGAGGCAGAGGGAAGCCTTGCGGGCAGTCCCACTCCCGGGGCTCGTTGCCCTGCTGCCGCGGGCGCCAGGGCGCGTCGTGCTCACAGGGCTGGCAGTGCCGTGGGTCGCCCCGGGTGTCCTGGGTCTGGTCGCGTGGGCTCAGGCGGCTTGTGCGGCAGCCCTGGGCCTGGCAGGAGGGCGTCTCCCACGAGGGTCCCTCTGGACTGTGCGGGAGGAGGGCGCCACCGCCCGTGCGCCCTGTCCTGGCTGCCTGTACCTTCGCCTCCTTCCTGCCTCTGGGGTCGTGATGGATTAAAGCCTCTGACACTGAGAACCGCCGCGTCCGGTCGTGTCTTCATTTCTGGGCGGAGCTAGCAGCTGCCCGGGGGAGGGTGTGTCTGGGGCCCCCGCCTGGCCCCTCGTGTGTCCCACGCCCCTCCCAGCCTGGACCCGGTTCCAGTGGCCCCCGGGCCCTGGCGGTGTCATTGGTGGGGGTAGCTGGGGACACACCAGGTGGTGGGTCTCGCAGCCCCGGGGTGGGGCCAGGACCCCAGAAGTCCTGAGCTGAGCCCCTGAGCACCCACCTCCACACGCCAGCCCCAAGGTGGGTGTGGGACACAGGAGACCGACCCCTTGGAGCTGGTGCTGGAAGTCAAGGGATGGAGGTGTCCGGAGGGATGGAAGAAAGCAGGGGAAGGGAGCGTCACTGTCGCTGCCGTTGGAACACGGAGACCTGGTGGAGGTGGAGGGAGCAGCCGGTGCAAAGGCCCTGGGGCAGGACGGCAGCTGGTGTTCTGGAGGCCCGTGGGGCCAGAGCGGAGGAGGAAGGGCGGGCTGGGCAGGGCCTGGTGGGCTGCAGGGAGGGCCTGGGCTCTGACCCCGAGGGCGGTGGGAGCGCTGGCGGCCTGACTCGTGCTCACGGGCACCCCTGGTGGCTGCTGTGGGAGGCCGACGGGGCAGCGGGGGCAGCGAGGGCAGGCGTCAGGTGGGGGGGAGGTCGGTCCGTTTTGAAGGTGGAGCCAGCAGGACTGGCTGAGAGGGGGGTGGGGCGGGGGAGCTTGGGGCGGCTTGGCAGGTGGCCTTGCCTGGAGCCAGGCGGGGCGGCCGGAGGGGTGGCAGGGTGCCCGGGCCAGGCTCAGGCGCTTGGGGTGGCTTGCAGGGCGAGCCCGAGGGTGGTCGCCGGCGGGGAGGGGAGGGGCCAGGACCGGGCCAGGCAGGACAGGGCCAGCCCAGGGACCCTCATGGGGCCGGCGTCCTCGTGGCTCCTGCCGTGTGGCTGTGTCCTGGGTGGGCAACCCCCTGATGACGCATCACCAGCGTCCACCCTCCCCCAGTCCCCAGAGTCTCCTCAGCGGGCTTCCTCCAGCCTCCTCAGCACTGCCAGGACTCAGTTTCCCCTCCTGCTACCAGGAAGTAGGACAGGCACTTTCCGACATGCATGGTTGCCGCCACCTCTCAACAGGCCATCTCTCTGATCCTCCAACCTCACGAAAGCCCTCCCTGCCGGGGACAGACATGGCCCGCCGTGAGGCCCTGGCCCCGCGTGGCATTTTTGAGATGTCCTGTCCGTCCTCGAGCTGCCCCAAGCCAGGTGGGGGCCCACGATGGAGCAGGGGGCTGTCTGAAATGCCCTAAAATGGGCCCAGCCCCTTGAGACAGACCCTCACTGTTTTCCCAGAAGAATTAAAACCAGCAGGTATTTGGGAGGCCAAGGTGAGAGGATGGCCTGAGCCCAGGAGTTTGAGATCAGCACGGGCAACATAGAAAGGCTGTGACTGTACAATAAATAAGAAAATGAGCTGGATGTGGTGGCACGCACCTGTAGTCCTGGCTACTCGGAGGCAGAGGCAGGAGAATTGCCCAAGCCCAGCAGGTTGAGGCTGTAGTAGCTGTCATTGTGACTCTGCACTCCAGACTGGGCCACAGAGTGAGGCTCTGACTCATAAAAACCAAAAAACATCCAGCAGGTAGTTCTGCCAAGGTGCCTGCTCAAAGCTGACAGACTAACTTGCACCCCAGGCCAAGCCTCAGGCGGTGTTGGCCTGTGCGATCAGCACTGAGTTGATTCATTCCTTCCGGTAGCAAGGCTTCCCCCACCCACCGTGCACCATGCCCAGGGAGGTGCTGAGAAAAGGAAGGCATGACCAAAAACAGCTTAAGAAAAGTGTTTCAGACACATGGTCTCCCTCTGTCTCCCAGGATGGAGTGCAGTGGCACAGTCAGAGCTCATCACAGCCTCCAACTCCTGGGCTCAAGCGATCCTCCCGCCTCAGCCTCCCAAAGTGCTGGGACTACAGGCACCACCACCCCTGGCCCCAAAATACTGCTGTGACATGTGCCCTGATGGATGGGAACAGGGCGAGAAATGGGATGCTAAGCAGGGGTTGGTCTCAGAGGTCCATCAGGGGGATGTCAGGGTCACATTTCTGTGCCCTGGCCCCTGGTGGGATGCGGGTCAGAGACTAGGACTGTGGCACAGGGTGTGGGGTGCAGTGTCCTCCCAGGGACAGGGAGGGCAACTGTGGCCTTGGCCAGATCCGGCCCAGCCAGGTGGGCACACAGCCCATGCACCATCCCCACACGGCACCGTCCCTCTGTCCCTTGGACCTGCAGACCTGCGGGGTCAGCGTGGAGTCCAGCTGGCCTGCACAACCCAGAGCACGAGGTCGCCAACCTTCACAGGAACATGCTCAGCCAGACCTGGTGGGCACGGGGTGACAGCATCCACCTTTCCTCTGGGCCTTGACAAAGTGTACCCTAAAGGGGACAGACCTTGGTGCTCGAGAAGGCTCCCAAGTGGGCAGGGACAACCCACTCAGTGCCACCAAAGGAGCAGGGGCCTCTGTCTATCTGCCCATTGTCCATCCTTCCTTCCATCCACTCATCCATTCATCCAACGATCCATCCATCCAACCTTCCATCCATCCATCTATCCATCCATCCATCCATCCATCCAGCCTCCCATCCACCCATCCATCCAACCTTCCATTCATCCATCCATCCATCCATCCATCCATTCATCCAACAATC
The DNA here is from genome assembly GCA_027257055.1 of Cephalopachus bancanus. NCBI lineage: Eukaryota > Metazoa > Chordata > Mammalia > Primates > Tarsiidae > Cephalopachus > Cephalopachus bancanus. The sequence continues at coordinate 419,627 of JAPVLO010000582.1, read as the reverse complement.
CATCCATCCATCCATCCACCCTCCAGTCCATCCATTCATCCAAACATCCAACCTTCCCTTCATCCATCCATCCAACCTTCCATCCATCCATCCATCCATCCATCCATCCATTCATCCAACCATCCATCCATCCATCCATCCACCCTCCAATCCATCCATCCATCCAAACATCCAACCTTCCCTTCATCCATCCATCCAACCTTCCATCCATCCATCCATCCATCCATCCATTCATCCAACCATCCATCCATCCATCCATCCACCCTCCAATCCATCCATCCATCCAAACATCCAACCTTCCCTTCATCCATCCATCCAACCATCCATCCATCCATTCATTCACCCTCCAATCCATCCATCCATCCAAACATCCAACCTTCCCTTCATCCATCCATCCAACCTTCCATTCATCCATCCATCCATCCAAACTTCCATCCATCCATTCATCCATCCATCCATCCAACCATCCATCTATCCATCCATCCATCCATCCATCCATCCATCCAACCTTCCATCCATCCATCCAACCATCCATCCATCCATCCATCCATCCAACCATCAATCCATCCATCCAACCATCCATCCAACCTTCCATCCATCCATTCATCCAACCATCCATCCAACCATCCATCCATCCATCCATCCGATCATCCATCCAACCTTCCATCCATCTATCCAACCATCCATCCATCTATCCATCCATCCATCCATCCAACCATCCAACCATCCATCCATCCACTCATCCATCCAACCATCCATCCATCCATCCAACCTTACCTCCATCCATCCATCCAACCTTCCATCCATCCATCCATCCATCCAACCAACCATCCATCCATCCATCCATTCATCCAACCATCCGTCCATCCAACCATCCATCCATCGAACCATCCATCCATCCATCCAACCATCAATCCATCCATCCAACCATCCATCCAACCTTCCATCCATCCATTCACCCAACCATCCATCCAACCTTCCATCCATCCATCCAACCATCCATCCATCCATCCATCCAACCTTCCCTCCATACATCCATCCAACCATCCAACCATCCATCCATCCATCCACCCATCCAACCATCCATCCATCCAACCATCCATCCAACCATCCATCCAACCACCCATTCATCCAACCATCCAACCATCCAACCTTCCATCCATCCATCCATCCATCCAACCATCCATCCATCCAACCATCCATCCATCCATCCAACCTTCCATCTAACCATCCATCCATCCATCCAACCTTCCATCCAACCATCCATCCATCCATCCATCCATCCATCCATCCATCCAACCTTCCAACCAACCATCCATCCATCCAACTATCCATCCATCCATCCAACCATCCATCCATCCAACCATCCATCCGTCCAACTATCCATCCATCCGTCCAACCATCCATCCATCCGTCCAACCATCCATCCATCCGTCCATCCATCCATCCAACCGTCCATCCATCCATCCAACCATCCATCCATCCACCATCCAACCATCCATCCATCCATCCATCCAACCATCCAACCATTCATCCATCCATCCATCCATCCAACCTTCCATCCATCCAACCTTCCATCCATTTGCCCATCTGTCCTCCTGTCCGCCCACTGGGGCTCTCCCTCCACCCCTGGACCCCTCCGCCTGTCCTTCTAACTGCTGGGCTGGGGAAGCCTGACTTGTCCCATGTCCCCCCTGCAGGCCCCGCCCCGCCGCCACCTGGAGCCGGCGCCCACGCCCTGCAGTCTTGAATCTGGCTCCCGCCTGCCAGGGCCAAGATTCCCGACTTCCTGCTTTCGTGATGGTGCTGAGACCCAAGCGTTCCTCCCTCTGTGTGGCCTGTCCCCCCTCCCAGCAAGGCTGCCAGGAACTCAGAGTCACACCTGTCTGGACTGTTCGGGAGAGGTGCCCCAAGGATCCAGGGCTGGGAACCTGCCTGGGTGTTGCCGAGGGATCAGATTTACCGCCTGCTTCGCTCTGTTGGTGGAGGAAGTAGGAGTTACTTGCGGCCACAGGCGTCCTGGGGTGACACGCAGCATGCCTGCTGATGGCCAGACGGGGACAAATGACCCCTCCCGGCTGCTTCCAGATGGGGAGAAGCGGCCTCTGGGCCGCCACAGCCTCCGCCCCACAAGCCCCAGTCCCTGCTTTAGAAACAAAGCCATGACCAGGCGTGGGAACTCCCTCCTGCAATCCCAGCCCTCTGGGAGGCTGAGGCAACAGGACTGACGGGGGCCAGGAGTTTGAGACCAGCCAGGGCAACATCGTGAGACCTCGTCTCTCCAGGAAATAAATAAATTTTTAAAAATGAGCCAGGCGTGGTGGCGTGTGCATGTCATCCCAGCACTCGGGAGGCTGAGGCAGGAGGACCACCTGAGCCCAGGAGGTCGAGGCTGCGGTGAGCTGTGATTGCACCACTGCACCCTTGCCTGAGCGACAGAGCGAGCAGGCCCTGTCTCTAAAATTAACAATGATAATAATGCTTAGCGGGGCGCAGTGGTTCCTGCCTGTCATCCCAGCACTCTGGGAGGCCGAAGTGAGTGGATTGCCTGAGCCCGCGGGTTCGAGACCCACCCGGGCAATTTGGCGAGCCCTCGTCTCTACAGTAAATCAAAAAATTAGCCGGGCGTGGTGGCGCGTGCCTGTGGCTCCAGATCCTTGGAAGGCTGAGGCAGAAGGTTTGCCAGACCCCAGCAGGTCGAGGCTGCAGTGGCCGGGAGCGTGCCACTGCCCTCCAGTCTGGGCGATGAAATGAGACTCCGACTCAAAATAATAATGATAATACTTGGATGAATGGATGAGTCAATGGAGAAGGGATGGGTTTTTCCCACAGATGAATTCTAACGGACAAACAGGAGGAAAGAGGGGTGTCTCGGGTGCCTTGCGCTGCGTGAAGCCCCTGTGTGACCCTGTTCATCCCAAAACCCCACCCGGGGTTCCATTTCCACCCCCATGAATTCTGAGGACGTATCTGGACCCCGGCCAGGAGAAAGCATTAACAGTCAGTCACTCAGCAAACGCTGATGCCGTGGATGGTGCTGTTCCGGGACTTTGGGCTACACTGGGGTAGAGACGGGCAAAAACCCGCCCGCGGGCGCTCGGGTCCTCGAGGGACTGACGGGAGAAATGGCCGAATTGCAGAGGCTCACCACAGTCTCGGCCTCCTGGGCTCAGGCCTCCCGCCTTAGCCTCCCGAGTAGCTGGGACTTACAGGCACCACCACACCCCGCTGACTTTTTAATCATTTATAGAGACGAGGTCTCGCTATGTTGCCCAGGCTGGGCTTGCTCTCCCGGCTTCCAGCGATCCTCCCGCCTCAGCCTCCCAAAGTGTTGGGATGACAGGTGTGAGCCACCACACCTAGCTCACTCTTTTATTCTTTTTTTAAATTTTTTTTGAGTTGGGGTCTCACTCTGTCGCCCACACTGGAGGGCAGTGGCCGCTCCCGGCCACCGCAGCCTCGACCCGCTGGGCTCCAGCGATCCTTCCGCCTCAGCCTTCCAAGTAGCTGGAACTACAGGTGCGCGCTACCACGCCCGGCTGATTTTTTGATTTATTGTAGAGATGAGGTCTCGCTGCCCAGGCGGGTCTCGAACCCGCGGGCTCAGGCAATCCACTCACCTCCCCCTCCCAAAGGCGCGGGATGACAGGCTGAGCCACCGAGCCCGGCTTCCGACAGAGGTTTTGAATCATGCGAAGGGAGGCCAACCTCACTCCCTCGAGAGGCATGAGTGTAACACCCGTGCCCGATGTCATGCTGCACTTATCAGACAGACAAAGATCACCCAGTCGGTCACAGCCAATGTCCGGGAAGGTCCCAGGAAGTGCCCAGCACACACAGCACAAGAATTAAAACATAGAACCCCAAAGGCTGGGTGTGGTGGCTCACACCTGTCACCCTAGCACTTTGGGAGGCCGGGGCAGGAGGCTCGCTGGAGGCCAGGAGTCTGAGATTCACCTGGGCCACATAGTGAGACCCCATCTCTACAAAAAATAAAACGATGTTTTGTAAAAAAAAGAATGTCAGCCCCAACACCGTGGCCTCAGGCTGCCCGAGTGGTTAGACCCTCCAGCAGGTGGACCCAACGTGGCCGCCCTGGGCGTGGTTGGTGTCATCGGTGCCACAGAGAAATGTTCTCTCGAAACTTGTGTTTCTGTTTTCTTTTTTGATTGGGAGCCGGGGTCTCCCCCTGTGTCCCAGGCTGGCGTGCAGTGGCACGATCGCAGCTCACCGCAGCCTCGACCTCCTGGTCTCAGGAGGTTCTCCTGCCTCGGCCTCCTGAGTAGCTGGGACTACAGGCACGTGCCACCGTGTCTGGCTAACTTTGGGGTTATTTATTGCAGAGACGAGTTCTCGCTGGGTTGCCCAGGCTGGCCTCGAAACTCCCGGGCGGGCTGCACGGATCCTGCCGCCTTGGCCTCTCCATGTGCCGGGACAGGCTTGGGCCACCGCGCCCGGCTTCACTTTATTCTTCACGATGGCTGCGTTTCAGAACCAAGCCACAGAATTCCTGAAAGTCCAGCAGCTGATGGTGGCAGGCGCAGCCCCGGGGGTCCCGAACCAGCCTCTGTGCGCCGCATGGTGGGACCAGCTCCCACGTGGCCGCCTTCCGTCCCCAGCGATGGACTCTATCTGTGTGATTCCGGGATGTTCCGCCCCGAGGAAGATAAAACCTGTGGCTAGGCCCAAGGGGCCTGTAATTGTTGGAAGGTGATCTCTCCTGCTTTCTCATCGGTTTTTGCCTCCAAGATGGCCGGTGGCCCCATGTGACATTGCTGCCACAGCTCCTAACCGTCAGCTCCACCAGGGCCAGGCTGATAAATGCCACTTGGCCCCCGGCCTTCCCGGCCACAATCTCTCCAGTGCTGTGACGGTGCGACTTTCACCCCTAACGAGCCGGTTTTGAGCCACTGATCCATTTTCTAAAGGCTTTTTAAAAAATTATTTGCAGAAATGGGGTCTTGCTGTGTTGCCCAGGCTGGTCTCAGACTTCAAGGTTCAAGCCATCCTCCCAGCTCGGCCTCCCAAAGTGTTCATGTCTTTTCTTGAAACCCAGCACTTATGAAAAAGTACATGTAAGTGAACAACTTGAATTTTCTTTTTTTTTTTGAGTCAGAGTCTCACTCTGTCGCCCAGACTGGAGTGCAGCGGCCGCTCCCGGCCACCGCAGCCTCGACCTGCTGGGCTCCGGCGATCCTTCCACCTCAGCCTTCCAGGTAGCTGGAACTAAAAGGCGCATGCTACCACGCCCAGTTAATTTTTTTTTTTTTTTATTTACTGTAGAGATGAGGTCTCGCCAAGTTGCCCAGGTGGGTCTCGAACCTGCGGGCTCAGGCAATCCACTCACCTCAGCCTCCCAAAGCCCGGGATGACAGGCTGAGCCACCGAGCCCGGCCAACAACTTGAATTTTCACAGCCTGAACTGCTGCAGAATCTGTCCCCATCATGAAGCAGGGCCATTGCGTTCCCCCCCAAGGAAAGACCCCATGGGCCACCTCCCAAGGGGTGCCCCGTACCCCGATGCCCATTACCCTGGATCCATTTTGCCTGTTCTGTGTTTTTTCTACATGGAATCGCACAGTATGTGCTTTGCATCCGTCCTTCCACTTAACATTTTATCTTTGAAACTCACCCACGCTGTCCTTCGCTGCTGGTCATTTTTTAAAATGGCCAGGCTCAGCGGCTCAGCCTGTCATCCCAGCACTTTGGGAGGCCGAGGCGAGTGGATGGCCTGAGCCCGTGGCTTCAAGACCAGCCCAGGCAACTTGGCGAGACCTCATCTCTACAATAAATCAAAAGTTAGCCAGGCGTGGTGGCGCGCGCCTGTAGTTCCAGCTACTCGGAAGGCTGAGGCGGAAGGATCGCCGGAGCCCAGCAGGTCGAGGCTGCGGTGGCCATGAATGTGCCTCTGCACTCCAGCCTGGGTGACAGAGTGAGATTCTGACTCTCAATAAATACACAAGTGCTTGCCTAATGCAAGCCAGGCATAGGTGTCAGTCATGGTGTGTGCACCCTTTCTCCACGTGATGGGCATTTGGGATTTTCCACTGGGGTTATCGCACACCGTGCTGCTGAGAGCCCACTTGAGCCAGTCTCTGGGGGGACAGAGGCAGGCGTTTGTGTTGGGGGTGCACTCGAGAGAATTGCTAGGTCACACCCCCCAATCCATTTTTACAGACTGGTGCGATAGCAGGATGCGAAACTAGCTAGGAGAAATCTGAATCCGGCCAATGTGAATGACAAACAAACAGAGAGGTATTTGTTGGCGTGTATCAGCCATTGCTGTCATTGAGGCACATGCGTAGCCTTTAAGGTCAAAGTTGTTAAGAATCTTACACAAGTCTTGGGAAACTTATTACGAATCCTGCGTTCAATCTTGTGAAACATGCGGGCAGACATTGTGTGGCTTCTCTCCTGGAGCAGCCCTCTGCCCGCCTGTGCCCACACCCTGGGGAATGCTGGCCTCTGCGTCCAGACTCCTTAGCCAGCATAGCCTGTCAGGCACTTCGTGGTCTCATCTTCTTCTCAGCAGCATGGATAGTGCTGGCCTAAATGCCCAGATGCCACCTTACCTTTGGGTCTTTGCCCAATCTGGGCCCCCTGCCCAAAGCCCTCTTTGCCACTTGAAGTCTACCTCTTTTCTTTCTTTATTTTTTTAAGGAATAGGATCTCACTCGGTTGCCCATGCTCATAGGTTACTGTCGCCATAACCTCCTGGGCTCAACCAATCCTCCCACCTCAGCCTCCCAAGTAGCTGGGAGGACAGCAGTGTACCACCACGCCCGGCTAATTTTTTACTTTTTGTAGAGGCGGGGGTCTCACTATATTACCCAGGCAGGTCTCGAACTCCTGGCCTCAAGAGGTCCTCCCATCTGTGTCCCCCAAAGTGCCAGGATTACAGGTGTAAGTCACTGTGCCCAGCCAAGAGACTATTTCTTGCAAAGGATTACAGCCCGAGAGGTGACTGTCCCGCAGGCTGTGACATGCAGCTGCCAGCCAGGACCAGAGACAGGCCCCTCGAAGGAGAAGGGGCTGGGATCGAAGCATCCTTATGCTGGTTGGCTAGACATACATATGCAACAGGAGGAGTATGAATATTCATGAATGCAGTCCCGACACGTTGTATTGATCAAACATGCAGTGACATGCAGCCTATGTTCACTGTGGCGTGGTGACTTAACATTCAAACGTACTCCCAGAGGCGGGGCGTGGTGTCTCATGCTGGGAACCACAGCACTTTGGGAGGCTGAGGCAGGAGGATCACTTAAGGCTGGTTGAAGACCAACCTGGGCAACATAAGCAAGACCCCATCTCTAAAAAAAAAATATATATATATATATATATATAATTTTATATTTTATTTTGAGAAAGCAGGATTTATTAAGAGGACAGAAAAGCTCCCACAGTGGAAGGGGACCCAACGGGGTTGCCCTAAACATATATTTTTTAAATTAACCAGACGTGGTGGTGTGCACCTGCAGTCCCAGCTCCTCAGGAGGCTGAGGCGGGAGGATCGCTTGAACTCCAGCCTGGGCCACACAGCGGGACCCTGTCTCTGAAACTGAATAAACAAATGAAGAAAAAACAAATGTGTTACAATCGGGCCTTGCAGGGCCAGAGGTCTTTCTGGGACACAAAGGAGGCACGCGTGTGTGTGTGTGCGTGTGTGTGTGGCTTCTGTAAACTGGTCAACACTGGGCTGTGGTCAGTGGTCTCTTATCTGGAGAAGCTGCTGCTGAAATCAGTCACTTGTCCGGTGACAGCTGTGGTCACGGCTGGTGGACAAGGGGTCCGTGAGTCAGCTTCCTTGAGGGGGGCGCATGGTGTCTGTTTAATGTCCCACGTCTCCAGGCCATCCATACAGCTGCCACAGAGAAGGAAAACGTGGACTCAACCTAGGCCTGGCGTGGCCTTGGGTCCTGCTCAGAACTGGATGTCTTAGTGCCTCAAAAGTCTGTTCTGAAAGCCTTTTTTTTTTTTCCTTAAGAGATGGGATCGCCGGGCTCAGTGGCTCAGCCTGTCATCCCGCGCCTTTGGGAGGCTGAGGTGAGTGGACTGCCTGAGCCCGCGGGTTCGAGACCCGCCTGGGCAGCGAGACCTCATCTCTACAATCAATCAAAAGATCAGCCGGGCGTGGTAGCGCGCGCCTGTAATTCCGGCTACTCGGCAGGCTGAGGCGGAAGATCGCCGGAGCCCAGCAGGTCGAGGCTGCGGTGGCCGGGAGCGGCCACTGCACTCCAGTCTGGGCGACAGAGTGAGACTCCAACTCAAAAAAAAAAAAAAAAAAAAAAAAAGAGATGGGATCTTGCTGTGTTGCCCAGGCTGGTCTCAAACTCCTGGTCTGAATTAATCCTCCTGCCTTGGCCTCCCAAAGAGCTGGGATTACAAGCTTGAGCCACTGTGCCCGGCCCCCATTCTGTCAGTCTTTTATTTTTGAGTTGGAATCTCACTCCGTCGCCCACACTGGAGGGCAGCGGCCGCTCCCGGCCCCCGCAGCCTCGACCCGCTGGGCTCCGGCGATCCTTCCGCCTCCGCCTGCCGAGGAGCCGGAACCACAGGTGCGCGCCACCACACCCAGCTATTTTTTTTTTTTTCATTTATTTATGGTAGAGATGAGGTCTCACCGAGTTACCCAGTCTGGTCTCGAACCCATGGGTTCAGGCAATCCTCTCCCCTCGACCTCCCAAAGTGCGGGGTTTATAAGTATGAGCCACCACGCCCGGCCCCAGCTTCTGGTGGGAAAAATGCCGTTTCCGTCTGTCCCCCGGGCCACCGCATCCATCTTGAGGTCAAACTCTCAGTTAACTCTCTTACTCGCCTTTGAAAATCGAATTGGAAGGCTGGGGGCGACACCTGTCATTGGACACCTGTCATCTCACTCACTGGGAGGCCCAGGCCGGAGGATCGCTTGAGGCCAGGCGTTCGAGGCCAGCTGGGCGGCAGCAGAGCGAGACCCCCACCACTATAAAAAATAAAAATATTAGCCGGGCGTGGTGGCGCCTGTAGTCCCAGCTACTCAGGTGGCTGAGGAGGGAGGATCGCTCACACCCAGCAGGTCAAGGCTGCGGTGGGCGTGCCCCTGCCCTCCAGCCTGGGCGACAGAGACGTCCACGCAAAAGAAGAAGAAAAAAGACACGGGCAGTGACCATCCCGCTCCCTCGTCGCAGAGGGCAGGGAGGCCAGGGGCAGAGGACGGGCCTGTCGGGGCCTCGACGGCGGCCGGGGTGCCTGAGACGGCGGGGACGGGTGTGAGCCGGGTGACAGAAAGGACGCTGGATGATTTTTGGAAGCTGAGAGGCTCCGGGGGCCCTGGGGGCCGCCTGGCGCGCAGCTGGTGGCCCAGGCCCGGCTCCCCGCCCCGCCGAGGAAGGGGCAGAGGCCGCCCGCCCCGGACGGCCTCGGCGCCGCGGACACGGGGCCCACCGCCGTCTGATAATAGGGTCTGTTCGGAACAGCTGTCTGGTGACAAGTATAGTAAAGCGTATTAATGAGGCCATTATTACTCCCTAATTAAAAGCTAATAACTGAGAGTTAATTGCCTTTAAAAGCGGAGGCCGGGCTGGGATTTATCTCTGTTTTCGTTGCCTGCCTGGATCGGCTGATATTTGGGAACTAATTAATTGGATCACATCTTACAGGAAAGTCATCATCCTGCCGCCGCTCCGGCGGTCGGATTAAGGGGTGTCGCCGCGTGTGGGGGCGTCGGACGCCCATTCCCAGGCTCCCCGGGGGCCGGCGAGAGGCTGGGCCTTGGCAGGGGCGGGGCGGGGGTCCCAGAGGCCGCTGGTCCTCTGGTTTCCCGTGGGCCTCCGCTGAGGGTGGGCCAGACCACGACACAGTCCGAGGCAGGCGCTCGGACGCCGTTCCAGGGAGCAGACGGGCCCCTGAGTCACAGACCCACCGTCGCCACCACCCTCAGCATCACTTTAAAAAAAGCTTTAGGCCGGGTTCGGCGGCTCAGCCTGTCATCCCAGCACTTTGGGAGGCCGAGGCGAGTGGATGGCCTGAGCCCGCGGGTTCGAGACCCGCCTGGGCAACTGGGCGAGACCTCGTCTCTACAATAATAAATCAAAAATGAGCCGGGCGTGGTAGCACGCGCCTCTCATTCCGGCTACTCGGAGGGCTAAGGCGGAAGGGTCGCCGGAGCCCGGCAGGTCGAGGCTGCGGTGGCCGGGAGCGGCCACTGCACTCCAGTCTGGGCGACAGAGTGAGACTCCGACTCAAAAAAAAAATTAAAGAAAGCTTTAAAACAATTTTAGAGTCGGGGTCTGGTTCTGTGGCCCAGGCTGGGATACAGGGATGTGATTACAGCTCACCACAGCCTCCACCTCTTGGCCTCAGGCGATCCTCTGTCCTCAGCCTCCCCGGTAGCTGGAACAACAGACGCCAGGGTGCCCCGCTATCTTATTTTTGGGTAGAGTTGGGATCTCACTACGTTGCCCAGGCTGGTCTCGAACTCCTGGGCTTAAGCGATCCTCCGGCCTCAGCCTCCCAAGGTGCTGGGATGAGGGGTGTGAGCCTCCGTGCCTTTTTATTTTGAAGCCGCTTAAGAGGCACAAGCAGCTGCAAAAGGAAAATAAAATAAAATAAAAATAGTACAGAGAGCTCCCGTGTGACTTCCTCCCAGCTCCCCGGTCATAATATTTTGCACACACGTGGTGTCTACCCACACCAGGACGTTGGCATCATGCCGTCACCCCGGGCCCTGGCCTTATTCTAACTTCACCGGCCATTTTCCATTTACACCATTTTTTTTGAGTTGGAGTCTCACCCTGTCGCCCAGACTGGAGGGCAGTGGCCGCTCCCGGCCACCGCAGCCTCGACCTGCTGGGCTCCGGCAATCCTTCCGCCTCAGCCTTCCGAGGAGCCGGAACGACAGGCGCGCGCCACCACGCCCGGCTAGTTTTTGATGTATTGTAGAGATGAGGTCTCGCTGCCCAGGCGGGTCTCAAACCCGCGGGCTCAGGCAATCCACTCACCTCAGCCTCCCAAAGGCGCGGGATGACAGGCTGAGCCGCCGAGCCCAGCTAAACCTTTTGAAGTAATATTTTTCTAAAACATTGGGAAGTCACATACGAGGGACTTCAGCCTTTCAGATTGTCCAACGTGGCGGTTTTCGGACGTCCACACGGTTGTGCAGCCACCCCTGCTGCCCAGTTCCAGAACATTCCGTTCCCCAGGGGACGCCCAGTCCCCACCCACCGTCACTTGCCGCCCCGTCCCCCACCCTGGCACCCGCACCTTCACGGCCGGTCCTCGTGGACTGGCCTGTTCTGGGCGTCTCGTGGAACCGGAGCGACACGCCGCGTGACCTCTGGCGTCTGGGTCTCACCGAGGGTGAGGTCCTCGAGGTCCATCCACGCCGTGGGCCGTGTTGGAGGCTCCTTCCTTGACATGCACAAGTTTTTGGGTGGACGTGTTTTCAGTTCTCTTGGGTCTGTATTCAGTTTTAATTGAAGGGTTTTTAAAAATGACACAAGCAAGCCTGGGCGTGGTGGCTCACGCCTGTCATCCCAGCACTTTGGGAGGCCAGAGTGCCCTGAGCCCAGGAATTCTTTTTTTTTTTTTTTTTTAGTCGGAGTCTCACTCTGTCGCCCAGACTGGAGTGCAGTGGCCACTCCTGGCCACCGCAGCCTCGACCCGCTGGGCTCCGGCGATCCTTCCGCCTCAGCCTTCCGAGTGGCCGGAACTACAGGCACGCGCTACCACACCCGGCTGATTTTTTGATTTATTGTAGAGATGAGGTCTTGCTGCCCAGGCGGGTCTCGAACCCACAGGCTCAGGCAGTCCACTCACCTCAGCCTCCCAAGGCGAGGGATGACAGGCTGAGCCACCGAGCCCGGCGAGCCCAGGAATTCGAGACCGGCCTGGGCAACATGGCGGGCGCTGGTCTGTACGAAAAAAGTAAAAAAAAAAACTAGCCAGGCGCTGTGGCACAGGCCTGCAGTCCCAGCCCCTCGGGAGGCCGAGGCCGGAGGATCGCCTGAGCCCAGGAGGTCGAGGCTGCGGTGAGCTGTGACGGCGCCCCTGCCCTCCGGCCTGGGGGACACAGGGAGGCCCCGAGAGTGAAGGGTTCATGGACGTCACAAGGCTGGTGTCCTCCACTGTGCTGTAGGCTACCCTGGCTCCCTATTACCCAGCATCCAGTCCGAGGGGTCAGGAGCATGGCTTACGGGGGCGTCTGGCGTCCCGCTGACCTCCCCACCCGGCCTCTGGACCCAGGCAGGGCACCTCCTCCAGCCCCGCGTGTCTGCTCCCTCCACCCCTTGTTCGCCTGGCCCCTTCTGTTCATCCTTCGGCTTCAAGAAAGGTTTGGTTTTACATTTCAGAGACAGGGTCTGGCTCTGTGGGCCAGGCTGGAGTGGAGTGACGCAGTCATAGCTCACGGCAGCCTCCCCCTCCTGGGCTCAGGCACTCCTCCCTCCTCGGCCTCCCAAAGTGCTGGATGACAGGCGTGAGGCACCACGCCTGGCTGGGTCTGTTTGGGGTTGAGTGTAAACGAGTGGCCAGGACCCTCAAGGGTGATGCAGTCCAAGAGCCCCTTTCTGAGCTTGGCAGGATGGGCCGGGAAGGGCTCTCAGGCAGAAGGATCAGCCCATGCCAAGGCCTGGAGGCTGCTCACAGGAGGAGGCTGGAGGGGGAATCCCCCACGTTGCCTGCCCGGCCCAGCCCGGCCCGCGTGGAGCCTCAGGGAGGGGGGCTTTGGCTGCGACGGTGCCCTGTGGCCGCCCCAGCCGAGGGAACCCGGCGCGGCCCAGCAACGAGTTGGCAAAGTCCAGCCCCTGCCCACCCGCGGCCAGCGAGTGTCATTGTGAGGTCAAGCTCTGCCCGGAGTCACTGAGCCTGGGCCCGTGAGGCCACGCCCCGGGTGGGCTTGACTGTGACTGCCCAGGAAGTCTCTTGGGCTCTGCTTGGGTCCTGGTTGCGGGAAAGTTTCTCACAGGTAAGACCACAGCGCTCGTCCACCTCTCCTCTTTTTTCTTTTGAGTCGGAGTCTCACTCTGTCGCCCAGACCGGAGGGCAGCGGCCGCTCCCGGCCCCCGCAGCCTCGACCCGCTGGGCTCCGGCGATCCTCCCGCCTCAGCCTTCCGAGGAGCCGGAATTACAGGCGCGCGCTACCACGCCCGGCTGGTTTTTTATTTTATTTTATTGTAGAGATGAGGTCTCGCTGCCCGGGCGGGTCTCGAACCCGCGGGCTCAGGCGATCCACTCACCTCAGCCTCGCAAAGGCGCGGGATGACAGGCTGAGCCACCAGGCCCGGCTGATTGCTTCATTTTATCCTCTGGTCCACTGCACATCCCTCGCCATCGCAGTGATGTGCAAATCCTTAGGACAGAAACTGGGCCGGGTGCGGTGACACATGCTTGTCGTCCCAGCACTTGGGGAGGCCGAGGTGGGAGGATCGCCTGAGACCAGGAGTTTGAGACCTGCCTGGGCGACATAGGGAGCCCCCATCTCTGCCAAGAAAAAAAAAAAGCCGAGTGTAGTGGCGCGTGCCTGTAGTCCCAGCTACTTGGGAGGCTGAGGCGGGAGGATCGCTTGAGCCCAGGAGGTCGAGGCTGCAGGGAGCTCTGATTGCACCACTGCGCTCCAGCCTGGGCAACAGAGCCAGACCCTGTCTCTGAGAATAAAAATAAAAATACGGGCCAGGCTCGGTGGCTCAACCTGTCATCCCAGCACTTTGGGAGGCCGAGGTGAGTGGATGGCCTGAGCCCGCGGGTTCGAGACCCGCCTGGGCAACTTGGCGAGACCTCATCTCTACAATAAATCAAAAAATCAGCCGGGCGTGGTAGCACGCGCCTGTAGTTCCGGCTACTCGGAAGGCTGAGGCGGAAGGATCGCCGGAGCCCAGCGGGTCGAGGCCGCGGTGGCCGGGAGCGGCCACTGCCCTCCAGTCTGGGCGACAGAGCGAGACTCCAACTCAAAAAAAAAAATTACAGACACAGAACTGCTCCATCTCCCCAAGGAGCCGCCTCTTGAGACTGCCCTGGGGTCAAGACTCCACGCCTCCTTCCTGTCCCCTGGCCGCCACTCATGCAGCCCGCAGTCTTGTCACTTGGGGAACGTCTCAGGAATGAGACCGGGCAGCATGTCCCCTTCTGAGGTCGCCTGTCCCCACCCCGTACCCTGCCCTCGGGGTCCAGCTGGGCCCCGCCCGCACCCATGGCCGCCTGTCCCTTTTCAGGGCTGAGTAGTATTTCAGGCCCAGCAGCGCCCCCGGGCCTGGGGTCTCAGCCCCCGAGGGGATTTGCCTGCCGGTGTTTTGCTGTCGTGAATAAAGCTGTCAGGAATACGTGGGGGCTATTTTTTGCAGGAACATATGTTCTCCCTCCTCTAGGATAAATGCCAGGAACGTGGTTGCTGGGTCGCACGTTTCATTTTTAGAGAAAGCGCCAGACTGTTTTCCCCGGCGGCCGCGTCGCCTCCCCGCCCGCAGCGGTACGGGAGCCCGGGTTTCTCCACATCCTCGCCAGCATGGGGTGTTATCGCTATTTTTGCTTTACCTGCTTTAATAGGCGTGAAGCGGGGTCTCGTTCCACTTTTCGTTTGCATTCACGTGCTCATCTCGGATGGTTTCTCCCCCTCTCAAAAATATTATTGGCCGGACCCAGTGGCTCATGCCTGTCATCTCGGCACTTTGGGAGGCTGAGGCAGCAGGACTGCCGAGCCCAGGGGTTCGAGCCCAGCCTGGGCAACCTGGCAAGACCTCATCACTATTACAAAAAAAAAAGTCCGGGTTCGGTGGCTCAGCCTGTCATCCCAGCACTTTGGGAGGCCGAGGTGAGGGGACTGCCTGAGCCCAGAGGTTCAACCAGCCCGGGCAACCTGGCAAGACCTCGTCTCTACAATAAATAAATTAAAAATTAGCCGGGCGTGGTAGCGTGGGCCTGTGGTTCCGGCTACTCGGAAGGCTGAGGCGGGAGGATCGCCGGAGCCCAACAGGGCGAGGCTGCGGTGGCCGGGAGCGGCCGCTGCACTCCAATCTGGGCGACAGAGTGAGACTCCAACTTGAAAAAAAAAAAAGTCACCTCCTCCAGGCTACCTCCTGGATGAGCGGGAGCCCCACTTCCAAGTCTCTGGGGAACCGCTCAGCGCCATATGTATACAGTGATGTGTAGACGGTTCAGGCTTGTTGTATCTGCCCATCCACCCGCCCCCGCCCCCCTGGACAGAGAATCCAGCCCCTCTGCCCCTGGGGTCCTGAGCCCAGGGTTTGGTATACAGTAGGTGCTCCCTAGTGGCGGGAAAGCTCAGGAGGGCAGCCTCTCTGCTGGGGAGGGAAGCATAACCCAGCCCCGCCACGTCCTTCCTGCCATCTCCACGGCCCCGGGGGCCGCGGCCCTCTGCCTGGGACGCCCCGTCATGGGAAGCGCACGTTCCTTCCAGAAGGTTCCCACGTCTGTGTTTACCTCCCACTTGGGCTAATTTTACGAAAGTTCCCTACGAGAGAGTCGTAAGTTCACTAGCGGACCAGGCCCTCCGCGCCGGGGGGAGGATTAAGAGTCAGCTGGGCCCGGCAATAACGGCGCAGAAGATGCTGGAACATCCTTCTTAATTAAACCCTAATGAGATAAGACGCCGTCGCCGGCTGGAGTGGCCTGTGTCCCCGTCGTCACTCAGCCACTCACGCGCCCCCTGCTGCAAAGATGTCATTAGTTTTTTAGTTTTTACTTCTCTCCAAAAAAAAAAAAAAAAACACCTGAATGTTATTTAGATGATATTAAAAAAAGAAAAAAGCCGGGCTCGTGGCTCAGCCTGTCATCCTGCGCCTTTGGGAGGCTGAGGTGAGTGGATGGCCTGAGCCCGCGGGTTCGAGACCCGCCTGGGCAGCGAGACCTCATCTTCACAATAAATCAACAAATCAGCCGGGCGTGGCAGCGCGTGCCTGTAATTCCGGCTACTCAGAAGGCTGAGGCGGAAGGATCGCCGGAGCCCGGCAGGTCGAGGCTGCGGTGGCCGGGAGCGGCCACTGCACTCCAGTCTGGGTGACACAGTGAGACTTCAACTCAAAAAAAAAAAAAAAAAAAGAAAGAAAGAAAAAAAAAAAAAGCCACAACAACTACCCGGGTCTCGACTGGGGGCTGTTTTGATCCGGCTGGAACAATCACTACCTCCATGAGAAGAAACCAATGGAGGAGGAAGGTTCTAGAACACGGGGGCAGGGGAGAGTGCCCTGGCCTGACCTGACCCAGCCAGCCACGAGGACTTTTTGCCGCTTTTCCCCTTTCACGGCAGGGTCGGCTCTGTCGCCCAGGCTGGAGGGCAGTGGTGCCGTCTGAGCTCACGGCTGCCTGCAGCTCCCGGGTCCCAGCGATCCTCCTGCCTCAGCCTCCCGAGTGGCCGGGGCTCTAGGCAGGCACCACCACACCTGGCTAATATTCTGGGGTGTTTTTGGTAGAGATGGGGTCTCGCTGTGTTGCCCAGGCTGGCCCCAAACGCCTGGACTCAAGTGATCCTCCTACCCCAGCCTCCCAAAGGGCCGGGATGACAGGCGTGAGCCACCCCACCCGGTCGGTTGTGGGATTTGGGGCCACAAGTGACAGAAACACCCCCGGCTGTCTTGAGAGGGGGGATAGCCAGGCGTGGTAGCGCGCGCCTGTAGTTCCGGCTACTCGAAGGCCGAGGCGGAAGGATCGCTGGAGCCCAGCAGGTCGAGGCTGCGGTGGCCGGGAGCGGCCACTGCACTCCAGTCTGGGCGACGGAGTGAGACTCCAACTAAAAAAAAAAAAAGAACTGGGTGTGGTGGCACCTGTCACCCCAGCTACTTGGGAGGCCGAGGTGGGTGGATTACCTTGAGCTTAAGAAGTCACGGCTGTGGTGAACCGTGATCGTGCCGCCGCACTCCAGCCTGGGCGACAGAGGGAGACCCCGACTCAAGAAAAAAAAAAGGCTTGGGGAGTCACTTTCCAACCTGACTCGGGCATCACATCACATGGCAAAAAAGAAGGAACTCAAAGTATTTCACGGCCCTGCAAAGTTGTCTCTGGGCTCCTTGGAAGACACTGACCTGTCCTCTGAATTTGGCCACACGGTGGGGCCTCATCCACGTGTCAACAAACCCGGCGTTTCCCGCCCCCTGATCTCAGCAAAACCTCTCCTCCCCTGCCCCCCCAAATCAAATCAAAGAATCCAAATATTTTACAAAGTTTGGTGTCTTGTCATCAGCCAGTGGCTTCTTCCAACCACGGTCCCTCAGACACTTGGCAATCAGAACCGCCGTGGGCGACCACCCCCTTGTTGTGGAAGAGATGCCAGGCTGAGCAACACGTCAAGACACTTTATATTCTGGGCCAGCTAGAAGACCTAGACCCCGGCTCCCTTCCCCGGAAGGCCCCGAGGATGCGTAGCCCGTGGCTGCGACCCATGGCTGTGAAAGACGGTGGCGTCCGGTGGGACTCAACGCCCGTCGAGGCCAAGAGATTTAATGGGTCGAACGCGGTGGCTACAGGACCCGAGGGTCAGGCGGTAGCCCCGAGACAAGGGCGCGGCGGCCTTTACGGGGCTTAGGGCGACCTGTCCGTCGTTTACAGGTCGGCTGGCAGAGCTTCGTTTGGGTTGGTGGATTTTTCGTGGGCGCGGGCAAGGGTGCGGAGGAAGAACCCGGAAGGCACCGTTTCAGGCGCCATTTTAGTTTGCCGGGTCGCCATTTTGGTGGGGGCCGGGTTGAGGCCCCTTTCCAGGAAAGGGAGGGGACCGGCTTTACTTGTGGCTGGCGGTGGCCCTTCATCCCCACCTCTCTGGTTATTCGGGAGAGGGGCAGCGTGTGTCTGTCCGGCTGCTTCCTGCTGACAAGGGGCGTCGGTGGGTGAGGTGGGGGAGAGGCCAAGCCACATGAGACCCCACGAGTAGGCGCCAAGAGGAACATTCCATCTGAGTGGAAGTCCTGCAAGGTGCCTTGTGAGTGGAAATCGGCAAGCTGGCCCGGCCAGCCGTCGAGTGGACACGGGAAAGGGAGGAGCCAGCTGTCACGAAGAAGGTGGTCAAGAAACGCTGAGAATCTGAGTGGTAGGTGGTAGGGGGTAAACTTTAAGGCGAGCATGTGTGAAATGAGAAGACAAGGTTAGAGGTCTGGAGGGTTGGGGCAGTCGAGACGCGGATCTTCCGTGGGCAGGAGGTCATAATTCTGCAGGAGAAGTTGATCCATGTTTTGAGTAGAGATTTTTAAAAGTTGTGATTGGAGAAACTTGATGATACAAGCGAGAAAGGAGCACAGGCCGAAAGTGAGAGTGGCCGGTGTGCAGGTGGGCAAAAGCCAGGTGAGTAGGGAGCTTTGTAACAGGCTGCCAACTTGTGAAGCTTTCTCCCTTTGGAGTTGTAAGGAGAGGTGGTGTCGTTTATTAATGTTTTGTTCAATGATTCCTGATCCGTTAATGGAATAACGGCCCTCCTCTTGGAGGAAAAGACAAGTGCCTCCCTTTTCAGCTGTCAGAAGATCTAGAGCCATGCCGGGCTCGGTGGCTCAGCCTGTCATCCCGCGCCTTCGGGAGGCCGAGGTGAGCGGATGGCCCGAGCCCGCGGGTTCGAGACCCGCCTGGGCAACTTGGCGAGACCTCGTCTCCACAATAAATCAAAATGAGCCGGGCGAGGTAGGGCGCGCCTGTAGTTCCAGCTACGTGGAAGGCGGAGGCGGAAGGATTGTCGGAGCCCAGCAGGTCGAGGCTGTGGGTGACCGAGTGAGACTCCAACTCAGAAAAAAAAAAACAGCAAAAAAAGATCTAGAGGCTGACGATTTTGGAGGGCTACTTGTGCTATGCGCGTTATTTGTCTTTGTAACGATTGGAGAGATTCGGAGGGGGTGTCTCAAGCTAGTTGGATTTTGTTTTGTCTCCCATGGCCCATAGCGAGTAGCAGGAGCCCCTCCTGATCGACCTATGGAGGTGACTGCGGAAGCCAGGGACAATCCTACCGTGGCTGGACGGCAGACAGCCCTCTCGCGTCGCTGTTCGGGAGTCGAGGGCCTGGAGGTCAGCAATGGAGCCGAGAGCGAGCTGTGGGATGAGTTTAACAGCTATGCAGGGGGAGGTGAGATTGGAAGTTTGGGAGAGGAGGGTGCCGTTGCGCCGTAAGAAGAGGCCGGGCGGGGGAAATGTCCGTTTGTCGCGTTTATGGCGGTTGAACGGAGAGGGCTATTTGGATAGAGAGTGGGAAGGTTGGACGGACCAATACAGAGGTAAGAGGAGTTGGATGCCGCTTCCCAAAGGGGAACGTGGGGTTTGGTGATGGCCTCTCCGGGGGCAGGCAGGTCGAGGGTCCTAGGACGGTGGGGTGAGGCAGGAAGCGGGACGGCAGCCAGCGGAGGTTGTTGTCATGGGGCACAAAGAAAAGACTGTGAGGAGGGAAGGACTGATTTAAGAAGCGGAGGGTGTGGCCTGGTACGGTAAGCCAAGAAGGGAGATGCTGGGAGGGTTGTAGGGAGAGGTGGTCTTCTGAGGTAGGGGGCAAAGGGTCTGCCGCTGCCAGGAGCTGTTGTTCCTGGGTTTTTGTTGGTTTTTTTTGAGTTGGAGTCTCACTCTGTCGCCCAGACTGGAGGGCAGCGGCCGCTCCCGGCCACCGCAGCCTCGACCCGCTGGGCTCCGGCGATCCTTCCGCCTCAGCCTTCCGAGTAGCGGGAATTACAGGTGCGCGCCACCACGCCCGGCTGATTTTTTTGATTTATTGTAGAGATGAGGTCTCGCTGCCCAGGCGGGTCTCGAACCCGCGGGCTCAGGCGATCCACTCACCTCGGCCTCCCGAAGGCGCGGGATGACAGGCTGAGCCACCGAGCCGGCCTGAGTGGGTTTTTTAGGGAGGACGCAAATGCGGAAGAGAGCTAGGGGAAGGAGGGAGACCCAGTCCTGATGGAGTCCGGGAGAGAGTTTGGTGAGGATGTCCTTTAGTGTGCCGTTAGTTCGTTCAACCGTTCCTGATGACGATGGGTGGTAGGGAGCGTGAACGTGCCATCTGGGGTTGAGGGCCGCCATTAGAGACTGAACGACTTGTGAGGTGAATTCAGGCCCGTTATCTGACTGAAGGGAGAAGGGGACCCCAAATCGGGGGATGATGTGGTTGGCTAAGATAGATCCCACCGTCGCAGCCCGCTTATTTGAGGGGGGACAGGCCTCGACCCACCCAGGGAAGGTATCGACCAGGACCAGAAGGCATTTGAGGTTACGGACAGGGAGGTATGACGGCGGAATCCACTTGCCCGTCTGACCCAGGGAGCCCTCCCCTAGCCTGGTGAGTGGGGGACGTTCCGGGCTTGAAGGGGAGACCAGGATTTGCTTGGTGGCAAGCAGAGCATTGAGAGGAAAGGGTGTGTATGAGTTTGGCATGTTCAGGAGTAAGGTGGAAGAAGGTTTTAAGCAACGAAGCGCGAGCCGCTGGGTTTGGGTGGAAAATTGAGTGGAGATGGGGCATGAGATCAGATCGTTGTGGGACTTCACACGTGTGTTCGGCTGGTGGGGAGGAGGCGTTGACAAGTATGGCAGGGAGGGGTTTAGAGCCGCTTGGCGAGCCGCCCCGTCGGCCCGCGAGTGTCCTTGGGTGATAAAAGACTATCAACCTGGTGGGCTTTACAGTGTGAGATGCCTATGGCCTTGGAGAGCAAGGAGGCTTGAAGGAGGTCGGAAATGAGCTTAGCATTTATGATGGCCGATCCTTTGGTGGTTGATAACCCCCGTTCCCGCCAGATGGCTGAGTGTGAAACTAGAATGGGAAAGACATATCTGGAGTCGGTGTAGAGTGACAGAGAGTGTCCTGCCACCGGTTGGAATGCTCGAGTGACTGCTGTGCGTTCTGCCTGTTGGTTGGTGGCGAGGTCACAGAGGGGCGGGGGAGGATTCGCCTCGATGACATCAGTGACAGAGGTGATGGCGTATCCTGCTACCCGAGACCCCTCCTGTATATACGAGCTTCCATCTGTGAACCATGCGTAGGAGGGCTCGGATAAAGGTCCTTCCTGAATATGTACTGGACACAGAAGTAGGGACTCGAGGACTTCGACGCATTTATGGATTGGGGTGTCTACAGGAGAGGCGGGGAGTCATGTGGCCGGGTGAAGGGGTAGGCACGTTTGGAAGGAGACAGACGGGTCTTGGACAAAGCAAACCAGAAGGGACAGGACCCGACCGGGAGGGAGTGTTTTGAGGCCCTTATATCCTAGGAGGTGGTGTAGATGGTGGCGGAAGTAACGGTGATAGGTGTCCCAAATGTGAGGTTTTTGGATTCGCACACGAGCAGGTGGGCGGACGACAGGGCCCGCAGGCATGGGGCCCGTCCCTGAACCGTGAGGTCAAGCTGTTTTGAGAGACAGGCCACAGGCGCAAACGTTTGTCCACTGAATTGGCCTAGAAATCCTAAGGCTGCGCCCTTATTTTCGTGGACGTACAGGGTAAACAGTCGGTGGACATCGGGTAGCCGTAGGGCGGGGGCCTGGAGGAGAGCCTGTTGGAAGGCGGTGAAAGGCTGTCTAACGGCTGAGAGGGACAGTAATGGTTCCCAGGGTCACCTTTAGCCAGGTCATAGAGTGGTCATAGATCCAGGCCCGGAAGTAGCCCGCCAACCCCAGGAACGATTGGATTGCTTCCTTTGTTTTGGGCGCCGGGAGGGACAGAATAACAGCCTTGCAGCTGGTTGTTATGGTCTTTTGTTGGTGTGAAACGGCTACACCAAGGTAGGCGACTTGTGTTTGGGATAGCTGAGCTTTGTGGGGGGAGACTCAGTATCCCCTTTGTGCTCGAAAGTTAAGGAGTGCCGGGCTCGGTGGCTCAGTCTGTCATCCCGCGCCTTCGGGAGGCTGAGGTGAGCGGATGGCCTGAGCCCGCGGGTTCGAGACCCGCCTGGGCAGCGAGACCTCGTCTCTACAATACATCAAAAAATCAGCCGGGCGTGGTAACGCGTGCCTGTGATTCCGGCTCCTCGGGAGGCTGAGGCGGAAGGATCGCCGGAGCCCAGCGGGTCGAGGCTGCGGTGGCCAGGAGCGGCCGCTGCACTCCGGTCTGGGCGACGGAGTGAGACTCCGACTCAAAAAAACAAAAGAAAGAAAGTTACGGAGTAAGACAGTGTCCGTGTGGGAGCCAGTTCTAGAGGGGCTGCATGAGAGAAGGTCGTCTACAGACTGGATGAGAGCGGATTTGGGGAGTGGCAGAAGTTTGAGGTCGGCCGCTAGAGCCTGGCCGAACAGATGGGGACCGTCCCGAAATCCCTGTGGGAGGACCGTCCATGTGAGCTGTTGAGAGTGACGGAAGTAGGGCCGGTCCAAGTAAACGCGAAAACGTCCTGGGAGTCAGCTGCCAAGGGAATGGTGAAGAATGCATCGTTTTTTTTTGAGTTGGAGCCTCACTCTGTCGCCCAGACGGGAGTGCAGCGGCCGCTCCCGGCCACCGCAGCCAGCCTCAACCTGCCGGGCTCCGGAGATCCTTCCGCCTCAGCCTCCCGAGTAGCTGGAACTACAGGCGCGCGCTACCACACCCGGCTAATTTTTTTCTTGTTTATTGTAGAGATGAGGTCTCGCCAAGTTGCCCAGGTGGGTCTCAAACCCGTGGGCTCAGGCCATCCACTCACCTCGGCCTCCCAAAGTGCTGGGATGACAGGCTGAGCCACCGAGTCCGGCTGAAGAATGCATCTTTAAGGCCTGTAACTGAAAAGTGAGTTGCCGTCGGAGGAATGGTAGACAGAATGGTAGAAGGGTGGGGAACCAGCGGGTGAACGGGGAGAACGGCTGCATTTATGAGTCGAAGGTCTTGGACTAGCCGGTGGGTTCCGTCGGGCTTCTTTACGGCCAAGATGGGAGTACGGTACGGGGAGCTGGTGGGCCTTAAGTATCCCTTGTGTAGCAGGTTGTTTATGGCAGGCTGCCGACCTAGCAGACTGGCCCTGGGGAGAGGGTATTGTGGCTCACTGGGGTGAGTGGACGGGTCCTTTAACTGGATGTGAACGGGCGGGCACTGGGCCGATGAGGGGGTGTGGATGTCCCAGACTAGTGGGTCAACCGCCGAGGCCAGCGAGGAAAGGAGCAGGGTGGGTTTTGGGGAGGGGGCCTGGGGTTAGAGGCCAAAAGAAGTTGTTGGTAATGGATTGGTGAGGGCAGCGCTGGGGTTGAAGGTGATGGATGCCTGAAACTTAGCCAAGATGTCCCTCCCCAGAAGGGGTATAGGACATTGAGGCATGACCAGGAAGGAGTGGGTAAATGGGACGCTGGCAAATACGCACGTTAGCGTAGGAGTTGTGCGTGGGGTGAAGGTTTGGCCCCCTACCCTGACTACCGGGGACCGGGACGGTGAGGTTGGTCCCCAGAACTCCCGCAGGACAGAAAGGGTGGCTCCAGTGTCTAGCAGGAAGAGGATGGGACATGCGTCCACCGGTAATTCTGACCCTAGGCTGCCGAGCATTTGAGATATGCGTCGGGTGGGGAAACCCAGGGCCCCGTCATTCCAAAGCGGCCACGCCCAGTAGGTCCAGGGTGGAGTTGGGGGCCGACCCTGCTCCTCCACCACCCCATGTCCTGGAAGATGGCATTTGGGACACGGTTTTGATGGAGGTTTAGGGTTAGGGCAGGCTTTCGCCCAGTGTCCCTCCTTGCCGCATTTGAAACAGGGCCCTGGAGGGTTGTGTTGGTTCTGGAGGCCTCCTCTACCCTGGGAGGGCCGGTGTCTGTCCCGCGAAGAGCCTGAGGCAGCATTTGGTATTTCTGCCGCTTAGCCTTTTCGCCCTGGTTGTGGTATACCTTGAAGGCGGCAGCCAAAACCTCATTTTGGGGTGTAAGGGGCCCTTGGTCTAGCTTTTTAAATTTAGTTTTAATGTCAGGGTAGCTTTGGGAGAAGAAGCAAGTTATAGGGAGTTGACGACCGTCTGGGGTTTCTGGGTCTAAATTAGTAAATTGTTGGAGGGCCTTGGTCAGGCGATCAAGGAAGGAGGAAGGGTTTTCGTTTTTGTCTTGGACCGCTTCCTGGAGTTTTTCAAAATTAACCACCTTTTGTGCTGCCCAGCTCAACCCGGAAATGAGACAGGTAGAGAACTGATCTCTGGCCCCGAGGCCGTTGGGGGAGTTACAGTCCCAGCCAGGGTCCCGGTCCTGCCACCGCCCCAAGGGGGTGTGCTGGGGAGGCCCGATGGACCTCATCTGCACATGCTCTAGTCTGTTCCCACACTCCTCTGCGCTCTTTGGGGAGTAGGGTGTTGGAGAGAACCACGTAGATGTCGTGAAAGGCGAGGCTGTAGGCTTGGAGGAGGTACAGGAATTCCTTGATATAAGTGAGACAAGTGGCTGGGTTCGTTGTGAAGCACCCGAGGCATTCTTCCACCTGGGACAGGTCTGAGATAGACAACGGGATGTGAACTCGAACAGTGCCTTCGGCGCCTGCCGCCTCACGGAGAGGGGTGAGGGTGGCCGGGGCTGTCTTGGAGCGGGTAACAGGAGGGCCGCACGGGGCGGCGGGAACCGGAGGGAGGGGCGGGTAAAGATTAGGGACGGCGGGGGCGGACGGGAGAGGAAGCTGTGGGGGTGGAGGGGGCTCTTGATAGGGAGGAGGTTCGTCCGCTGGGTTTCGATCAGCGAGGAGGAGGGAGGTGGCGGCGTTAGCGGGAGAGAGGGGCTCTTTGCAGCCACGAGGAGGTGAACCGGTCTGCATCGGAGGCAGAGACGAGGGTGTTCCCGGAGTAGAGAGAAAGACTGGACACAGGGAATCTCTGCCCACTTTTGTGAACGCTCGCAGAAGTTATAGAGGTCCCGTATAAGGGGCCCATTTATTTTGGTTGTCTAAACGAGAGGTGGGCCAGCCTCGGGTACTGAAGCGGATTCGACGCTTGGGTTTAATGTCGGGGGTGAGAGAGAGAGTGGAGAGGTTGTCTGAGAGGCGTTTGAGGGGAGAGTCGGCCGGCAGGGATGACGAGTTTCCCATTTTAACAGCTGGGGCTGAGCAGGGCGTCCCCTGGACAGCCGGCCGTCAGGATATGAGGAGGTTGCCATAAAGCCTGTCGTCACAGGACATTATTACAACCCGTGACTCTCCTGGAGAATCAAGGAGGTTGAGGGTAACCTGGTACCAGGATTTTTTTTTTTTTTTTGAGTTGGAGTCTCACTCTGTCGCCCAGACTGGAGTGCAGTGGCCGCTCCTGGCCACCACAACCTCGACCTGCCGGGCTCCGGCGATCCTTCCGCCTCAGCCTTCCGAGTAGCGGGAATTACAGGCACGCGCCACCACGCCCAGCTGATTTTTTGATTGATTGTAGAGATGAGGTCTCGCTGCCCAGGCGGGTCTCGAACCCGCGGGCTCAGGCCATCCACTCACCTCAGCCTCCCAGAGGCGCAGGATGACAGGCTGAACCACCGAACCCGGCTTGGTACCAGGATTTTTAACAAGGAGGATACCCAAAACCGGACAGCGGGAGGGAGTAGACTCGAAATTCCTGACGGCCGAGGGAGGGGGAAACCAGGAGGGGCCCACTGTGGCCTTAAAGACCTAGGCGGGGCGTGGCCCCCCCTTGCCCGGGGCCGAAGGGGCTGCCGGACGATCAACGGTCAGTTTCCTCCAGTTATCCCGGGCAAGGTTTTAGCTTTTCGGTTTAGGGGACACTTACCAATCCAGGGGCCGGTGATGAATGCAGTGCCGGCGTTCAAGAAAGTGGGCGAAGGCCTTAGGGGGTGAGTCCCGCTGGCGCCGGAGCGTGGTCTCACCTGAGGGCGAGAGGAACCCAATCCCAGTCACGGCACCAATGAAAGACAGTGGCGCACAGTGAGACTCAACACCCGTTAAGGCCAAGAGATTTAATGAGTCGAACGCGTGGGCTACAGGACCTGAGGGTCAGGCAGTAGCCCCGAGACAAGGGCGCGGCGGCCTTTATAGGGGCTTAGGGCGACCTGCCCGTCATTGATTGGTCGGCTGGCAGAGCTTCATTTAGGTTGGTGGATTTTTCGCAGGCGCGGGAAAGGGTGCGGAGGCAGAACCCAGAAGGCACCGTTTCAGGCGCCATTTTGGTGGGGGCCGGGTTGAGGCCCCTTTCCAGGAGAGGGAGGGGACGTGGCTTTACTTGTGGCTGGCGGTGGCCCTTCAGGCTGAATGGCAGCTTGGTTATGTCAATTCAGGGCGGCGGAAGTTACCAGAAGCCATAGATCAATTACATGTGAGATTTTTGTTCTTTTGGCCAGGAAGGAGGGATATTTTCAAGCGAGGGCTTGCGGGTCATGGATGGATTTAAAGATTTCTCGACTGGCAATCTGTGGTCCCTATCTGAGGGATTTTGGAAATCGAGAGGGGACAAGGTTCCTGGAATCTGGGCGACCCCGGAGAGACGGCTTTGGGGGGGGGGCACAAAATCGCTTGTTATTTATTTATTTTCTGAGTTGGGGTCTCACTCTGTCACCCAGGCTGGAGAGCAGTGGCAGGATCATGGTTCACCGCAGCCTCGACTTTTTGGGCTCTGGCGATCCTTCCATCTCAGCCTCCCAAGTAGCTGGGACTACAGGCACGCCTCACCACGCCCTGCTCTCTGAAAAAATTTTTTGGTACAGACGGGGTCTTGCTATGTTGCCCAGGCTGGTCTCAAACTCCCAGCCTCCAGGGATCCTCCCACCTTGGCCTCCCCAAAGTGCTGGAATGACAGGCCTGAGCCACTGCCCCCGGCCTTCCCCAGGCCTCTTAGTTAGGAATTTGGAGAAGAAAAAAAAAAAAAGCAAGTCGGGCTCGGTGGCTCAGCCTGTAATCCCGCGCCTTTGGGAGGCTGAGGTGAGTGGATTGCCTGAGCCCGCGGGTTCGAGACCCGCCTGGGCAGCGAGACCTCATCTCTACAATAAGTCAAAAAATCAGCCGGGCGTGGTAGCGCGTGCCTGTAATTCTGGCTACTCGGAAGGCTGAGGCGGAAGGGTCGCCGGAGCCCAGCGGGTCGAGGCTGCGGTGGCCGGGAGCGGCCACTGCACTCCAGTCTGGGTGACAGAGTGAGACTCCAACTCAAAAAAAAAAAGAAAGCTCAGGCTTAGTCCTCCCACTGCAGGGACAGTTCAGTGGGCAGTGAGGAGACAGGCGGGCCCAGGATAGGAGCCCTTTCACGGGGACCCCGGCTTTGTCACCCTCTGGGCCGGGGTCCCCCTGGAGGCCTCCCCTGCGGCGGGGAGGTAAGCCGGCCCAGACATCCCGGAGTGGGGAGACACCAGCTGGCCCCGGACACAGAAAGCCCGGCCATTCAGGAGACGCAGTCAGCCATCGCCCTGTCTGAAAAGACCAGGCCTCTCCCCGCAGACAAAGCCCGGCGACGCAGTGGCCTCTGGCGCCCGTTGTCGTCCGCTGCCGGGCTTTGTCTGGGGGGCCGCGGGGGCGGGATGGGCCTGCCCAGCCTGGCCTGAAATCCCCGGGGCTGCAGCGAGGCCCATTGTCCGCCCTGATTGAAATGCAAAGAGAAAATTAGAATTCCTGGCTTTCTCTCCCGGCTTTCTTCTGGACTTTAATGAATTCAGCAGTTGCGGACTGAGCAAGTGAAGAAGATGGCTTTTGAGCTTTTTTCTTTTTTTTTTTTTAAAAGAACGATCTTCATTTCCCAGGACGGTCCCGCGTTCTACTTTATTCAGCAGAATGTTCGAGAGGTCGGGCTGCTCTTTCATTCACAAAGAGAGTTTATAGAATGTTATCTGCTTGCCGAGGCAGGTAGTCATACAAATAGATATAAAGGAAACAAAATTGTGTTGAGAAAAGTTTTGCCTGTCCGAGGACTTGAACTTTGGGCCGGTTGTCCTTAAGAAAAGGTAGCTCGTGCCTGTCATCCCGGCACTCTGAGAGGCCGAGGCGGGAGGATCGCTTGAGGTCAGGAGCCCAAGACCAGCCCGGGCCGCATAGCAAGACCCCCTCTGAACAGCAACAACAGCAAAATCAAAAACTGAGCCGGGCGTGGTGGGGTGTGTGTGTGTTTCAGGACCACCGACCCACCGAAATGAAACGTCCAGGTTCTTGGCGTCGCAAACGAAGAATCAGAGGAAACACACCCGTGGCAAAAGCAAAGAGCCCGACTTTCCTTATTCCTGGGGTGGGGGTGGGGAGAACGGCGGGTCTCGGTCGTGATTGACACTGGGGACTGGCGTCTTGCGAGGCTGCGTGACTGTCCCCACGCCTGTGCTCACCAATAAGAACAGCCCACTCGGGGCTGAGCCACATGCAAATTCTATTCCGATGGTGGTGCTGAACTTGAACTCGGGTCACCTGGAGGACATGGCTTTGGGTTTTTGAGCATGTGCTGTTTGGAGGTTCCTTCTCTTCCAGGGTGTGCTGAGCATAAGTCTGACCGCAAGTTCTGCCTTTTTGGGGGCGGTTGGGGTGGTCGCCAAGGTGGCACTTAAGTTTTACTGTCCGTCAGCTTTTCTGTTTTATTTTTTTTTTTGAGTTGGAGTCTCGCTCTGTCGCCCAGACTGGAGTGCAGGGGCCGCTCCCGGCCGCCGCAGCCTCGACCTGCTGGGCTCCGGCGATCCTTCCGCCTCAGCCTTCCAAGCAGCTGGAACTACAGGCGTGCGCTACCACGCCCGGCTGATTTTTTGATTTATTGTAGAGATGAGGTCTCGCCAAGTTGCCCAGGCGGGTCTCGAACCCACGGGCTCAGGCAAGCCACTCACCGCAGCCTCCAAAACGCAGGATGACAGGCTGAGCCTCTGAGCCCAGCTTCAGTTTGTTTTTTTTCCTCTCTCCAGCCCAAGACCCTAGTCTCCTGTCTTGCCACCCCAGCTTCCTCCCTCAGCCCCGGCTACTCAGGAGGCTGAGGCGGGAGGATCGCTTGAGCCCAGGAGTTGGAGGTTGCAGTGAGCTGTGATCGCCGCCCTGCACTCCGGCCTGGGCCACAGAGCAAGACCCTGTCTCTAAACAAAATAAAGAAAATGAAAGGGCTAGTAAATCTCCCATTTATTCACCCATGATTGACTATTATTATTATTATTGTTGTGGTTGTTGTTAATTTTAAGTCAGCGTCTTACTCTGCTGCCCAGGCTTGAGTGCAGTGGCACGCTCCCAGCCACTGCAGCCTCGACCTGCTGGGCTCCAGCGATCCTTCCACCTCAGCCTTCTAAGTAGCTGGAATCACAGGTGTGCACCACCACACCCAGCTAATTTTTTGATTTATTGTAGAGACGAGGTCTCGCCAAGTTGCCCTGGTGGGTCTCAAACCCCTGGACTCAGGCAAACCTCTCACCTCCACCTCCCAAAGTGCCGGGATGAAGCCGGGCTCGGTGGCTCAGCCTGTCATCCTGCGCCTTTGGGAGGCTGAGGTGAGTGGATTGCCTGAGCCTGCGGGTTCGAGACCCGCCTGGGCAGCGAGACCTCATCTCTACAATCAATCAAAAAATGAGCCGGGCGTGGTAGCGCACGCCTGTAGTTCCAGCTACTCGGAAGGCTGAGGCGGAAGGATCGCCGGAGCCCAGCAGGTCGAGGCTGCGGTGGCTGGGAGCGGCCACTGCACTCCACCCTGGGGGACACAGGGAGACTCCAACTTAGAAAAAAAAAGAATGCATATTCCATAATATTCCCAGTCTTTGCATTCAAATTTTTGTAGCCTTTTCAATCCTAAACCAGAAAGAACCTGAATGTTCACTAACGTCAGCATGGACCAGGAGTGGTGGCTCACGCCTGTCATCCCAGGGCTTTGGGAGGCCGAGGCGGGAGAATCACTCGAGCCCAGGAATTCAAGGCCAGCCTGGGCAACACAGGGAGACCCCCACCTCTACAAAAAATTTTAAAAATGAGCTGGGCGTGGTCCCATGCTTGTATTTTCAGCTACTCAGGAGGCTGAGGTGGGAGGATCACTTGAGTCCAGGAGGTCGAGGCTGCCGTGAGTTGTGATCACGCCACTGCACTCCAGCCCGGGCTGCAGAGCCAGACCCTGACTCAAGAAAACAAAGCGGCAGAACGGATAAATAAAGTGTCGTGTATCCACGTAATGGAATAACCCCCAGCAAGGAAAGGGAGTGAACCAGGTCACGAGTGCCACCCACCTGCGTGCATGAGTCTTGTCACTGTTTTTTTGGTTTTTTTTTTTTTGAGTGGGAGTCTCACTCTGTCGCCCAGACTGGAGTGCAGCGGCCGCTCCCGGCCACCGCAGCCTCGACCTGCTGGGCTCCGGCGATCCTTCCGCCTCAGCCTTCCGAGGAGCCGGAATCACAGGCACGCGCTACCACGCCCGGCTGATTTTCTAAAAATTTTATTGTAGAGATGAGGTCTTGCCAAGTTGCCCAGGCGGGTCTCGAACCTGCGGGCTCCGGCTGAGTCTTGTCACTGTGGATGGAAGGCACCAGACTGTGTAAAACACTAAAGATGGGCTGGGCTCGGTGGTTCAGCCTGTCATCCCGCACCTTTGGGAGGCTGAGGTGAGTGGATGGCCTGAGCCCGCGGGTTCAAGACCCGCCTGGGCAACTTGGCGAGACCTCATCTCCACAATAAATCAAAAAATTAGCCGGGCATGGTAGCGCGCCCCTGTAGTTCCAGCTACTCGCAAGGCTGAGGCGGCAGGATCGCCGGAGCCCAGCAGGTCGAGGCTGCGGCGGCCGGGAGCGGCCACTGCCCTCCAGCCTGGGCGACAGAATGAGACTCCAACTCAAAAAAAAAAATACTGAAGATGGCTTATTCTGAGCCAAATGTGGGTGACCTTGTCCCCGTGAAGTCTGTCCCCAGGAGGCCTTCTGCCGTGGTGGAATTGCAGCTTGGCCGTACGTTCATTTGAGGACAGAGAAGTTGTGAGAAGCCATGAAGCAATCCACGGAGGCTTTATGTTGGTTTGGCTTGCGGGGGGATCTCTGGGAGGGGGTCTTGCAGACTGCGGGTGGATTCGAAGACGTCCCGACTGGCGATGGAGGGACAGGGGTTATCCAAGGAATTCTGAAAGCAGTAAAGGAAACGGCCTGAGAAATGACCCTTGACGTGTGGATGACGCCTCCGAGGTGAAGGGGTTCAGAGGGAACAAGTGTCTTCAAAGGTGCCCCGGTCCCAAAACACAGATTTTTCGGGTCACAAAACCCTTTTCCTTTTCGTCTTTTTTTTGAGTTGGGATCCCAATCTTGCCCAGGCTGGCATGCAGTGGCACGGTCATGGTCACCGCAGCCTCCACCTCCTGGGCTCAGGCGATCCTCCCACCTCGGCCTCCCAAGTTGCTGGGACTACGGGTGCCACCACCATGCCCGGCTGATTTCTGTATTTTTTTTTTTGTAGAGATGGGGTCTTGCTAGGTTGCCCGGGCCGGTCGCCAACCGCTGGGCTCAATGTATCCTCCCGCCTTGGCCTCCCAGAGTGCTGGGATTGCATGTGTGAGCCTCTGTCCCTGGCCTGAATTTTCTTTCTTTGCCTGTTATGTGATGGGGTGACAGAGTCAGGTAGGAAAGTGAGTCACATTGTACGCGGGAGTTAATCCAAAGCCCGTCTCCCCAGCTCTCTCCGTCAGGAATTCGGCAAAGGAAGAAAAAAGGTTGCGTCGGAGTCACCAGAGTTGTGGCAGTGAAATCCGACCCAAGTCAGGTTAGAGTTGGCCGGGCGTGGTGGCTCACCCCTGTCATCCCAGCGCTTTGGGAGGCCGAAGTGAGAGGACTGCCTGAGTCCAGGGGTTCAAGACCAGCCCGGGCAACTTGGTGAAACCGCACCTCCACAGAAAGTCAAAAAACCAGCCAGGCGTCGAGATGTGCGCCCGTAGCCCCAGCTCCCCGGGAGGCTGAGGGGGGAGGATCGCCTGAGCCCGGGTGGAGGCCCTGGTGGCCGTGAGCATGCCCCTGCACTCCAGCCTGGGGCACCTTATTCAAGATCCTGCCCCGCACACAGCCACGTCCTGGGGGGCTGGGGGGCAGGAGGCCCCTCTGCTTGTGACACCCGGCTCAGCCCCAGGTAGAGCGGGGAGACAGGCCGGGAACAGCCTCAAGGGGGAGGGCTGAGCCCACCCTCGCAGGTGCGTCCTGTAGCTGGTGGGTGGGTGGGTGGGGGGTGGCTGACAGCCGGAGGCGGCTCCAGGGGACACTGTCATCTCCTGGTGGACACGCCGAAGACCCACGTTCAAGCCTTGCCCTGCCGCTTCCGGGCTGTGGGACCTGAGATGAGTTACTGAACCCCTCTGGGCCTCGGCGTCCCCGTCCGCAGAATGGGGATGAGAGCACTGCCCTGTCAGAGCAGGAAGTGCTCCAAGCAGCCCCATCAGGAACCGGGGGACAAGCCCCAGGAGGCGGGCACGGCTGGCAAGCTTTAGCTCTGCCTGGGGCTGTTTCTCTCTGCCATGGTGACGGGAGTCCCTACAGGGATAATGGCTGGAAGTGCATGGCTTTATTTATTATTTACTTTTTTGAGTTGGCGTCTCACTCCATTGCCCAGGCTGGAGTGCAGTGGCCACCCCAGCGCTGACCTGCTGAGGTGAGGCTCTGGCGATCCTTCCGCCTCAGCCTTCTGAGTAACTGGAACTACAGGTGTGCGCTATCATGCCCAGCTCATTATTTATTTATTGTGGAGACGCGGTCTTGCCAAGTTGCCTGGGCGGGTCTCGAACCCACGGGCTCAGGCAATCCACTCACCTCGGCCTCCCAAAGTGCTGGGATGACAGGCTGAGCACCCTGCCTTTTCTGTGTCCTTTCTTCTTTTCTGAAACATACATTCCTTTTTTTTGTTTGTTTGTTTTGAGTTGGAGTCTCACTCTGTCGCCCAGACTGGAGGGCAGTGGCCGCTCCCAGCCACCGCAGCCTCGACCTGCTGGGCTCCGGCGATCCTTCCGCCTCAGCCTTCCGAGTAGCCGGAATTACAGGCATGCGCACCACGCCCGGCTGATTTTTTGATTTGTTGTAGAGATGAGGTCTCACCAAGTTGTCCAGGCAGGTCCCGAACCCGCGGGCTCAGGCAATCCACTCACCTCAGCCTCCCAAAGGCACAGGATTACAGGCTGAGCCACTGAGCCCAGCTTGAAACATACATTTCACAGTTAACTTATGCCAGGTGATATTGCGTATATCCTAGTGATGTGTTAAAAATAACTTAAGAAAACCCTCTCCTCTTGAACAAGTCATCACAACCCAGAGAGAAGTCTGACTCTGGCTTTGTGCAAAGGGTAAAAGGGTCAATGAATTCTGCCTGACTTTGTCAAGAGAGAGGATGAGAGTCAAGTTCAAACGCAGAGTAAGAGAGAGTGGCAGACCTCTCCTTGTGTGCAAAATTTCCTTCCCTCTGGTCCTGAGTATATATGGTCATAAAGGTGTACATATGAGTGTGCTGAATAGTTGGTTAGAACTTACTTCATGGCTGTCTGAGGCTGGAAATGTTTTCAGTTGAGCTGCATGAACTTTCTCAATAGACCAATGACTTTGTAACTGGCATTTGGCTGAATTTTCCTTATCATCTCAAATAAAATCCAAGATGGTTCTTTTGGGCTGTCTATGTAGGCAAGAATATCCTTTGCAATAATGAAAGCTTTGTCTTTTCCTTTTCCTTATGTACACAGCTCATTTCTTATTCTTGTCTTATTGCACTGGCTGAGGTTCCTAAAATGGTTGTTATGATCATGCACACTGCTTGACTCATTTTTTTTTTTTTAACGTTGGAGTCTCACTCTGTCATCCAGACTGGAGCGCAGTGGCCACTCCTGGCCACCGCAGCCTCGACCTGTTGGGCTCCAGCGATCCTTTGGCCTCAGCCTTCCAAGTAGCTGGAACTACAGGCGCACACTACCATGCCCGGCTGCTTTTTTGATTTATTGTAGAGATGAGGTCTTGCCTGCCCAGGCGGGTCTCGAGCCCGCCGGGCTCAGGCAATCCACTCACCTCAGCCTCCCAAAGGCGCGGGATTACAGGCTGAGCCACCGAGCCCGGCGACTCATTTGTTTTAAAGAAGGATTTATTGAGGACAGAAAAGCTCCCACAGTGGGAGGGGACCCAAAGGGGTTGCCCCCTTGCCTCGTTTTTAAAGCTAGTGAACATGTTTCTAACTCAGGGACTGGTTAAGTACAGCCAGTGAGTCAAATCCAGTCCACCAGCTGATTTGTAAATAAAGTTTTATTGGAACACAGACAAGCCCATTCATTTTGTTGATGGCTGCACAACAGAGATTTTCTGGCCCAAGAAGTCTAAAACATTTACTATCTGGTTCTTTACAGAAAAAGTTTGCTAACTTCTGTTGTAAAGTTCCAGCATTATCAAGTTAATGTATTGAGTGATGGAAATTCCTTTCTGTTTCTGGTTTGCTGAGTGTTTATTTTGAAAGCAGAAAATTTTGAGGTGATAGTTCTTCACTCTGGGGTTTTTTTTTTGTTGTTTTTTTTTTTTTGAGTTGAGTCTCACTCTTGCTGCCCAGGCTGGAGTGCAGTGGCATGCTCATGGCCACTGCAGCCTCAACTCGCTGGGCTTAGGCAATCCTTCTGCCTCAGCCTTCCAAGTAGCTGGAACTATAGACACACGCCATCCGTCCTGGCTAGTTTTTGTGATTAATTGTAGAGACAAGATCTCACCAAGTTGCCCAGGCTGTTCCCGAACCCCTGGGCTCAGGCAATTCTCTCGCCTCGGCCTCCCAAAGTGCTGGGATCACAGGCTGAGCCACCGTGCCCGGCCTATTTCTTCATTTTCAATGATTATTTAATTATTCTAGATATACAAAAGTGATATAATGGACACGTTTGAGTTAACAAAATAAAGCATTAATGCCCAGACTTCTTTGCCACTATACAAAGTAACCAATAACTATTTGTGCTCCCTAAATCTATTGAAATAAGGAAAAAAAGATATGAAAACTCTGATAGAAAAATTAAAAACTAATTTAGCCTTTAAAAAAATACATCTAACTTAATTTACCTATGTGTCCTTTGCTGAATGCATTCTACTTCCTCCTGCCTGGAAATAATAATTACTCTGAATTTGTTTAAAGATTCGTTTTCCTAGGGGTTTTATCGTTTTATCTTTTACACTGAGATCATTGACCCATTTCTGAGTTAATTTTGTATATGGTGTGAGGTAGGGATATAACTTTTCTTTGTATGTGGATATTAAATTGTTTAGCACCATTTGTTGAAGAGATTATTCTTTCCTTATTGAATAGTCTTGATGCCTTTGTCAGAAATCAATTGGCCACAGATGCGTGAGTTTATTTCTGGGTTCCCAATTTATCTTTATGTCTATCCTTATGCCAGTACCCCGTGTTTTAGTTACTGTACCTTTGTAATACATTTTGAATTTGGAAAGCATGCGTCCTCTAGCTTTGTTGTTCTTTTTCAAAGTTATTTAGACTGTTTGGGGTTTTTTGCTATTCTTTGTGAATCTGAGGATTGGTTTTTTTCATTTCTGCCAAAAACGTCATTAGGATTTGGATGGGGAGTTCACTGAATCATAAATCACTCTGGCTAGTATTGCCATGTAGGTGAGTTTTTATGGATTTGCTGCTTGTATGTTTATGGCTAACTAATATATATTTGCTCTATGTTTTAAAATGTTGTATGATGAAATTGCATGGCAACTTTTCTTCCTGCAATCTGTTTTGCTCTGAGTATTTCTGAAATTTATCCACATTGTGGTGTGTAGTTTTAATGGCTTCGTTTTCATGGCTGCATAGTGCTCCACTGAGTACCTGCATCATAATCCTTTGTACATTCTCCCGTTGATGGGTACATAAGTTGTTTCCAATTTTTTAGAATTCCAAATAAAGCCACTATGGCTATACCTGTGCATGTCTCATTGGACACATCTGTAGACACATCTGTGTAAGATGTTTATCCAGGAATGGAAATGTTAAGTCAAAAGATTATGTATGTCCTAAGTTTACTAGATAACTTGCTGTCCAAAACTACCAACCTGGGCAACCCCTTTGGCTCTCTTCCCACTCTAGGAGCTTTTCTGTCTGCTCAATAAATCCTACTTTCTCAAAACAAACAAGTACCAATCTATCCTTACTCTAATTTAATATGAGGTTTTGTTTGTTTGCTTGCTTGTTGTTTTTGAGTTGGAGACTCACTCTTGCCCAGACTGGAGTGCAGTGGCATGTTCCCGGCCACTGCAGCCTCGACCTGCTGGGCTCCAGCGAGCCTTCCATCTCAGCCTTCCAAGTAGTCTGAACTACAGTCACGCGCTACCACACCCAGCTAATTTTTTTTTTGATTTATTGTAGTGTCGAGGTCTTTCCAAGTTGTCTGGGTGGGTCTTGAACCCATGGGCTCAGGCAATCCACTCACCTCGACCTCCCAAAGTGCTGGGATTACAGGCTGAGCCACCGAGCCTGGCCTAATATCCAATTTTCTAAAGACAAACCATCCTTGCATTCCACAACTACTTCATAGCTGAGTCATAACAACCTATCCCATTAATGAGATGCTAGATGAGATGCTAGGCTTGTATTGCTAGAATTTTGTTGGTCTTTTCCCATCTAGGCACATGTGTGGGATGTGGTCTTTCCCCCTTGGGTTGTCCTTGTACCATTTCTTTTTTTCCTCCTATACACTGATGTGGTTAACAAAAGATACAAATCATCTCTTCCTTGAAGATTTGGCAAAACTCACTTGAAAAAACATCTGAGAAGGTAACTTGTATGGGGAACAGATCTTACCATCATTATTTCCTAAAATTAACTTGGATTGATTTTGATATTTTCTTACATTTTTTTCCTTCTACTTTATCCTCTTACACATTTTATGGTATGAAATTGTATATATATGGCATATTTACATCTTTTAAAATGTCTTCTTGGTAATACTGATTAGTCCCTAATGTTTTCCTGGTAGAAGTCTGCCTCTTTTATGTGTGTTTCCAAAGATGCAGTTTTATACACATATTTTTTGAGTCGGAGTCTCGCTCTGTCACCCAAACTGAAGTGCAGTGGCGCCATCACACCTCCCCCAGCCTCAGCCTGCTGGACTCAGGTGACTCTTCTGCCTCAGCCTTCCAAGTAGCTGGAACTACAGGTGCCACCATGCCTGGCTAATTTTTTGATTTATTGTAGAGACAAGGTCTTACTAAGTTGCCCAGGCTGGTTTCAAATCCCTGGGCTCAGGCCATCCTCTCCCTTTGGCCTCTCAAAGTGCTGGGATTACAGGCATGAGCCATCATGCCTGGCCTTAAGTTTTATATTATTATTTTGCTGTTGTTGCTGCTACTGAACTTCATGGATTTCTGATTTTCTTAATAAAGTATTCCCTTGATTTTCTTTGAGTTTATTTGTTCCTCTGGTCAACACTGGAACTGAAACCTTCACTAGTTTCTCTTATTTCCCTCACAATTTTTTTCTTTTTTAAATATATTTTAAGGAGGTGAGGAACAATTCAGGATTAAGTATACAAATGGACAGTGCACAGGTAAAGTATGGGCCCCCTTTGGTCCCTACTCTGCCTGGTTTGAGATCAGGTACCCTTATTGATGTTGTGTCGTGTCTCCCTGTCCCAGCAGTATCCCACTTCTGCCAATCCCTTTCTTATAATAAATATTCAGGGTCCGCTATAAGAACATATACCCTCACAGATTCATATAAGGCTATAAATTTCCCTCTGAGTACATCTTTGGCTGTGCTTTTATTTTCCGTGTCCCCCACTCCTGCCTGGCAGCCATGAATGCAAGAAGACTTTAAATTGCTCTGAGTCCATTTTGGCTTGCATCTCACAGACTTTAATTTGCAGTGGTCAGCCAGGCACATTGGCTCGCACCTGTCATCTCAGCACTTTGGGAGGTGAGAGGATTGCCTGTGTCCGGGGGTTTGAGACCGGCCCTGGCAGGTCCTCATCTCTACAAGTCAAAAATAACTAGCCGGGCGTGGTGGCGTGCACCTACGGCTCCAGCTATCTGGAAGGCTGAGGCAAAAGGATCGCCTGAGTCCAACAGGTCAAGGGTGTGGTGGCCATGAGCGTGCCACTGCGTTCCAGCCTGGGCAACAGAGACTCCAACTCAAAAACAAATTTGCAGTGGTCTTTTCTGTTCTAAATGTTGTGTAATTTATGTGTTGTCTTATCTGTGACTCATTGGTCTGATTTTGTGTGTGTGCTGATTTGAGGAGCTGTACACCATCACTGATTTAGTAACTCTATTGCACTGTGGCCGAGTGAAGTCTGAATGTTGTTTCCCTTTGTGGGAAACACACAGGCTGTTTGGGTGATGGCCCCAAGGGTCGGGACAAGATGCCTGTTCGTCTGCTGGGTGCAAAGTCCCATCCAGAGCCATCTACAGAGTTGGCTACTGGGTTACTCACCTTGGGACCCCCATGGCTTTGCCTGGTCTTCCTGCTTTAAAAACTTGAGACCTTGCTGTGAGAGACGGATATGGATGTCTGGAGGGCATTCGTGCTTGTCAGAAAAGTGGGAGGTCTGAGGCCCTGACACTGCGTTGGAGTGTGGGGGTGGTGCTCTTTCTCTCTGGGTCTGGGCTTACCACGTGGCCAGTGCTGACCACGGGTAGGCAGAGCTTACACGTGCCTCGGCCTTCCTGGTCAAGGCTGAAGGGTTCAGGCCGATCCGGGCCTGGGTGCAGGCTCCCCCACTCGTTGCCTGTGTGGTCTGGGATGAGCACCCTGCCTTCTCTGAGGCTCAATTTTCTCATCTGTCCCATGGTGCATCGTTGCAAGGATGAAATGACACTGCACACAGTTGGCGCTCAATAAATGGGGGTGAGTATAACACCTGTGATAGGCTCGAGGCCGGTGGAGAGGCTTGGTCTCGGTAGTTTGTGTGGGCTCCTTCCAGAAAGTCTTAACCCTACCGTGGCCATGAGCTCAAGGGCTGAAGGTCTCACACACACACTGAGCCTCCCTGAAAGATGTCTTTGTGTTGTCCCCAGTGAGGGCAAGAGAGACCCTATTCAGACATTCTGGTCCCAGCGGGCTTGGCTAGAAGGATGGATGTGAGGCTCTCTCTATCCACCCCTGCTTTACGTAGAAGTACGTGTGTTTCTTTTAGTTGGGGTCCCTATGTTGCCCCGGCTGGTCCTGAACTCCCGGCCTCAAAAGATCTCCCCACTTCAGCTGAGTAGCTGAGAATACAGGCGTGTGTCACCTGCCTGGCTTCTTTTTTTGGGTTGGGGTCTCACCCTGTTGCCCAGGCTGGAGTGCAGTGGCATGATTATAGCTCACTGCTACACCCGGCTCATTTAAAAGTTTTTTTTTGGTAGAGAAAGGGTCTCACTCTGTTGCCCAGGCTGGTCCCAAACTCCTGGGCTCAAGCCATCCTCCTGCCTCAGCCTCCCAAAGTGCTGGGATACAGGCATGAGCCCGGCCAGAAATGTGTCTTAAAATTCCTCGTTGTAAGCCTTTGCAGGGGAGGCTAATCTACCCCTCCCAGCTAAGGTCAAGATTATCTTTTGTTTCTTAGAATTTGTGAAGATCTCCGTTGCTGATTTTTAGAAATGTTCCATGTGTCTCCGAGTCTGGGCGGAGGAAGGGGACGCGGGGTTTGATCAACCCACTTGACTAAGCAGCGCTCACCACGGCTTCTGGATGATTTTCTTTCTTGACTGATCTGTTGGTTTCCAGCAGGGGTGGCCCTGTTCTCACCAAGCCCACCCTTCTCGCTCCCAGAGCTTCTCTGAGGTCCTGGGGAAGCCTTTGCCCCGTCTCCAGCTCCCAAGGGTGGCTCTTATGCCAGGGACTTGGGACTCGGGCAAGGGAGTGGGCGGAAGGGTCGCCCTCCATCCTGGGCTGGGACTCTCACCGGGTGTCCCAGAGCTCAGACCCAGCCCTCTCCCGGGCCCTTGGGATTCGGCGTCTGGGGGCGCGGGGCTGCGGGCGCGACCGGGGAAAGCCCAGCTCCGTGGCAACTACACTGTGTGACTTGGGCTGGTGCCGGTCCCTTCCCCAGCGTCCGCTTCCCGACTCCTACTCCAGAGGGGCCGGCCCGTGGGGAATTCTCCCTCCTGGCCGCGTTTGCAATGAGAACAGGGGGCAGCTCCTAGGGGTGGGGGCTCGGGCTCTGGGTTCAAGCCTCGGCCTGGCTGCTTGACGGCTGTGTGACCTCGGACCAGCAACGCCCCCCTCTGGGCCAACGCCTCCCCTGACCATGTGCACGGCGACATGAGAGAACGCAAGCTCTCTGGCCCCGCCGCCCGCCCCGGGGTTGAGACGGGAGGGACGGGGACACAGCAGACGCCGCGAGGGGCCGGGTCGGACGAGCTTCCTTTAATACAAAGTTGAGATATCTACACACACGAGGTGGGCAGGCCACCCGGCTGCTTCTGCGCCAGTCGACCGTGTTGGAAGCGACTGCAGGTCCGCTCTCGTCCCGAGAAGAAGCTTGCTCAGGGCGGGGGAGGTCCTTCTGCCCCGGCGGCCCCACCGTCCCGGGGAAAAGGGCCCCGATGCAGGGGCGCCGCCTCCCCCCACGGCAGGCCCCTGCACCCCGACATAGCGGCCCGAGTCCCCCTGCTGTCCCACCCGCAGGACTCTACTTGATATGTCTGAGGACTTAACTTGGAAAAAACGAAAGGCTGGGGGAAAAAAGCAAACCAGAAACGAGGAGAAGGACGTCCCCTCCTTCCCACGGCAGGGAGGCGAGGGCCCCAAGCGGCCGCCCCAGGCCTGCGCCGTCCGCCGGCGTCACGCTCCCACGAGGACGTTCTCCACAGTGAAAAAATAGACCGTCTTTGAACAGAACACGAATAAGCGGCGTTGTCTTTTAGAAGTCCGTGACAGGGAAGTCTCTTGTTCGTTTCTTTTTTTCAAAAAATGGGGAAAAAAATACACGATTAAAAAAAAAAGAAGAAAATGTCACGGGACACGGTTACACTGAGAGTTTTCGAAGAAAGCCGGATGCGCGTCCGGCCCGGGGCCCCCAGGCTGTGGGGGGACAGGGGGGCGCCCCCGACCCCTGGGAGGACGTGGGCTCCATCCAGGGTCCACGTCCCGCCCGCCGCTGGCTCTGGGGAGCCCCCTGCTTGCTCGCCGTCCCCCACCCCCACCCCGGAATCTCGTTTTGGAATCTGAAAGAAATAAGGAATGTGCCAAGTATCGAAGGCGGCGGCCGGGGGTCGAGAGGCCGCGCAGGGGCTCGAGGGGCCACGTCGCCCGGAGGCCACGCGGGCACGCCGCTGCCGCTGCCTCCTGTCCTGCCGCGGGGTCCAGGCCTCCAGGTCCGCCCGAAGGGGCGGAGGCGCCGGAGCAGGGGCGCTGGCCGGGGCCATGGCTCTACGTTGCATAGTGGTCAAAGCTGCCGAGGTACTCCAGGGCCGCCTGGTAGCAGAACTGGTACTCGTCCTGCGGAGAGCGTGCCGTCAGGCCCACCTGGCGCGCCCGGCTCCCTCGCGCCCGCAGCCCCAGCTCCCGGCCCGAGGCGGGTCTCCCAGGCCCCCCCACGCCTGGAGGCCCGCTGTCCCTCCGTCAGGCACAGGCTGGCCTGGGCTGGGAGGCTGGGCTTCGGTCTCCCCGCTGCACACTGCTGGGACCCCAGGACCGGGGTCGAGGCGGGGTCGAGGCGGAGTCTGGGCTGCGACCCCGGGATGGCGAGGGGCCCCGGCTACCGGCTCCAAGAACACCTCTTGGCTTCGGCTTTGGAGCTGGGCGGAGCTTACGTCCACAGCCCAGAGAAGCCAGGGTGGCCGCGCCCACTTTACGGAGCAGGAAACTGAAACTCAGGGCAGCAGAGGCACGAGGCCAGGGAGCCTCCTCTCCTTGCCCTGCTGCTCCCCCTGAGATCCAGGGTCTTGCTCTGCTGTCCAGCCTGGAGTGCGGTGGCACGCTCACGGCTCACTGCAGCTTCACCTCTTGGCCTCAAGCCATCCTCCCACCTCGGCCTCCCAAACAGCTGGGCCTACAGGTGCGTGCCACCACGCCTGGCTAGTTCTATTATTGTGTAGAGATGGAGTCTTGCTACTTTGCCCAGGCTGGTCTCAAAGGCTCAACCGCGAGGGCTCCTCCCGCCTTGGCCTCCCACAGCACTGGGATCACAGGCCTGAACCCCCTCGGCCGCTCCTCTCGCCTCACCTCTGTCTGCACCATGGCCGGCCGCTGGGTTCGCAGCATCTTCACCGTCTGGAAGATGTCCACCACGCCCTCGTACCGCATGCGCTCCAGCACGATGCTGAGCGTGATGAAGACGCCCGTCCTGCCCACGCCGGCACTGCGGGGGCGCGAGGCGCTGCGCTCAGGGGGCTGCGGGAGCCCGACCCTCCGCCGGCGCCCCAGGACCCCGCCAGCCCGGCCCGGACAGCCAGGCCTCGGTCGCCCCGCTCACCTGCAATGGACAGAGATGGGACCGTCCTGGCCGAACTGCTCCTTGGTCTTGTGCACTTGGCCGATGAAGTCGATGAAGCCCTCGCCCGACTTGGGCACGCCCTGCTCTGGCCAGTCCGTGAACTGGAACTGCCGCACGGTCCGCGACTGGCCGTCCTGGGGGCGGGGAGTCAGGCGTGGTCAGAGCCACGTGGGCTGCCCGCCTGCCAGCCTCCGCCTCCACACTTCCCGGTCCTCCAGCCTCGTCCTGCCCGCGCATTTCCCGCCATCCGCCTGGCCCGCCGACTCGGTCCTTCCCGATCCAGCAGCCAGCCCCTCTGCTGAGACGCGCCAGCCTCGGCCTCACCACCACCGCCTTCGCCCGCCAAGGACGTCACTGTCCTCCCCTGAGGGCTCCAAGCCCCCCACCGCACACCCCGTGACACCCCACAGCACCACAGCGACCGCTCTCCTCCCGCGCCAGCCCGTGGGCGCCCAGCGCCTGCCCTTCCCGGGCCAGATCTCGACGACCGAGGTGCGACTGTCTTCCAAGCGGCAGCCTCTCGGCACGACCCACCTACCACCGCCCGTCCCCCATCCGGTAACACGCCACCTCCTGTCCCCATAGTCCC
The DNA here is from genome assembly GCA_027257055.1 of Cephalopachus bancanus. Classification (NCBI taxonomy): domain Eukaryota; kingdom Metazoa; phylum Chordata; class Mammalia; order Primates; family Tarsiidae; genus Cephalopachus; species Cephalopachus bancanus. The sequence continues at coordinate 376,935 of JAPVLO010000582.1, read as the reverse complement.
GCCAGCGTCCAGCCTTTGCCACCCAACAGCGCCATCTTCCAACGCTGGCCAGGGTGAGTCAGCCCCTTCCAGCCCTGACACCAACACCTGACACCATCATCTCCACCAGCCGGCACTGTCATCTCCCACCGCCCACAACCCGGTACCTCCTCGCCTGTGACTATCCACGATGCCATCTTCCGCGTTCTCCAGCCCCCGTCATCCCATCTTCCCTCCTTCCTGGCCCACCTCCCTGCCGCCTGGCAGCCCCCCGACACCCCTGCTCTCTCCCCCCATGCACACTTCGCCACGGCGCCACCTCCACCCTTCCGCCACCCCTCCCTCCTCATTCACCGCTCTCCTCCTTCCGAGGTCACCTTCTTCCCCTGGCGTTCTCCCTGCACCCACCGCCTTTTCTAGTCACGCCACTCACCGTCACAACGGTACCCTCCAAAATCCTGACCCTCTACCACCGTCTGCCATCCGATGACGCCATCTTTCCCTGGCAATTTCCTACCTGGAACGTTTTGTTTTGTTTTTTTTAGTTCGAGTCTCACTCTGTCACCCAGACTGGAGTGCAGTGGCCGCTCCCGGCCACCGCAGCCTCGACCTGCCGGGCTCCGGGAATCCTTCCGCCTCAGCCTTGCGAGTAGCCGGAACTACAGGCGTGCGCTACCATGCCTAGCTGATTTATTGATTTATTGTAGAGATGAGGTCTCGCTGCCCAGGTGGGTCTTGAACCCAAAGGCGTGGGATGACAGGCCGAGCCACTGAGCCCGGCTTCTTTTTTTTTTAAAGTTTTGCTCTGTCGTCCGGGACCGTCTGAAACTCCTGGCCTCAAGCAACCCTCTTGCCTCAGACTGGCAAAGAGCTGGACGACAGGCATGAGCCACCGCTCTCACCCTCGCTCTGTCAGTCTCCTGATCTCTACTTAGCGTTAACACCATTCCACGTGTTTTCCGGTGACTTTCCCCATCCTGTTGGCCACACGCCTGCCCGTCTCCAATCCCACCTTCTCCCATCCCCCGCTGATAAACCGTCTGCTGACCCAGCGCACAGGCCACTAGCGCTCTACCTCCTGCCACACCAACTTCCTGTCTTGAACCCATATCCCGCCCCACCGAGGGCGCCACCATCTTGCTCAGCTCACAGCACTGTCTCACAGCACTGACCCTGACGACCGCTGTTTGCGCCCGGGGCCTCGCCGTCCGTGGGGTTGCGTGGGCTGCCACGCCGCATCCTCTCCCACCCAGCCCTGCACTCTCCACAGAGGCGGGTCTGCTGCCCCTCGCTGTGTCCCGGCCACCAGCAGGGCCAGCTCCTGCCATCGGCCACCAGCCGCCGTGCCATGCCTGGCCTCGTCCCACCGCCTGGCACCGCCACCCCCTGTGGCGTGGCCACCAGCCGGCACCGCCACCCTCCGCTCTCACCTCTCCGCCCGATGGGGCCCGCGCCCACCCTCAGACGCACACTGGCCGCCGTCTCATCCGCCCCCAGCGCCACGTCCCCACCCGCCACCCTTCGTCCCTCTCCCTCCTGGCCCACCTGTCACATCCTTCACAGGAGAAGGCCTCCAAAGGAACCCCATTCCTTCCTTTTACACAATCCCTCGGGCCACAATCCCTGGTGAGTGGTGTCATGCGTGCCCCGTCGGGACGTTACGGGGTCAGCAGCGGGACACAACCCTCTCCTCCTCTACGTGGCGGTTGGCATGAGTGGCCGGCAGGTCGACCCACTCCCCGTCTTCCCACCCCTGGGCCTCTATCTTCTCCGAGTCACTGAAGGGCCAGCCCGTCGAGCCCAGGCCGGGCCCCAGCCCCTCCCAGCAATCCATCTCTCGACGCACCCGGGCGTCCGTGACTTTGAACTCTCGCAGAATGTACTGAGGCATGTTGTATTCTGCCATTGGATCCACCACAAAGTATTGGTAGCGGGCCGAGCGCTCAGCTGGCCAGTACTGGTGGCACTTCTCCTGTGGAGGGAACAATAGTGCGGTCAGTGCCGTTGCAGCCCTGGCTGGCCTCCCCGGCTGGACTCCCCAGGCCATTCCCCTCAGGCTCACCCGGCCCATCTCTCGCAGCTTGGTCAGCATCACCACGATGGTCGAGTTGTTCTCCCACAACATGCGCCAGAAGTCCTCCGTGGTCTCAGCCAACGGCCCCTGCGTCGCAATGTAGGCTTTCTGCTGCCTGTGGGGCAGGGGTGTGAGCCAGGGACGGTGGGGACGCCCGGACCTGGCTGGCGCTCGCCCAACGCTGCCCGGTGGGTCAGGACAAGCCAGGACTCACGGAACCTACGCTGTCTCCCTAGGCTGCCTGGGCCACCAACCCCTCCCCAGTGCCATCTTCACCAGGGAAGCCGTCAGCCTCAGAGGGCTTCAGACGCCGCAGCGAGGCTGCCGGGCTGTTCCTGTCCTCTCCTGACTCCATCCTGCCACCCCTGCAAGTGCTTGGAGCTACCTTCACTTGCCTCACGGGCCAAAACCCTGTCCCCGGCCTGTGTACACAGGCCACCCTCTGCCTGGAACCCCCTTCCCTCCTGGGCCAGGGCGTTTCGGTACCAGCACGACGGACACCTGGGCTGGGTCCCTTTCTGGGATGGGCACCATCCCCGCGCCATGCCCTCAGCTGCCATCTGGACAACCAGAAACGTCCCCAAACGTTGAGCATGCCCTGGGCGGCACAGAGCTGCCCCGAGAGCCCCCCACACAGGCGGACAGAGGAGCCGTGTTGCGGACAGCAGCCACCCGTTCAATACGCACCCAGCGGCGGCCCCCACCCAGGTCTGGCTCTGCCCCCAAGACGGAGGCCTCCCGGGGCGGGGCGGGGCGGGGCCTGGACGGCGGGGCGCTCACCTGTAGCCGTCGATGAAGCTGGCGTTGATGTAGTCGGAGCCCTCCACGCCGCGGATGGGCTGCAGGCAGACGCGCGTGCTCTCGTAGGGCATGATGTTCACCAGGCGGTTCTTGAACTTGTTGCAGGGCAGGTTGGCGCTGACGAAGCGGGACGTGTGGGCCTTGGAGTTGGCCAGCCGCTGCGGGGCGAGGCCGCGCGTGAGGGCGGGCGGGCGAGGCCCGGGAGGCGGCGGAGGCGCCCCCGCCCGCCCCGCCGCCCCGGCCCACCTTGAACTCCAGCTCCATGCCGGCGACGTGCTCGCCGGGCTCCACCTGCGCCAGCTTCTGGATGTAGGCGTAGAGGCTGCGCGCCGGCACCTCCGTGTTGCCGCAGCCCACGGCCTCCAGCAGCGCCTCGTGGATGAAGCTGTACTGGTCCTCCGTCTGCACCATGTAGTTGCGCTGCGAGCGCATGAGCGTCACGTGGCCGTACACGTCCACCGTCTTCTCGGGCTTGATGCGCTCCAGCATGGCGTCGATGACGATGAAGCAGCCCGTGCGGCCCACGCCGGCGCTGCGGGGGGCGCGGCGGGGCGGGGTCAGGCCCGCGGGGCGGCACGTGCGGCGTGCAATGGCGGGGCGGCGCGGGGGCGGGGCGTGCGGCGCCGGGCCCGAGGGGGGGGGCGTGCGGCGCGGGGGCGGGGCCGGGCCCGAGGGGGCGGGGCGTGCGACGGAAGGGCGGGGCCGGGCCCGAGGGGCGGGGCGCGGGGCCGGGGGCGGGGCCGGCGCACCTGCAGTGGACCACCACGGGCCCGGCGTCCGGCGGGTTGCAGGTCTTGACCCTCCGCAGGAAGGCCAGGAAGGGCGTCGGGTACTCGGGCACGCCGTGGTCGGGCCACGCGGTGAACTGGAACTGGCGCACCTCGCGCTTCTCGCTGGAGCCGTTCTGCGGACGGGGCGCTCCTGTGACCCCGGCCGCCCCCGTGCCGTGACCCACCCGGACCCGCGTGTGCCCCGCCCGACCCGACCCCGCGGGACGGCACGGCGCCCTCACGCAGCGCGCCCACCCGCTTCTCCCCGCGCTCGCCCATGCCCGGAGGGGGCTGTCCTCGCCGCGCGGCCGACTCCGCCCGCCAATGCCGCGCCCGGTACTGTCCCCCGCCTCGCGCCGCCCCCAGACTCCACCGCCTGCCTCGTTCGCCCTGGCCCCGGCCCCACCCGCGCCCCTGCCAGCCGTCCGACCCACCGCAGCCAGTGGACTCCTGAGCACTGAGGGGCCTTCCCTCCTCTGCCCGCAGCCCCCCACGGCTTCCCCCTCCCTCAGGGCCCGAGCCCACGTCCTCCCTGTGGCCCGCCGGTCCCCGCCCCCTCCCTCCCAGAAGCTCCCCGACTGTCCCGAACTCCGTCCCAGCCGTACGGGCCTCCTCAACTGTGCCTCCCGCCCGCCAGGCACCGTCCTGCCCCAGGGCCTTCGCACAGGCTGGGCCCCCGCCCCGAAACGCTGTTTACCAAGCCCTCCGTGCGGCACCTCCCGCCTGGCCACCGACACGCGCCCCATTCTCCCTGCCTGACTCTTCCTGTCCACACGGAACAGTTCCGGTCGTCTCACGCTTGCTGCCTCCTTCCCTAGACTGAAGCCCCACAGGGCGGGACATTTTTGTCTGCCTTGGTGCCTGCTCTGTCCTGGTGTCTGGACTGGGCAGTGACACAGGCGCACACTTAATGTGTGTCCTCGAGCCACAAACCCCCACTCCCTCCTGTCCATCTACCCCGTGTTCCGGCACTTGGGCCAAGCGCATGCTTGGAGTCGAGATGGCCTGGGTGCTGGGGCGCCCCATCAGACAAAGACCAAAGCTCCCTGCATGGCAGAACCGCCCTCATTCAGAACCACTGACGTGGAACACATGGAACCACATGATGGACAGCAGCCATCAGTTAAATACGGCGCTGCAGATTCTTGCCACCCCGCCTCTGACTTCATGGGGCGGCCAGTGTCTGTCCAGCTCTGCCTGGGACTCCTTGAGGGTGGGGCTGGGACCTGCTGAGGCCTCACCACACCTCCAAGCTGGGGGCCGGGGGAGGCTAGAGGCCAGCTGGAGCAGGAGGACCCGGGGTGTGACTGAAGGAGACCGGACACCAGGTCCGCTGCTAAGTCAGGCTCTGTTGGCTCGTCCTCCTGCTGCGGCCGGACCTCAGTTTCCCCACCCAAGAGGGGGGCTCCCTGAGAACGTGGTCAGCCTGGCTGGACTCATTTGACTTTCTCCCTGTCCCGCGGGGAGCTCTCTGGGCAGAAGCGGGCAGAAACTGGGCCACGCCGCCCTCTGCCACACGCCTGCCCACTGCCCCCAGCCAGCCCAGGCCCCACCTTGTGCAGGGAGAACGTCCGGACGCAGAACGTGGCCAGCTCAATGGTGTCCAGCAGCGTGACCTGGATGAAGCCGTACGTCTCGGCGCCTCGGTTGGGCCAGTACTGGTCACACTTGATCTGCGCCGGGCGAGAGGACAGGCCCGAGTGTGAGGCGGGGGCTGGAGGGGCCTGGAGGGCCGCAGGGCCGCGGGGCCAGGCTCACCCGCGACTTCTCCTCCAGCCGCGTCATCATGACGAGGGTGGCCGACCGCTGCTCCCACACCATGCGCCAGAAGTCTCCGAAGGTCTCGGGCAGAGGCCCCTGCGTGGCGATGTATGCATTCTGGCGCCGGTAGCCGTCCACGTAGTTGGCGTTGATGTAGTCGCTGCCCACGATGCCTGCGCCGGGGAGAGGCAAGACTGGTCCGCCACCTCGTGGGAGCCCCCCCGACCGCCCCAGCAGTCCCCAGGGCGGCCGTGGGGCGTGTGCGGCGTGGCCTCTCCCCTCAGCATGTCGCTTTCTGGGAGGGCCGTCCTGGGCCCTGCAGGGTGCCGAGCAGCATCCTGTCTCCCCCGCCCCCGCCAGGAGCCCCCTCCTCTCCCCAAGCTGAGACAGCCAAAGACATCCTCGGACGTGGCCAGAGATCCTGCGGGCCACAAAACCGCTGTGAGCACCACGGATGTCAAAGGACAGGGGACGCCATGTTACGGACAGCAGCCCTCAGTTAAATGCGTGGTCAAACATGTCCCTGGTCGACCAGGCCTACGCCCAGAACCGGGCCTCCAGGGCCGGGCAGTGGCACAGGGCACGTGTGCCTTCCGGCCGCGCTACCTTCGATGGGCTGGAGAATGACGCGCGAGTGGTCGTACGCGATGACGTTGGCGTAGCGGTTCTTGGGCTTGTTCACTTCCAGGTTGGAGTGCTCCCACGTGAACTGCTGGCCGGGGTCGATGGACTGCGGGGGAGGGCGGGTGGGGTCAGCGCGGCGCCGCGCGGCAGGCGAGGGTAGAGGCGGGGAGGCTCACCTCGTACTCCTGGGAGAGCTTGAGGCTGTCGTTGGCCTTCAGGCGCTCCGTGTGCTCCGCCATGTCTGCGATGGGGATGGGCGGGTGGCTGAGCATGCCTGCAGGGAGAGCCGGCGTCACGGGGGCCGCGGGGGGGCGTCCCCAGCCTGTGTCTGCCACGGACGAGCGGAGGTTAGTAGGGCGCGTGGGCGGGCTTGGTGGGAGGGGCTGGGGCGGCCCACGGGGGCGTCCGAAGGGGGCGGGTTGGAGGCCGGTCACCGCGTCGGCCTGGCCTGGATCCCAGGGTGGGCTGCCGGGGTCCCCCGAGCTGGCTGGGGTGCGACCCCGGGGGAACGCTGAGCCCCGGGTGCCTCGGGCAGGAGGCGGGTGAGTGGTTTGACAGGAGGAAGCTGAGGCCGCTGGTGTTGGAGCACCATCCCCGAGGGGAGGGGGGAGCCACCCCCTTGTCCCTCTGGGGTCACAGAGGCCAGCGAGCCCCTTGCAGGAAACCGCGGGGGGAGCACAAGGTGTGGCGTGGGAGTGGGGCACAGCGGGCGCCATGAGCTCTGACCCGAGGGCTTCCTTTGAGGCCCCCGAGTGGTCCGGCCCTGATCCCAGTCATCCAGGTGAGCGCTGGCCCTCCCGCCCTGTGGACTGGCGTCTCCAGGCCAGTGGGGGACAGATGAGGCTTCCACTTTAGTTTTGAGTCGGGGTCTCACTCTGCGGCCCAGGCTGCAGTGCAGTGGCATGGTCACAGCCCACTGCAGCTTCCAACTTCTGGGCCCAGGCTCCATCCACCCGAGTAGCTGGGACTACAAGCATGTGCCGCCATGCCTGGCTAATGTTTTGTAGACACGGGGTCTCGCTATGCTGTCTAGGCTGGCCCTGAGCTCCTGGCCTCGACTGATTCCCCCTTCTCAGCCTCCCAAGTGCTGGGATTACAGGCGTGAGCCACCATGCCTGTCCTCAGCGGAGGTTCTGAGCCCACCACCCCCGGCTCCCCCGAGAGCCCACGACTAAGGGACCCGCCTGTCACGTGGGCATGCCCTGGACGCGCAGAGGTCTCACCTTTGCTCCCACCACGCGTGTACACATACACACACACACACACACACACACACACACACACACACACACACGCCCGGTCACATCCAGCCGCCAGAGAACCCAATGGACCACCCCCATCCTCTGAGTGATCCCCGTGGGATGGGGGGGAGGGCCAACAGGGGGCGGGTGCTCAAACAGAGACGGGGTGGCGGAACGGAGAAACCGAGGATGAGGACGACCGGGACGGAAGGAAGCGGGACGGAGACACAGGAACTAACTTTCAAAGTGAAGCCCTGGCTCCCTGAGGGGGCTGCTGAGGCCTGAATCTGCAAACAGCAAACAATAAGCAAATGAGCAGGCGGGGGACCGGTGCCCGCCCCCCGCCCCCTCGCCGGACAGCGGAGGCAGGGCCGATCAGACAAGGGACACGGGGCCGCCAGCCCGGCCTGAGACCCGGCCGCGGCCACTGACCGTGCACCCTCTGGCTGGATGCCAGCCGGCCCTGGCCTTCGGCGCGAGCCCAAAGATTCAGGCTCTTCTGTCCTCCGGTGCCACCCCGACCCTCGCCAGCCCCATCCCTGGCCGGGTCCCCTGTCGACGCCAGCAGGGGGCACTCAGGGAAGGAGGACACAGGACCGTGAGGGAGAGCTGGGGCAGGGAAAGGACACACGGCCCCGGTCACGAGCTTCAAGGAGGGCAGTGGCCATCAGTTAAATATACACATTAAAGGTCCGTACTCGGATGGAAACAGAACTGACACGAGCCAGTCCAGAAGCAGAAAGAGACGGAGCACATCAGGCATGAGTTATGAGACTCTGGGTGAGCCCTGCAGGAGACTGCAGCCATCAGTTAAACACACGTCTAAAACACTCATTTGGCCTGTCATCCCAACACTTGGGGAGGCCGAGGTGAGAGGACGGCCTGAGCCCACGGGTTTGAGACCAGCCTGGGCAAGGTGGCGAGACCTCGTCTGTCCAATAAGTCAAAAAATCAGCCGGGTGTGGTGGTGCGTGCCTGCAATTCCGGCTACGTGGAAGGCTGAGGCGGAAGGATCGCCGGAGACCAAGAGGTCGAGGGTGAGGTGGTCATGAGCGTGCCACTGCACTCCAGCCGGGACGACAGAGTGACACTCCGACTCAAAAAAACCAAAAAGCCAAAAAATAAGAAACAAAACCCACCCATTTGAATGAGAACCAAGGTGACACGTGGCAGTCCGGAGGTAAGGAAGAGAATGCACGAGGGGTGACACATGAGCCCCCTCATGAGGACGGCAGCCATCAGTTAAACACAAATGGTCAGCATCCTCACTCGGGGGAAACCAGAAGTGACGTAAGCTGGCCCCGAGACAGAAAAAAGGGCGCATCAGGAAAGGCCTGTGAGGCCACGCACGTGCCCTCCAGGAGGACGCAATGCAAATGCTCAAGACTGCCGTTTACTTGGAAGGAGAGTTGACATGAGACAGGAGGGCCTGGTTCAGGCGCAGGGGCAGACGTCACCACGCTGCGAGCCCATGGGAGGACAGGAGCCGTCAGGAGAGTGGAATGCTCCTTATTTGGCCTGAAGCGGTCGGCATGAGCCCATCGAGGGAGGCACGGGGAGTCTGTGAGTTGTCACACGTGGAGACGGCCCAGGACAAGACCTTGACTTGGTGGCCGCTGGGAATGGCAGGTGACGCTGGGTGGACAGCAGGGCACGGGGCGGGGGGCATGTCCCCAAGGGTGTGGCCCAGGGCTGAGGACAAGCTCAGCTCCCATGCCAAGCGGCCTTGTGATGGGAGACAGACACGTAAGCTCTTTCTGCCACAAGAGTGGAGGGTTTAGGCTTCCTTGGTTTTAGACACGGCAAGTCCTCTACACACGAGCCTTCAGGTTGTGAACTTTCAAAGACTCAGCCGTACATTTGCATGTCCAGTCATGTGAGTCAGTTCATGTATGCTGTCACACGCGCACATTCTAGTCTACAGGAGGTCGTGTGTTTGTGGACTTTACTGTACAGGACTTGCATACAGGACAACGGCCCAGGGTCTTTAGTTGAAGGCCAGGATGTCCGGAAGCCACATAAGAGCAGCAGTGGTGTCGCTGCTGCTGTCTAGCTGGTTGGGTCAGCTGGGGGCCAAGGCTAACTTTTTGGACTCTCAGACAAACTGGACTTATGAACGCACCCTCAGAATGGAACTCATTTGCATGTAGGGGACTGACTGTACCCTTTAGGCTCCTGGAGAGGACAGCAGCCATCAGTTAAATGGAGAGGACGGTGGCCATCCAGTAAATGTCCCTTTAGAAAAGCCTCCTTCGGTTGTAAGCAGAGGCAACCCAGGAGAGTTCCGTACCCAGATGCGTGCAGGGTGGGAGGTACTTGGGAACAGGGGATTTAACTGCACCAGGCACAGCTCAGAGGGGCGGATGAGGGACCCTCCAGTGGCAGCATCCTCTCCCCCCGGCCCCCTCCCGGCCCGGGCACACACCTGGCGTCTGGAAGTTGATGCGCCTCATCTCCACGGGGTCCTTGGGGTGGTGGGGGGCGAGGTCGGCGTTGTTCAGGAGGCATTTGGTGCGGGGCTCAGAGTCCTTGCGTTTGCTTTACGGGAGGCAAGCGGGGCGCCCGCTGAGTGCCAGCAGGGCCCCGAGACGGAGGTGCACGCGCGAGAAAGTGCCCAGGGCCGTGTGTGTGCATGCGTGGGGCCCCCGGGGCTGCGCACAGGCTGCCAGAGCGCAGCCAGGCGTCCCCGCCCCTCCTCCCCATCCCCCGCCTGGGCCGCCGGAGGGGGGGCCGGTTCTCACCTGTCGGGTTTGCTGCTCCCGGAAGCGGACACGGGGGAGAAGGGGAGAAGAGGCAGCGTGTGAGAGTGTGCAGGCCCTGACGGGTCGCCCGGAACCCCGAGCGGCCCCCTCTCGCTCCCTCCTTGTGGAAACGGGATCTCGCGCTGTCGCCCAGGACGGAGCGTAGCGGCTCGAGCACGGCTCACCACAGCCTCGACCTCCCGGGCTCAAGCAACCGCCTGCCTCAGCCTCCCGAGTAGCGGGGACCGCAGGCACTGCCACACCAGCTCATTTTTAAAGGCTTTTGGAGACGGGGGTCTCGCGACGTGGCCCCGGCTGGTGGTCTCCGCCCTCCAGTGATCCTCCGGTCCTGGCCTCCTAGAGTGCTGGGCTTGCAGGCGTGAGCCACCGCGCTTAGCCCCGAGTGGCTTGTTAGCTGCTCAGCCCCCCCCTCTGAGCTGGGAACACCCCGTGGCCACGGGACGGGACACATGCAGCCTCCACCCTGCTCTTCCTGCCGAGCTGAGAGTGGGGCCGCGAGGGAGGAGAAGCCAGGCCAGGGCCGGCTTGAAGCCCAGCCCTGCCATCCTCGGGCGGTGTGGCCTGGAACAAGCGGCTCAACCCCTCTCAGCCTCCGTTTCCCCATCTGCAGCACAGAGGCCTTCACTCAAGCTCCTCTGAGACGACCCTTGCCCAGACCTTTCCAGGTCGCCCCCCTCCTCCGGGAAGCCCTCCTGCCTGGCGAGGGGGGAGCGGGGGGCTCACTTCTTGTAGAGCAGGATGGCGATGACGATGCAGATGATGAAGACCACGGCCAGCACGGGCCCAATCACCCAGATGAGCCCCTCCTCGCCGTCCACGATGGGCTGGGGGTCTGGGTTATCCAGCTGGAAGGGCTCTGAGAAGGGACTGGCTGCAAAGGTCTGAGGAATGGGGGTGTCCGTCAGGGCCGCCCCTTGCCGGGGCCAGGTGGGTCGTTCCCCGATACAAACCCAAGCTCCTCCCCAGAGCTTTGACCCTGGCGCCGGTTCGGCCCAGTCCCCGTGGGCTCCTGCCCTTCCCTCTGCTCTTCCAGCCGCTCTGAAATCCCCTCAGCTCCTCTTATACCTCCAGGCCCTGGCATGTACAAATCCTGGGACGCTGTTTTCCTTGCTGAACTCCTGTACTCATCCCTCAAAGCCCCAGCTCCAAAGTCCTTCTGCTAAGAAGCCTTCCTCTCAGGACTCCCCAGCTCTGACTCCAGGCGTCTGGCAGGAACTACGGCAGGGCTGAGGCTCTTTGGGGTCCGCCTCATTCAAGGCTGGGCTGGTCGTGGGCAGACGCCGCTCAGGACTTACGGGCTCGCTCTTCTGCAGCACGGCGAGCACAAAGAGGACGTAGCGGTGGCCGGGCTCCAGACCCCGGTTGTCGAAGCCGCCGTACTGCTTCTGGTCCCCGGGGCGGAAGGCGGGCGGCAGCATCGAGAAGCGCGCCGCGATGTAGGGCCGCGGCACCTCCAGCTGGCGTGAGTGGCGCAGGCTGCGTCTCTGCAGCCGCGAGATGTCCTGGATGAGCTGTGGAGACAGAGGCGTGGCTGGCTCAGACGCGGCTGGGACCCCGGGCGCACGGCCGGCCCCCGGCCCTCACCTCCTCTAGGTCCATGTCCTCCGGGCTGCCCAGCGGGGGCAGGAACTGGCCACCCCGTGATTTACGCAGCGGCACCATCACGATGAAGTAGCTCCTGCGGGAAGACGGGGCGTGTCGGGGGGTGTCCGTGGGGTGCTGTGGGAGCTGCCTGTCTTCCCTTCCGTTCACACAGTGGCGTGTCCCCCTGCATCCCAGCCTCAAGGAACCAGTTTCTGATTTGGACCTACAGGCCTTTGCTCATGCAGTTCTAGACCTTGAACGCCTATACACGTGCCAAAGCCCCAGCTTCCATGCCCAGGCTCTCGCAGGCCATGATCCCACTCTGCCCCTCAGGCAGAGTCCCTGCTTCCCTACTGGGGACACCCAGCTGTGCCTCCCCACCCATCAGGAAGCTCAGAACCCAGAGAGGGTCAGGTACCGGGGAACATCAGGGTGTGGTGAGGGAGCAGCCATGAGGGTGTGTTTAGTGGAATGGCCCACGAGAAGCACCAAGCAATCAGGACAACCCCGCGAACAGGGCAGATGCGGTCCAGACAGGCAAGGAAACCGAGGCACAGAGAGGGCACATAGCTGGCCGCGGGAGCACAGCCGGCCCACAGGGTGGGGGGCGCGTACTGGACAGGCACGGGGCTCTGGCCGTCGGGCAGGTACACCACAATGAAGCCGTCGGCATCGGGTTTGGGCGCCAGGCTGGGCTTGCCGGTGAGCACGTTGAAGGCCGTCCAGGCGGTGACCGTCTGCTGCAGGCCGCCCAGGCTGCTGCCGCGGTTGGTCAGCACGAAGTTGTAGAAGGTGTGCGGCTTCAAGCGCGTGATGAGCTTCTTGGTGGTGCGGCCGTCCACGTCCAGCGTGAGCCCGTTGTACTGGATCTGGGGGCCAGGTGGGCAGGAGCTCACACCACAGCCCCGAAGAGGCCCGGCCCCGGGGGCCCTGGCCCTGGCAGAGACCCAGCTCTCTGGTCCTGGTTCCTCACCCTGTTCTGATGGCCGGCCCTGGACGGAACCGGCTTCCTGGGCTGAGTCTGATCCTGGCCGAGCCCCAACCTGGAGTCCCGGTCCTAACGGAGCCATGAACCCAGTAGCGCCTTGACCTCAGCTGTGCCCCGATCCAGGACTGAGCCCCAACTCTGGCTTCAGGGACCGACTCAGCCTCTACCCCAGACTCACCCACCATCCAGGTTGAGCCCTGAGCCCAGTCTTGGCACCATTCGTACACAGAGCCCCAGTCCCAGGCTGGGCCCCCACGCTGAGTCCCAGAGACTGCACAAAGCCTCGATCCCATGAGCCATCTCAGACCGAACACTGGTCTCAAACTCTGCACCGACCCCACTCTGAGCCTTGACCCCGGCCTGGGTCCCCACCCTCGTTTACTTAGCCGCAACCAGATGCCAAGACTCAATCCCTGGCGGAGCCCCTATCTGAGTGCCCACGCCAACTGAGCCTCCATCCCAGACCGAGCCTGACTCCCGGCTGAGCCCCAGTCCCAGGTCGAGCCCCAACTCTGCACCCCGATGTCAACGAAGCCTTGATCCCGGCCGAGCCCCGATCCCGGCCGAGCCCCGATCCTGGCTGGCTCCATCTCCCCACCCAGCCCTCCACCTGCGGCTGGTGGCACCTTGTAGGGCGTGGGTGAGTTGTAGTTATCTGGGAACTCCCAGCTCAGCAGGACGGCTGTCTTCATGATCATCTTCACCTTGAAGTTCTTGGGAGAGACTGCCCGGTGTGGCACGTGAGGTGGGGGAGGGAGAGGGAGAGAGAGAGAGACAGAGAGAGAGAGAGAGAGAGAGAGAGAGAGAGAGAGAGAGAGAGAGAGGAGGGGCGGTGAGCGCGGGTGGGCGGGCAGGGGCGGCCCAGGTGCTCCCTGCCGTCCGCGGTGCCCGTGCCCGCGGCCTTCCTGCCTGGCCCTGGCCCGGCCCTGCCTGCCCTACCCAGGTCCCTGCTGGGGAGACGGCGCGGCTGCGGAGAGAAGGCGGAGGCGGCGGCGCCACGCGGCGCGTCCCACCTGTGCCAGCCAGGGCCTCGGGTCCGGACTTGCCTGAGCGTCCACGAGGAAGCAGAAAAGCGACCACTTACCTGGGCGGGGGGGAGGGGGTGGGGGGGCGGGCGCAGGGCCCGGTCCGTCTGGCGCGGGGTGGCCGCGTGCCTACCTTGGTCCCTCAGGAACGTCCGGTAGCGGACGGGGGGGCTAAAGGGGGCCGGGGCCCCGGCGCGTGTGGGCTCGCACTTGGAGATCATAGGCCGTGTCCGGCTTGAGGCCCCGCAGGGTGAGGACGTTTTCGGCACCCGGCTCGGCCGCCGCAGCTAGCTCGGTCTCTCGGGCGGGCCCGGGGGCGCCGGCCTCACGCACGGCCACCGTGTACTTGACGATGGCACCATTGCGCTCAGCGGGCACGGGCGGCAGCCAGCGCAGCAGGACGGTGCCGGCCGAGGCGTTGCCCGCCACCTCCAGGATCTGCGGGTGGCCACGTGGCGCATCTTCAGGCACGCTCAGGACGGCGGCCGCCTCCTCGCCCAGCCCGCCGTGGCCACGGGCCGCCAGCCGGAACACGTACGTGGCCCCCTTGTGCACGCCTGTCGCCACGTAGTGGTGCTCGGAGGCTGGGAACTCCAGGGTGGCGGGGGGTGCAGAATCGTCACGGCCGAACTGCAGGCGGTAGCCCAGCACCTGGTCCTCTGCGGCGCCGGCCGGGGGCTCCCAGCGTGCCAGCAGGCTGCCCTCGGGGGTCTGCTGCACCGACAGAGTGGGGCGGCCCAGCACTGTGGGGACACGGTGTGTGTCAGAGAGTGAGCCTGGGGGGGGCGCTTTCCATTTCATAGTCGGGTCTGGCTCCGCGGCCCAGGCCAGGGTGCAGTGGCACGATCAGGGCTCATCTCTGACTCTGGACCCAAGCGATCCTCCTGCCTCGGCTTCCCGGGTGGCTGGGACTACAGGTGCACGTTGCCCTGGCCTGGCTCTTTTTTTTTTTTTTTCTGTAGAGAAGGGTTTACGTTGCCCAGGCTGGTCTCAACCTCCTGGCCCCAAGCAATCATCTCCCTTTGGCCTCCCAGAGTGCTGGGATGATAGGTGTGAGCCACCACGCCCAGCCCTGTTGTGATTTTTAGAGGCAGGGCTTGGGAGGGCCTTGCTGAGAAGCAAAGGCTTTCGAGAGCTGGGAGAGGGGCCAGAGGGTCTAGGGGACTCGTGTCCCAGGCAGAGAGAACAGCCTGTGCAAAGGTCCTGAGGCAGGAAGGTGCCTGGGCATGCAAAGAGCAGTGAAGAGGTGGAGAACTCTGAGAACTCAATAAAGGGATAGGTTTACACAAGTCACCGCAGGTGTCCCCTCACCTGACTGCCTCCTCTCGCAGTGAATAACCGACTCCCTGTCCTGCTCATCTAGCCCTGACCTGCTCCAGGCAGCTGAGCAATGCTCACAGGACATAAAAGAGTCCCTGCTCCACTCCATGGTTCCCACGGTCCCGGCGGCAATCGTGCCGAGAGAGATTTAGAGTCAGGCAAGAAGGGGGAGAGCTGGGCTCTACAAATGAAAGCTGACTTCACTCTGCAGAACTTGTCAGGACCTTTAAAGGCCGCGACTACTACCAGCACCGAAGCATGGGTATGTGGTGGGTTCGGCTCAGCAAATGGCTCTAACACAAGGTCTCTGGGAGGAGAGGGAGCCTTTTGCTGGCTATGAGGGAGGGTGAGATCGAGGGGTGCCGCTTGGAGGGGTGACGTTGAAGCCGAACCCTGGAGCACATGGGCCGGCAGGGGGAGGGACCAGCGTGGGCAGGGGTGGTGCCCAGCTGGGAGGCCCCGAGCAGCAGCCACGTGGTCCAGGCTGCGGCCACAAGGGTCCCCGAGCAAGAACAGCAGCAGGGTGGGGGACGAGGCCACGGGGGCCTTTTCGAGCCTGGGCCTCCCTGAGACTCTGCCGGGCTGGGTCTCTGCCCC
This sequence comes from Cephalopachus bancanus, assembly GCA_027257055.1. Classification (NCBI taxonomy): domain Eukaryota; kingdom Metazoa; phylum Chordata; class Mammalia; order Primates; family Tarsiidae; genus Cephalopachus; species Cephalopachus bancanus. The sequence continues at coordinate 361,409 of JAPVLO010000582.1, read as the reverse complement.
CCACCCCATGGAAGAAAACCAGCCCCTTGGGACAGATGGGAGGGGCCGGAAAGGGAAACCGAGGCAGGGCCACCAGGAGAAAAGGCTTTGCGGTGCTGCGGCGGAGAAGACAGGCACAGCACGGCCAAATGACATCCTCCCAGGGTGGCCAGAGCCCCAGTGGAGGGCCCAGAGGGGTCACCTGACCGAGACGGTGTGACGGGGTAGTCAGGGAAGGCTTCCTGTGAGAGGCACCGATGGGATCAAGACCGACAGGTGGGGGGGTGGCCATCTAAAAAAAGGGTATCCTGGCAGAGGGCACAGCAGGTGAAGGCTGGGAAGGGTGGGGACAGCTGTGGGAGCTGCAACAGCGCCCCCTGAGGGCCCTCCCCGGCCCCGCCTCCTCGGGCTTCGGAAGCCGTACGGGTCCCACCTGCTCCCTTGGTCACGACCACCTTGGGTTTGCTGCGGGCACCGTCGCCCTTCATGGTGTAGGCGGCCACCGTGATTGAGTAGGCGGTCTCGGGCAGCAGGTTCGCGATGACCATCTCCTGCGGGGGGGGCTGGGGTCAGCCCCAGCCTGGCCCCGCCGGCCACGCCCACCCTCCTCCCCGCGGCGGGCGGGGACGCAGGGCCACACCGCGGACAGAGACGTGCACACGCGCTCAGGCCAAGACCACGACACACGGCACGCCCATGCAGGGGACGCATGCAGCCCGCTCGGCCCGCCGGCGCCGGCCTGGACCCGCCCAGGCCCCTCTGCCCTGCCCGACGCCCGTCTTCGCCCCGACGTCTGCAGCGGCTGAGTCTGCCCCGCTCCCGGCCCACGGCCCTCCGGGGCCGCCCCTCCCTCGGGGTCAGAGCCCAAGCCCTCCTCGCGGCCCACCGGGCGCTGCACAGCCGGCTCCCGCCCCTCCCCGGCCTCCCCCGCTCCAGCCGCTCGGGCCTCCGTGCTGGGCCTCCCACACGCGGGCTGCTGCGCCAGGGCCTGTGCCCGGGGCCGGCTGTGCCCTCTGGCCGAACTCGTGGGGGCACGCGAGAGACCTCGTGACTCGCGAGAGGCTACGTTTGAGTTTTCAGGAGTTGTGCGAGCCAGTCATGACACGCACCCATCCCTGAAAACTAAATTGCACAAGCTCAAAACCGAACACACGATGTGAAATATTAAAAAAACAGCCACCGGGAGCCGCGGCTCGTGCCCGAAACTCCAGCACTCGGGGAGGCAGAGACAGGGGCCTCGCTCGAGGCCAGGGGTCCGCGACCAGCCCGGCGACGGAGGGAGGCCCTGCATCCACAGGGGAGAAGAAACCCCGGCGCTGGCGGACCCAGCCGCTCGGGAGGCCGAGCCGGGAGAACCGGCTGAGCCCAGGAGGCTGAGGCTGCGGAGCCGAGACCGCGCCGCCGCCCTCCGGCCCGGCGGCGGAGCCCGAGCCCGCGCCAGGACGCAGCGAAAGCGACAAGCGCGACGAGCCGAACGCGCCGTCCCGGCTGCCGCCGGCGCCGCCACCGCTCGTGCTCGCGGCCGCGCTGCCGCGTCCCGACGGGGGTGGCCGGCGGCTCGCATCCCTGGCCCCACCCGGCGGCGCCCGCCGGCCTCGGCGCGGCCACAGCCCCGCCCCGGCGCGGGGCGCACCCGGCTCACCCCCGGCACGCGACGCCGCGCGCCCGCCGGCCCCGCGGGGCGGCCAGGCCGGGAGGACGGGCTGCGGCACGCCCCGGGCCTCGCCTGCGGCCCGCCGGGTCCCGGGGGACGGCCCTCGGGCCGCGGAGCGTCTCCCGGACCCCAGGCCTCCCGCGCCGCGCGCGCCACCGGCTGGAGCGGGACCACGGCTCGCCCCAGCCACGCGGACCTGCCCCGGGCCGAGGCCGCCGCCGGGGCACGCGTCACTCGGGGCCAGGACCCGGGGCCGCGTGGCCAGAGCGCGAGCTCGAGGCCGGCGGGCGGAGCGCGCTGCCGACAGCGTCCGGCCGGGCCCCGAAGGAGAGGGCGCGAGGCCGGGCGTGGCGGCTCGGGCCGTCCTCAGCCCGCTCGGGCCGGGAGCGCGAACCCCCCGGGACCACGCAGCGCGACCCCTGCCTCTGCAAAGAAACTCCCGGAGAGGAAAAGGCCGCCGCGAGGCGTGGCGCGCGTGCGGCGGCCCCAGCTGCTCGGGAGGCACGCCCGAGCCGGGGTCGAGGCCAGCCGGGGCAGCGGCCCGAGACCCGCGGTAGAGCGGAGGAGCCGGGAGGCCGAGGCCGGCGTCGGGGGCGGGCGAGCGCAGGGGCGCGGGGCCGGGCGGAGGCCCTCCCGGAGGGCGTGCGGGAGGCACGGCACGGCACGGCCCGCGGCGGCACGCGGGGCGGGCGCTACTCACGTATTCGGCCGTGTCGTCGGTCTCCCACTGGGCGGGAGGGCGGCGGCGGGAGAGACGAGGAGGTGAGCGCGCGGCCGGCGGCGGCGGCGGCGGCGGGGGAGGAGCAAGCCCGCCCCGCCCCGCCCGGCCCCGCCCCCGCCGGCAGGCCCCGCCCCGCCGCCCCGGCCCCGCCCACCTGCGCGTCGGCCAGCATGACGTCCTTGATGCGCGGCGGCCCGCGGGCCTCGGCGCCCTCCATGCGCACGTAGTGGACCTGGTAGCCTCGGATCTGGCCGTGCTGCCGGCCGGGCGCGGGCGAGCGCCACAGCACGCGGATGGCCGTGGCGTTGAGCGCCTCCGCCTCCACCTTCCGCGGCGGCGCGCTGGGCACTGGCGGGCGGGAGGGCGGCGCGGCCGTTACGGCGCGAGCGAGGGCGCGGCCTCCTGCGGCCCCGCCCCGCGCGCGCGCGCCGGGGCCTTCCTCCCGGGCGTCCAGCAGGGGGCGCCGTGCGCGCGCCGCGAGGCCCCCCCCCCGCGCCGGGCCGCCTCCGGCCACGCCTCCTCCGCGGGCCACGCCCCGCCTGGCGGCCGGGCGGCGCGGCGGTGCTCACCGTCCTCGTCGGTGCGGACGACCACGGGCGAGCTCTCGGGCCCCGGGCCCACCTCGGTGTGCGCGACGGCCGTGACGCGGTACTCCGTCCACTTGTGCAGCGCGTCCAGCAGGATCTGGGTGGCGGTCGGGGGGATGCCGTTCACCTCCCGCGGCTCCGGCGGCTCGGCGCCCAGCGGCCGGTAGCGGACGCTGTAGCCCACCAGGCGCCCGTTGTGCGTGTCCGGCGGCGGCGGGCGCCAACTTACCAGCACGGCCGTGGAGCGCACGCTGACGCACCGCACGTCCTGGGGGGGGCTGACGGCTCTGCGCGCGCGCGGGGCGGGCGGGAGAGAAAACAAAGAGGAAGATGGCAACGAACGAGGCGGCGGCGGCCGGGCGGCCGGCGGGAGCGGCGGGAGCGGCGGGAGCGGCGGGAGGGGCGGGCGGCGGGCTGGCCAAGAACGCGGCGCCCCCTGGCGGCGTGGCGAGGCCTCGCGGGCAAAGCGCCCGCCGCGAGCAGCGGCGAAAGCCCCGCGCGGCGCCGCCTCGCCCTCGCCAGGGGGCGGCAGAGCCCGCCGCGAGGCGCCGCGAGCGGCCGCCAAAGCCCCATCGGGCGCCTCCTGCGCGCCGGGCGCCGCGAGCAGCGACCCAAGCCCTGTTAGGCGCCTACTCTGTGCCGGGCCTCGCCCCGAGGAATGGCAACGGAGCCCATTCATTAGGCGCCTACTGTGTGCCAGGCACCATGAGTAGAAGCAAAAGCCCTCTTAGGCGCCTACTGTGTGCCAGGCACCATGAGCGGCAACAAAAGCCCTATTAGATGCCTACTATGTGCTGGGCCAAGGGGACCGGCAATAAGAGCCCATTATGAGGCGCCTACTATGTGCCGGGCACGATGCGTAGCAACAAAAGCCCTATTAGATGCCTTCTGTGTGCTGGGCCTTGCCGAGGGGAACAGCAGCAAGAGCCCACTTGTTAGGCCCCTACTATGTGCCAGGCACTATGAGTAGCAGCAGCAGCCCCATTAGGCACCCACTATGTGCCAGGCCTTGCCAAGGAGAACAGAAGAGCCTGCTTGTTAGGCCCCTACTATGTGCCAGGCACCGTGAGTAGCAGCAAAAGCCCTCTTAGGCACCTACTATGTGTCGGGCCTTGCCAAGGAGAATGGTAATAAGAGTCCGTTATTAGGCACCTACTATGTGCCAGGTACTATGAGTAGCAATAAAAGCCCTATTAGACACTTACAATGTGCCAGGCCTTGCCAAGGAGAAGGCAGTAAGAGCCCACTTGTTAGGCACCTACTATGTGCATAAGAGCCCACTTGTTAGGCACCTATGTGCCGGGCACTGTGAGTAGCAGCAAAAGCCGTTAGACACCTACTATGTGCCTGGCCTTGCAAAGGAGAATGGCAACAGCCCATTAGACACCTACTATGTGCCAGGCACCATGAGTAGCAGTCAAAGCCCTACTAGATACCTACTATATGCCGGACAATATGAGTAGCAGCAAAAGCTCTATTAGGCACCTACTATGTGCCAGGCCTTGCCAAGGAGAATGACAACAGAAGCCCATTATTAGGCACTTACTATGTGCCAGGCACCATGAGTAGCAGTAAAAGCCTATGAGGCACCTACTATGTGCCATGCACTTGCCAAGGAGAACGACAACAGAAGCCCATTTATTAGGCACCTACTATGTGCCAGGCCTTGCCAAGGAGAACAGCAATAAGAGCCCATTCATTTGGCACCTACTATGTACCAGGCTTCATGAGTATCAATAAAAACCCTACTAGGCACCTACTATGTGCCAGGCACTTGCCAAGGAGAACAGCAACAGAAGCCCATCATTAGGCACCTGCTGTGTGCCAGCACCATGAGTAGCAATAAAAGCCCTATATATTAGGCACCTACTATGTGCCAAACACTATAATGGAGGAGTATCAATAGGAGTCCATTTATTAGGCACCTACTGTGTGCCAGGCATTGTGCCAAGGAGAATGGCAATAGAAGGCCATTATTAGGCACCTGCTGTGTGCCAGGAAACACGAATAGCAATAAAAGTCTATTCTATTAGGCACCTACTATGTGCCAAGCACTATGATGGAGAGGTGCCAACAGAAGCCCATTAGGCACCTACTGTGTGCCAGGCACCATGCCAAGGAGAACAGCAACAGAAGCCCATTAAGCATCTATTTTGTGCCATGCACTTGCCAAGGGCTTTGTAGAATCATAAAAGTGTCTATTTTTTGAGCACCTACTATGTGCCAGGTTCCATGCCGAGGGTAATAGTAAGGAAGCCTCATTTATTAGGCACCTACTATGTGCCAGATGCTTGCCAAAGGCTTCACAGAATAACAGTGGCAACAGCATCTATTTGTTGAACACCTACTATGTGCCAGGCACTGTGCAAAGGAGACGAGAACCCCAATTATTGAGTGCCTACTGTGTGCCAGTCACTGTGTCAAGGAGAATGACAAGAGGTCCATTTATTAGGCACCTACTATGTGCCAGGCACTTGCCAAAGGCTTCATAGGATTAATGATAATCTATTGAACACCTACTGTGTGCAGGCACTGTGCCAAGGGGAAGAGCAATAGATGCAGTGTTTATTAGGCACCGACTATGTGCCAGGTACTAGGCCAAGGGCTTCATACAGTAATAGTTAATGCACTCGTTTGCTGGACACCAACTATGTGCCAAGACCTTCATACTATTTCATAATAAAATATGGCTAATTTTTTTAAAGGCAAAGGCATCTGTTCACTGAACGCCTGTGCTACCAGGGATCCAACAGTTTACTTCAACCAGGACCATCCCCTTGGCTTCCCTTGAAGAGAAGATAAGGCCCATGTCTTGAGCACCTACTGTGAGCCAGTCAGTGTGCCAAGGGCTTTGCTGAGTAACAATTAAAGTGCCTGTTTATCAGACGCCTCCTGGAGTCAGTATCAGGCTCAGGATTACACAGCCCATATTGAGCACCCACTGGGTACCTATCACAGTTCTGTTTTTAGTTCCTACTATGCACATGACACCATGCTAAGCCCATAACGGGTTAACAGCAAGTCTCATTTATGGAGCACCTACTCTGAACTGGGCATGGTAATAACCCCTAAAGATAAAAGTGGCAGTTACTGTTTATACAGCACCTACTGTGTGCCAGCACAGCGCCAATGGCTTTATCAGAAAACAAAAATAGCCCCCACATATTAAGCATCTACTATGTGCCAGGCACTGTGCGAGGGCTTGTTGAAAAACAGTTCCCCCCTACTTAAGCACCTACTATGTGCCAGGCACAGTACTGAGAGCCTCATAGAATGTGAAGAGTTCTCATTCCTTAGTTTTCTACTGTGTGCCACGCACTGGACAAAGGGCTTTACTGAATAACAGTAACGGCCTCTGATGCACTTTTTTTTTCAGGGTCTCACGCTGCTGTCCAGGCTGGAGTGCAATGGCATAGTCATGACCCACTGCAGCCTCAACTTCCTGGGCTCAGGTGATCCTCCCGCTTCAGCCTCCCAAGTAGCTGGGGTGAAAGGTGCACACCACCACGTCTGGCTGATTTTTAAATTTTTTTGTAGAGACAAGGTCTCGTTTTGTTGCCCAGGGTGGTCTCGAACTCCCGGCCTCAAGTGCTCCTCCTGCCTCGGCCTCCCAAAGTGCTGGGAATACAGGCGTGAAAGAAAGACCACGCCTGGACTGTTCCCTATATACGAAGTGCCTACTGTGTGCCACACACCGTGCTAAAGAACTGATATAAAAATGGTAACAGTGCTTGCTTCCTGCACACAGTATGCCAAGGGCTTTGCAGGTGATAACTGCATGTTCCGAGCAGAGTGTGCACCCAGCACTGGGTAGACCCTTCCGGATGACGGTAGTGTCCTTCTGAGCAGCTACGACGTGCCTAGCACTGGGCCACCCTCTTTATACCAAGTGCCACTTAGTGAGCACATACTGTATGCCAGGCATTGTGCCGTGAGGTCTGCAGAACAATAATCACAGCCCCATATTCTGGGCACCTACTGTGTGCCAGGGTGAGCTTGTTAGAAACTGCTAACAGCTTCCATTCACTGAATACCAGCGATGCCACCAGCACCATGCCAATCCATATTTTGGTTGATTGTTCTGGAGTCTACTGTCACCCAGGCTGGAGTCGTGACACGATCACAGCTTACTGCAGCCTCCACCTCTTGGGCTTGGGTGACTCACATCTCAGCCTCCCGAGAAGCTGGGACTACAGGTGCATGCCACCATGCCTGGCCCTTTTAAAAAAATTGTTTGTAGAGACAGAGGTCTCACTATTTTGACCAGGCTGGTCCCATATTTAAATTTAAAACAGCAGCTGCAATTATAGGGCACCTACTGTGTGCTAGGCGGCATGCTAACGGCTTTGTCGAATAACAGTGACCATGCCCGTGTATTGAGCACCTACTGTATGCAGAGGGCTTCATGGACCACCAGTAATGGTGTCCACATGCCGTGTGCCTGTTACAGCCTGGAGCTGGCTAAGGGCCGCTCTGCCCACGGGCTGAGGTGCCACGCTCAAGGCCTCTCTGCCCGCTGTGTCTCACTTCATCCCCACGCTCCTCAGGCGGTCGGAACAGCCACACCTCGGCCACGACCCAGGTGGGGAGGCCAGAATCCCAGCCTGCCTGCCACGAGTGGCGTGGAGACCGCGGCCAGCCCGTCCTGGAAGCTCTGCAGAGGTCACCTCTCTAAATCCCTCCGGAAACCCACAAGCGTGTCCTGTCTCACAGGTGAGCAAACAGAGCTCAGGAACAGCGAGCTGCCTGCCCAGGGGCACGTGGCAAGGGCGTGGCAGAGCCTGAAGTTTTGGTTTGAGTTGGAGTCTCACTCTGTCACCCAGGCTGGAGGGCGGCGGCACCATCACAGCTCAACACAGCTTCAACCTGGGCGCAGGGGCTCCTCCTGCCTCCTGCCTCAGCCTCCCAAGTACTGGGACCACAGGTGTGCGCCACTATGCCCGGCTACTTTTTTGGTTTTTCTGTAGAGACAGGGTTTGCTGTGTTGCCCAGGCTGGTCTCGACCCACCTCGGCTTCTCAACGTTCTGGGATGACAGGCGTGTGTCACCACGCCCAGCCACAGGATTTGAACCCAGACTTCACTTAGTCGTTTGTGGGCTGTCTCGACTTGAGGTGGGGAGTTCAGACCTCGGCCTGGGCCAGTGGGGACGGCTGCAGCCGACACTGCCACAGCTGCTCAGACTCCAGAATCAGCCTTGCGGGAGGGAAGCCAAGGGGCCACCGGCCTTGTCTACTCGCCATCACAGCAGCCTCGCTTGGCTTCTGAGAGTGCGTTTATTAAGCACTTACTATGTGCACCGCCTGGTGCTGGGACCTGGGACCTCAAGATGGGTCAGGGCCCCTGTCCTCAAGGGTGCCCGGCTGCCAGGGGCACCAGAGGCCGCCTCGGTCCTCCGCCAGAAGGACCCTTTGCCTCCACTGAGAGGGGAATGCCAGGGACCCCTCCTGCAAAACTAGTCGCAGGGCCCCTCCCCCACTTCTTGACCAGCCGCACCCCAACCAAAAGTGCCCGGGTGGGGGTGGAGGTGGGGGCCAGGCAGGAGTGGACACACCAACCAAGGAATGTGCCGGAAGGAATGGATTTGCTGAGAAAGGGGGAGAGGAAATAAAACCAAAACCACGATAAGATAAGCAACAACGGTGATGGGGATGGGATGATGATGAGAAAAACCGCAACAGAAGAAAGAAGGCGCCTTCCGGAAAACTCCCCGTCCGGTTACCTACCTTCCACTCTTCCACTGCTAACTTACAAGACTTTCTTACGAGGGAGGGAGCGGCCAAGTTACAAGGCCAGACCGGAGTCTCGGCGGGTCTCGGGATGCGAGCGGCCCCGGGCGGGCGCGCGCGGGGAGGAGTCCGGGAGACCCCCGGCTGAGCAGCCCGACTGCCACCTACCCTTGCGCCCAGCCCGGGGCGCCTGCAGCCCCCGGGAAACGCCTGGCCCTGAGTCTGTGCTGCCCCGCCCGGGGCCACGCGCATGCCCCCTGCACCCGCGCCCTGTCCTGGGCCGCCCCGAGGGTCACGTGGCTGGGTCGGAGACGCCTCCTGGCAGCCGCGGAGGCCGCCCCCTTCACAATCCGGCCCAACCTGCGTGGCATCAGGGGAGGGGACGGGATGGTGTGGCCGGGAGCGTGGACACGCATGGGAGGCGGCGTGCGGCGGTGGCACGTGGGAGTGGGTGGTGGCTGGCCGTGGGGCCCAGGGGGGCGGGCGGGGGGCACGCAGGGTGGGCCGTGTTTGTGAACCTGCTTGAGACCAGCATGTACTCACCTTGGGGCACCTCGGCCGGCCTCGCAGGTGGCCGCCCACGCCACGGGCCACCCTCACTGACTCCACCTCACAGACGCCCTGACGCCCTGGGGCTCGGGCCGGGGCAGGGGGACGGCTGTCTCCCGGCGGCTCAGACGCCTGGCCCGTGTGGCCCGGCCTGCGCCGGCGTCACCCGAGACGGACCCGAGACCCCGTGTGCACACACCCGGGGCTTGAAGGTTTGGGCATCACAGACGCTTCCAGAACAAGGCCTGGGGCGGCCACTGCTCGAGGCAGGGAGTCGCGACTGCTCGAGGCAGGGAGGCGGGGGGGAGGCACGAGGGGCCACGGCAGGAAGGCCACGCCAGCGGAGGCCACGCCGGGCTGGCAGTGCGTGGGGGGGAGAGGGAGGCGGCAGCAGGTGACATCCAGACCCCGGCTGGCCGCAGGCGGGACAGGCCTCAGAGGCCACTGTGGGTAGAAGCTGACTTGCTAGAACAGGGTGGCCGGGCGGGCACAGCAGAGAACTCCGGGGACCTGAGAGCCTGTGGGGCCCAGCACGCCCCTCTGGGACCTCCACCCGCTCTGGCCACGGGGGCCTCGTCCTGAGGTCTCAGGAGGCCTGGCCCTGCGTGGGGAGGCGGAAGGGCCTCGGGGGAGGGGCTCGCCCCTGCGCCCTCTGCCCGCGGGGAACAGTGGGCGCAAGTGTGACGCCGCCTCATGCACCTCATCCCTGCCCCTGAGACAGGGCAGGCAGCGGCCGTGCCCACAGCCCCAAGCAAGGTGGAAAGAGCAGAGACCGCGCGGCCGGCCACGGGGCTGGGGCCCGCCGGCCATGCGTCCTCTCCGCTGAGTCTCCACCGGGCACCCGCCCGGGGACACAGAGGACCCCGGGACAGCCTCACTGCCTGGGAAGCGAGGTACCCCCCACCCGAGGGCCTGGGGTCCCTGCGCCGAGGGCCGAGGACCAGCCGCGGTCCCCCCGCAGGGAAGGGCGGGTCCGCGAGACACCTACTGGACTGCAGCGTGCGCTGCCGCACCACCGAGGTGAAGGCGCCCAGGCCCTGCGGGGAGCGCGCCGCCAGGCGGAAGGCATACTCCGTGTTGGGCTTCAGGTCCTCCACCACGTAGGAGGTCGCCGGGTCGAAGGTCCTGCCCACCTGCGGGGGACACGGAGGTGAAGACAGAGGCGAGGGGCGGAGGGAGGGAGACAGGGAGACAAGGAGAGAGACAGAGAAAGACACAGAGAGACAGAGACAGAGAGAAAGAAAAACAGAGAGACAGAACGCGAGGGAGACAGAGACAAAGAAAGACAGAGAGACAGAGAGAAAGACAGACAGAGAGACAGAGAGCAAGGGAGACAGAAAGAGACAAAGAGAGACAGAGACAGAAAGAAAAACAGAGACACAGAGACAGGACGTGAGGGAGACAGAGACAAAGAAAAACAGAGACAGAGACAGAGATGAGACAGAGACAGAGAGACAGAGTGGCAAAGAGAGTCAGGAAGAGAGAGACAGAGAGAGAGGAGAGGGGAAGAGACAGAGGGAGACAGAGACACAGAGAGACAGAGAGAGGCAGAAACAGAGGGATAGAAAGAGGTGGAGACAGGGAGAAATGGTCAGATGTGGAGAGAGAAGCGGGTGAGCGGGACAGAGACGCTGCCCCCAGGGACGGGGCCTGGGCGGCGAGCAGCCGTGGCGAGCGGGCACGGTGCGGCTGGCCTCTCACCTCCCGGCCGTGGTCGCCTTCCCGGAAGAGCAGCTCGTAGCGCACGATACTCTCCTGCCGCGGCGGGCTCCAGGACAGCCCAATGCTGGTCTCCGACTTGGCCTCAGCCCGCAGGTTCATGGGCTGCCCGGGCACTGGGGAGACACAGGAATGGAGGGAGGGGCCGCCGCGTCTCGCCCGCCCCCAAGGACTGCTGCCCGGCTGCTTCTGGAACCTTCTCGGGACTCTCATCTCCCTGGGCCAGGCTGGAGGGCCGTGGCTCGATCGCAGCTCACCGTGGCTCCACCTCCTGGGCTCTGGCAATCCTCCCGCCTCAGCCTTCCGAGTGGCTGGGACTGCAGGCGTGTAGCACCATGCCCGGCTCATTTTTTGATTTCTGGTGGAGACGAGGTCTCACCGTGCTGCCCGGGTTGGCCTCCAACTCCTGACCTCAAGTAACCCTCCCCTGCCTCAGCCTCCCAGAGTGCTGGGATGACAGGGGTGAGCCGCCACGCCTAGCTTCCTCTACTTCCAGAGATGAGGTCTCACTATGTGGACCAGGTTGGTGCTGAACTCCCAGCCTCAAGCGATCTTCCAGCCTCGGCCTCCCAAAGTGCTGGGCTGACAGACATGAGCCACCACACCCCGCCCCATATATATGCACTTTTTCTGAGTTGGAGTCTCGCTCCGTCACCCAGACTGGAGTGCAGGGGCCGCTCCCGGCCCCCGCAGCCTCGACCTGCGGGTTCCGGCGATCCTCCCGCCTCAGCCTTCCGAGTAGCTGGAACTATAGGTGTGCGCTACCATGCTCGGCTGATTTTTGATTGATTGTAGAGATGAGGTCTCGCTGCCCAGGCGGGTCTCGAACCCGCGGGGTCAGGCCATCCACTCACCTCAGCCTCCCAAAGTGCGGGATGACGGGCCGAGCCACCGAGCCTGACTCCCGTGTCCGTGTTCTAAGAGGTGAGGTCTTGCTGGGCTGGTGTGATCCCCCTGCCTGGGCCCGAGTCCCGGGCCGCCGGCACACGACCCCCAGCAGTGCCCCCCGCCAAGGCTGCTCCGAGCGCTCTCGGCCCGCCCCGCGCCTCACCTCCCTGCTGCGTCTTGACCTGGATGGGGTCGGACAGCGGCCCGTCGCCCACGGAGGTGAAGGCCAGCACGCGCACGGTGTAGGTCTCGTCCTCCAGCAGGCTGCCGACCGTGGTGAGCAGGCTGTCGTCCACGTTGTGCTTCTGCCAGTTGCCCACGGGGTGCTCGGGCTCCATGGTGTAGTAGACGCGGTAGCCGCGGACCAGGCCGTTGGGCTCCACCGGCTCCTCCCACTGCACGATCATGGTGGTGGCGCTCAGCATGCGGGCCTGCACATTGCGCGGCGCGCTGGCCGGCGCCTGCTCGCCCGTGCGCGTCACCACCGCCTCACTGGGCGGGCCCTGGCCGATGGAGTTCACGGCCGACACCCAGATCTCGTACTCCGAGTTGGGGCTCAGGCCGCCGATGCTGTAGCGCGTGGTGGTGATGTCCTCCTTGATCTGGTACGGCCCGTCCTGGCTCTTGGACTTGTACTCGATGACGTAGTAGGAGACGGGGTCCGGGTTGCCCGAGTCCCACGTGACGGTGATGCTGGTGGCTGTGTTCTCCGTCACCACCGGGGTCCCGGGGGCCTTCGGGAGCGCTGCGGGCAGGAGGCGGGGTCACACGGGGTGGGGCGCCGCGGTGAGGGCCCCGAGGCCGTGTGGCTTTCGCCGCACGGCTGCCCTCTCCGGGTCTCGACTCAGAGGCCGGGGGCTGAAGTCGCCATCTCAGTATCAGCCGCTGCGTCGGCACACTCTAGCCCGTGGCCCCCAGCACCGGTTTTTTTGAGTTGGGGTCTCGCTCTGTTGCCCAGGCCGGAGTGGAGTGCAGTGGCACGATCGTGGCTACCACGGCCTCTACCTTCTGGGCTTAGGCAATCCTCCTGCCTCACCCTCCCAAGTAGCTGGAACTACAGGCACGCGCCACCACGCCCAGCCACTCTTATTTGTGTTTATTTTGTAGAGATGAGGTCTCGCTTATGTTGCCCAGGCCGGTCTCGAACTCCTGGCCTCAAGTGATCCTCCCACCCTAGCCTCCCAAACTGCTGGAATGACAGGTGTGAGCTACCATGGCTGGCCATTTTTGAATAAAGTTTTATTGGAAGGCAGCCATGATGACATATGGTCGGAGACAGCAGACACTCAATGGCCTGTAAAGCCAAAAATGTTCACTTCTTTAAGAACCATATGTGCTCTTTAAAAAAATATTTATTTTTTTAAAAATTGAGATAGTTCGAGACCCGCCTGGGCAACTTGGCGAGACCTCATCTCTACAATAAATCAAAAATCAGCCAGGCGTGGTAACACGCGCCTGTAGTTCCAGCTACTTGGAAGGCTGAGGCGGAGGGATCGCGGGAGCCCAGCAGGTCGAGGCTGCGGTGGCCGGGAGCGGCCACTGCCCTCCAGTCTGGGTGACAGAGTGAGACTCCAACTCAAAAAATTAAAAAAAAAAAAAGTTGAGACAGGGTCTTGCTTTGTGGCCCAGGCTGGTCTCAAACTCCTGGGCTCAAGTAGCCCTCTTCCATCTAGGCCTTCCCAAGTGCCAGAATCACAGGAGAGCACACCCGCACCCTGCCTGACTTACAACCAACAAAGATCTGCCCAGAGAACCGTCCTCTTCACGGCCACGCATGCTGGCCTCATGCTGGTGCCCGCAGGGGTCGCCCCCAGCCTCTGGCCCACGCCGAGTGGCCCGGCCCCAGCCCGCCCCCGCCCCAGCCCCCAGGCCCCGCTCACATTTCACCGTGATCTGGGCGACCGCCTCGATGACGCCCAGGCTGGACATGGCCACGCACGTGTAGTTGGCCGAGTCCTTGACGTCCGTGAGCTCCAGCACGTTCCGGCCCACGGGCATGTCATCCTCGGGCGTCAGGTCCTCGGAGCCCTGCATCCACTTGACGTAGGGCATGGGCGAGCCCACGGCCACGCAGGTGATGTTCACGTTGCCACCTGGCATGATCTCGTGGCTCATGGGCAGGATGGAGAAGCGGGGAGCCACGCGGCGGACTGGGGGCGCGGCAGGGGTGGGGGAGGGGAGGGCGGTGAAGCCGGGGGGAGGGGCGTGAGGGGGAGGCGGGGGTGGGCGGGGTGGGGGAGGGGCACGGAGAGAGGGAGAGGGGAGTGGGGGAGGGGTGTAGGAGATGGAGATGGGGAGGGTGGCAGGCGGGGCGGAGGGACAGAATGTGGGGGAGAAAAGACAGAAAAGCGGGAGGAAAGGAAGAAGGAAAGAAAGAAAAAAGGAAAAAAAGCGGAAAACGATTTAAATATAAACAGGGCTGTCTCTTTCCCCCCAACTGGTTTCCCCCCAAATGAAAATAAAACAAAAGAACCAAATTAAAAAGCAAATTCCAACACAAAGAACCAAAAGTCCAAAGGAGGCACTTCACAAACGAGGTATAGAGAGATACCGAGAACCGAGACAGGAAGCGTCATCTCACAGCACGGGGCTCGGACCAGAGGGCTGGTCACGCACAGAGAGACACAAAAATTTATCAGCGGTTTCTCATCTTTGCTGAGAAGTCTCGCTCGGGCCGCGGCCCCTCCGCTCTCGCCCCGAGGGTGCAGCCGCTCCGGGGAGTGCCGGGAGGGCTCTGGCAGGGCCTGGCCGCGGGTCGGGGCGGGGCGTGGGGGGCCGTGGACGGGGTGACTTCCCACCCATCCCTGTGCTCCGGGGACAAGGAGGTCCCGGGAGACTCCGGCCGGGGGACACTGGGTCTCGCCTCTCCCCCACCTCGGTCCCCTGGAGGGGGAAGCCCTGCCCACGCCCCCGGGGAGGGGGCCTCCAGGAAAAGATGAGAAACTCTAATGAAATTTTTGTGGTTTTTGGGTATAGAAACCCTTCTAAAAGCTTCTGTCGATCTGACAAGTTTCCATCGAGAGATGCAGCTCTAAATCACAGACATCATGCAAAAAAGGAGAGAGACAGAGAGGGGGGAAGACGGGAGAGACGGGGGGGGGGAGAGAAGGGAATGGGGGGGACAGGTGACGCCGGGTGGCCTGAGTTCCGGGACTCCCAGTGCTCACTCGTGGGAACCAGAGAGAGGACAGAAGATGAGGTGACAGAGAGAGAGAGAGAAGAGAGAGAGAGAGAATCAGAATCCAGGGACAGAGGGGGAGAGAGAGGGGGAGGGGCCCACTTCAATGCTGCATATTAACTCTAGCGGATGTGGCCCAATGGGACGGGTGTCACATTGTCACATCACAGGCCTGGCGGAATAATAAATAGGATATCAATAATAATAACAATAATCATAATCATAAACGAGGGAATGAACTTGAACGCTGAGGAAACAGGGACATGTTCTGTGCGTTTCTTGGGGGGCGTGCAGCCTTCCGGCCCCGTCTCAAAGACCATGAAGGCAGCAGGACGTGTTTCGGGGGGCTCCATTTTCGGAAGTCGGGGGGGTTCCAAGGTGGAGGCCCAGCCGCTGCCCGGGGGGCGTCTGGCTGCCAAGGGGGCCTGGTTGGTGGACCTAGATCCTTCCAGCTGGAGGGGGGCCCCTAGGCGCATCGGGGGGGGGACAGAGGAAGCCCCGGGGGGCACCCCGGCTGAGGGCGGGGGAGGGCCTCGGGATCCTGGCCCTACAGCCCGGAGGGCGGACGGAGGCGGGGGTCCCCACCCCACCCGCCCCGGGCGCTCACAGGGCGCTCACAGGGCACGGGGGTCTCAGCTGCTCTACCCTGTGGGGGCTGGAGGGGGGAGGGGGCGGCCCGTCGTGCCCACCCAGCCTCGGCTTCTAGTCGGGAATCCCAGCCCTGCCGCCCCCCGATCCGTGCGGGAGGCCGACGGCGGCGGGCAGCCCTTCGGAAAAGGAAGCCCCTCGAAGAGTCCAGACTCAGGCTGGAGACAGGATGGAGGGCGTGGCAGGGACCGGGGGTGGGGGCGTCTGGGGGGGGAGGGGGCATGCGGGCGGCCGGAGGGAGGGGTGAGGGGCCGAGAGGGGGTCGCTGGCCGGCCGGCCGGCCGGGCGGGCGGAGGGTGGGGACGTGGGGCGGGGACGGTCCGGACGTGGGCCAGGCCAGCGCCGGCATCACCGGGTGGGATGCCCGGGCTGCGTTGCCATGGAAACGGAACACGATGGGGGTGAGCGTGGCGGGAGCTCGTTATTCAGGGACAGAAAAAAACAGCATCGACGTCCAGAACAGAACCAGAAGAACAAATGAAAAAACAAAGCAAAGGGGGGGGGATAAAAAAAAAAAAAAAGAAAAAGAAAAAAAAAAACACCCTCTGAAACGAAACACAAACACCCAAGAGCAAGAAGGGAAACAAAACAAAACACAACCATGGAATGGGAGTGAGGCTGAAAATCGGGGTCTGAACGGGGAGGGCGGTGGCTTTCCCGGGCGTGCCCCCCCACCCGGGCAGAACACAGGAGGCGGCCCGCGGCCCGGTGCCGGGAGCCTGGGGGGCTCGGGGCGGCCACGGGGGCGGGGTCCTCCAGGGAAGGCCTCCCCCCCAGGGCTGGGGTTCTGGAGCTCAGGGCACCCGGCAAGACGACCCCGAGGCTTCGGGACCCCCCGAAACCCTCCAGCCGAAGGAGAGGAGCTGATGCGGCTCGGGAGGGCCCCCCAGCCTCGGGGGCCTCAGTTCCCTCGTCTGTAAAATGGAGGTGGCACACAGTAGGCGCTTAGCCCATGCACAGGGCTGGCCAAGTTACTTTCCAGCTGCCTAAGTGCAGGGAAGGTCGAACCGCTTCTCTGTCTGAAGGGAGCCTGGGGGTGAATTCTAGTAAAAATAAGCAAATAGGGAAGAGACGGACATGGCTGGGATTTCTGTGGAAGTCCATCTCGCCTTCTTGCCCCAACGGCTTTCAGAGGCAACGTCCCAAGGCTCATTCTGCTGAGGGAACCAAGAGGCTCAGGGGGGTGACAGGACTAGATGGAAACCACACAGCAAGGGGCTGGAGTGGCCAGAGCTCAGAGCCCGGACTGCCTGGTCCCGGCCTCTCTGATAAAGCACACCTTCTGTCGCCATGGGGAATAGCAGCCTGGGCCAGTTCCTGGCGGCTGGCTCTTCCAAACACGTGTCCTGACCCACTGGGGACACCAAAGGGGGCAAGTGTGCCCACCACCTGCACACGGCCCCACCAAATGAATGGTGGCTCATAACTGCCAGCAGATTAATATCCAGTAGCCATCATGATAAATGTCCAGAGGCCATCAGTAAAAGCCTCCTCCCGAGAACAACTGTTGGAACATCAAAGGGCGTGACATCTAGCCGTAGGATCTAAAGGTTAAGTGTCAGGCCATGTTCTCTCTTCTGAAAGGGGCAACATTTCATCTAAAAGACCCCGTTCACACTGGATCTTATCTTAAAATATCTTCCCTTATGGGTGTCACCATTTGGAAGGTATCTGACTTTTTTTAAGAAGTGGAGACAAGGGATGCACCTGGAATTTGGAAAACACTTGCTGTGCAGGGATGTCAACTGCAAGTCAGTCAAATGTGGGTGGGCGTTTGTCTACCACGGTTGTTTTAGTGCTCACCATCCCCAGCACGTCCAGCAGCCATCAGTTAAATGGACCTGCCGACAAGCTGTAAAGGTTTCTCTGCCGGCTAAGAAGTTCTGCCCACTCGCCTCCTCACCTCACCTGCGTCTGAGGGTGGGCGGTCGGGAGAGGGCTGGGGTTTGCCCCGCGTCGATGGGGGACCGGAGGTCCCCGGGGGCCCTGTCAGGGGCGGGGGCCGACGCTGTGTTCTGCCTGGTTTGGTGCTGACACCCACCCACGTCCTCTTTCCACCCCCAGCTGCAGGCTTGAGGTGCGGGTTAGAAAGTGAGGTGGGCGCGGGGCCCACGGGACGGAGCGGCCCCGCGGAAGCCCCGCCCCCGGTTACCGACCTGAATGGAGGGTCCAGGCGGGTTATAAGGGGACCACACCAGCCTTAGGTCCTCCGCTCGCTCCGGCTGGCTCTGCTTTCCAGCTCTTCTCGTCACCGAGTAGCCGGGGGTCCCAGCGGGGAGACCCGCGTGGGCGAGGGAGTCGGGAGGGTGGGCGGCGGGGGGTGGGCCGAGAGGGGGTGGTCGCTTCAAACCCCGATTCACATGGAGGAAACAACTCAAAACCGTCAAAGCAGCCAGGAGACGGCCCCTCCCCCAGGCGGGAAGAGGCAGAAACTCAAAAACCAAAACGGGGCCGGAGGGGGCGGGGGAGGGGCGGGGGGGAGGGGAGGGCGACTCGAAGGTGAGGTGACCTGGCTGAAGCCCTGGGTAGGGAACCCCCCAGTGTCAGACGTCTCAACAGTTCAGCAAGCCGCAGCCCCGAGGGTGGGGTGGGGGCGCTCTGCTGGGCATTTTGGGGTGAGAGAAGGTGCCAGAAGCTTCTCCAAACTCCAAAATGGAATACGCGGGCGGGGAGGGGGATGCCAGGAAGGGGTGCAGCCTGGGGGGGTGGTCAAGCTTAGATTACACCTGTCAGGGGGGAGGGAGGGGCTGGAGTCCCGGCCCGTGCCCGTGTCCTGTCTCCCCACGCCCTGGAGCCTCTGAGTCCCAGACCGTGGCCTCGTGGGGGTGGACACCGCCCCTCGGCCTGCCTGTGCGTCCCCCCCCACGGCCGTCCCCGCCATCTCCCCTCGCCACCAGCTCCCTTGGCCATCAAGACAGCGTGCACGGCCCAGAGGGACCTGGCTGGGACCCCGGCCCAGCGGCCTTGGCGGGCGGTTGGCATTTTGAGCCCGTGTCTGGCTACGCTCGAGAGGGGTGGGCGTTTTTGGTACCCCCGTTTCGTGCCCCTCCCCACTCTTGCCAATCCGTGGACTTCCCTCCCCCGCCCTCGCTGCGGCCGCCGGAGACGCGGGGCTTTCCCGTGACAAGGTGTAATCTAATGATGTTCCCCTCACAGCCCCCCGACAGAGGAAACAGCAATGCAAGGGGGTGAGACAGGCAGCAGGCGAGGGGTTCAGAGCTCAGTGTTCCTGCGCGGGCCCCTCCTGGCCGCCCGCCTCCCCGAGCCCCCGGGGTCAGGCTGGGGCGGAGGGTCTGGGTCTGGCCTGTCGCTGCCTGCCGGGGCGGAGTCAGGGCCTCGTCTGGGGGAGGGGTGAGGCCGGGTGAGGCCAGCGGGCACCAGGGGGCACGCAGCAGGGCAGGGGCATCCCGCGCCTGAGATCTGAGCCTGCCCCCGCAGAGGTCAGGGGACCACCCAGAGCTCACCTCCACCCATCCTAGGGCTTGGGTGCTGGGAACTCAGTTTTTAAAACAACGTGTCCCCCGAAATTGCACGCTCTGCCTCGATCTGAAAAGGCCCAGAAACGGGTCACAAATGGGTTCTGAAGACCTGGAAGTTAGGGCAGCGTAGACCTCGCTGGTGACGGGCATAAGTCCTGTTTTCTTGTCATGGCTCACTGCAGCCTCTAGCTCCTGGGCTCAGGCGATCCTCCCGCCTCAGCCTCCCAAAGTGCTGGGATCACAGGCGTGAGCCACCACGCCTGGCCAAGTCCTGGCTTTTTGGCTCAGCACTTGAGATTTGCATTAAATTATTCCAGTCCCACTGGCCTCTCCTGAAACCTTGGCGATGTCCTAAGTCCCTTCAAGGCAGAAAGTTCTCCCTGATGCTTCCAGCCTGTCTGGAATTCCCATGGCACCAGGTGGCTGGCACGCCCTTTAACTGGGTCCTGTGCACCAGGGTTCAATAATGCAATGTTGTTAGGCTGGGTGGCAGAAAGACACCACCTCAGCCACCAGCCCACACCTTAAAAGCTTAGTTTTAAGGTGCTGTTTTTTTCCTTTGAGCTAGGGTTTCACTCTGTCACCCAGGCTGGAGTGCAGTGACACACTCACGGTCACCGCAGCCTCGAGCTGCTGGGCTCGGGCGATCCTTCTGCCCCAGCCTCCCGAGTAGCCGAAACTACAGGCATGCGCCTCCACACCAGCTAATTTTTTTTTTAATGGTAGAGACAGACGAGGTCTCGCCAAGTTGCCCAGGCTGGTCTCAAACCCCTGGGCTCAGGCGATCCGCTTGTCTCTGCCTCCCAAAGTTCTGGGATGACAGGCGTGAGCCACCACGCCCGGCCAAAAGTTGACAGCTTTGAAGAGACGGAAAAGAAAATGAACAGCCAGGGAGAACATAACCTGATGATCTTCCCACCTTGTCAGAGCCCCAGCAGGACCTTCCCCGGGGGAGTCCTGGGGTCGGGGGCGGGGGGGACGGGAGGAGAGAGCCAGCATGTGGATTAAAACTCAGGCCTCATTTCGCCTTTGCAGCCCAGAGATCAATTTCAGGAGGGAAGGGGCCAGTCTGAGCGTCCCGTCTCCCCGCACTCCTGGATTCAGCAGAGGCTGGAGACCTCGGGGACCAGAAGACCGAGGTAGGGTGGGAGTTTCTGGCAGTCAGCTCCTGGGCCGGCCGCTCTGGCTATGATGTAAACCTTAGAGTGGCTGCAATGTGTAACACTTGCAGCTTTTAGAACAGAACAGGCGGCTCTCTGTCTGTCTCTCTGTCTCTCTGTCTCTGTCTCTCTCTCTCTCTCTCTCTCTCTCTCTCTCTCTCTCTCTCTCTCCTCTCCTTCTGTGGCCACTGACCTTCCCAGGGAGGAGGCTGAGAGGGAAAATGAAGCCTGCAGCTCCCGGGGGGCCAAGGATCTCAGAAAAGCTGCAGCCGAAAACGAGGTCTGAGCGAATGAGTGAGCCTCTGCCCTGCAATTCTTTTCCAGACCAGTTTGGCACAGGCCACCTTATTCAGACAGAGGCATGTAACAGGGAAACCGAGGCTCCCAAGGACAGGAAGTGATCTGAGTATCTTCCTTTCCCGTTTTTTGGGGGCAGGGTCAGGATTTCACTCTGCTGCCCAGGCTGGAGTGCAGGGGCATGATCACGGCTCACCACAGCCTCAGCCTCCTATGCTCAGCTGCTCCCCCAACGTCACTCTCCCAAGCAGCTGGGACGGCAGGTGTGTGCCACCACGCCTGGCTAATTTGCTGATTTATCTTTTGTGGAGACGAAGTCTGGCGATGTTGCCCAGGCTGGTCCTGAACTCCTGGGCTCAACAATCCTCCCGCCTCAGCCTCCCCCAGTGCCGGGATTACGGGCATGAGCTACCACGTCTGCCCCTACACAACTTTTTATGTCCCATGCGTAGAGCATCTGACAGGTGTCAGCTCAATGGAATCCTCCCAGCGACACTGTGACCCAGGGATTATGGTCTCCATCATTCAGATGCGGGAATGGGACCCCAAGCTGTCAAGGAACCAACGGCCACACAGCCAGGGAGGGGCACACGGGCAGGACTGGAACTGGAGTCTGCCAGAGTCCAGAGTCTGAGCTCTCACCACTAGCCTGCACTGTCCCAAACGTCCAAGTGGTCTTCAGACACCCTCAGCCCACTCGGCTCCCACTTACTGGGACCTAGCTTGGGTGAGGGGCTGGGAGACCCTGTGCCCCGTCTCCTGGCCCGAGGGCCAGCCAACAGCTCTCATGCGGGATTAGTGGGGAGACACCAGGGAGGACTCCCTCCTCACTGCCTCTGAAGTCATGTTGCCGACCTGACCTGGATTTAACAACGGGAGTTTAGGGAAGGGGGGTGGGGGGCAAAGGGGAAGAAGGTGACCCCACACAGGCCAGACTCCGCCCCCAACCAGCATCTAAATCGGGCAGTTGGCTGGGGTCAGTGGTTAAAAATCTAAATGGAGATTTGATCAGGGGCTGGTTTTCATTTGGGGCCGGGCCGGGACACTCAAGGGCTTGCCTGTTCCTGGGGAGGAAGCAGAGGGGGGTGGGCATCTCAGGAAGTTTGCAAGAGTGAGAGACACACAGTGGGGGGGGAGAGAGAGAGAGAGAGACAGAGAGAGGGAGAGATGCAGAGGGAGAGTTGGGGAGGCAGAGAGAGCAGGGGAGAGGCTGTGTCCAAGGTTCCCCTGGGTTTCCTCCCGAATTCCACAGCTCTGATGCTCAGGGACTCAGAAAGTGACCATGTGGCGGTGTTGGACCAAAGACGCCCGTGGCTGAGGGGATGGGGGAGCAGCCAGCGTCGCCTGGGAGGCGGAGGCGTAGTCCTCCGGGCCTGAGAGCTGGCCAAGCGTTACTTCCAAAGTCTGTTGTGCTATATTTTCTAATGGGCTTGTGCCCAGCCAGAATGCACCCAGTCATCACAGCAGCTGCCACCCTGAACGCTGACTACGTACTAAGTAGGCACTGCCCTGGGAGGACGGTGCTGTTATCCCCCCGCCCATTTAAAGTCGGCCGCTCTCCGTATTTGGACACATCGCTAAACTGAACGAGAACTCAGAACGCTGGTGCACATTCGGCTGTGCTGCAAACTTGCTTTTTGGGTTGTTTGGGAGGGTGGGGGTCGTCTCACGGAGGCAGAAGGATGGGACCAGAACTGCTTGGGCCTCCCTCCAGCATGGCTGGACCAGAGGGGCCGGCTGGTGAGGTCAGGAAAGCCAGGCTCTGGCCTCCTCCCGTCCATCTGTGCCACCTCCCTCGAGCCCCCTGCAGCCCTGAGGTCACTTTCTGCCCCAGCATCCTAGCTGCGGGACTCCTCCCGCCCTGCCGGATGGTAGTTGGGACAGGAACACTGGCTTTTAAGTCACAATGCGTTTGAGAGCAACCACACGACAGCTCAGCCCAAGACACTGAAACCAAACAGCACAGAAACGAGACAGAACCCAAGACGAGTCGCTTTGGGGGGGCGGGGAGGGGACCAGGTGAAGGGGATGGGGGAGGGGGAAAAACAACGAACCAATCAATTTTCACCCCCAAAACGGAAAAAAAAAAAAGAAAAGAAAAGAAAAAAGAAAAGAAAGAAAAACAAAAAGAAAACCAAAAGAGAAAAAACGGAACAGAAGACGAGAAAACACTCTAACAGAAGGCGCTGGGAATTCACCAAACCAAACCGACAAGAGAGACATGCAGAGAAATCAGTACATTCTCCCAGCATGCATCAGGCCCAAGTTACCATGACGACGAGGAGTGCAAGACCGTAGCAACGACATTACCCACGGATGCAGAGGCTACCACAGTGCAAGCATCGCATGTGTGCGGCCGGCCCTGGGCCGGGCTGGGCGCGGCTGAGATTTTCGTGTCTTTCTGGGTTTTGCTCTCGCTTGGCGGGTTTTTTTTTTAATTTTTGGTTTTGTTTTGTGCTTATTTTTCACATTCCGTCTTTTTTGTGGATTTGGTGTTCATTTTTCTATTTTTTTTTTGTCCGTGTGCGTGTCAGCGTGTGTCCGTGTGGTGTCTGGGAGTGTTTCGTGTGTGTGCGTGTCATCTTTCGGAATGTAAAAATGTGGGTAAAGAAAGTAAAAAAGAAAAAAACACACCAACCTTCTCGAAGCTCTGAGGGATGTAAAGGGGGTTTGATGCGGAACACAATGACATGGGAAGAAGAGAAAAAATAGGGGAGATACAGAGAGTAAAAAGAGGACTTCCCAAGGCTAACAGCTGCAATACGTTTTGTTGCTTTTTTTTCTTTAAACCAAAAAAAAAATTAAAATTAAAAAATAAAAAGAACAGCAACGACCTCTTTCTTTTCCTTCCCTTTCCTCCGCGCTGCCCTGGACACACAAGAGCTACACTCGCCCTTCTGGATTCTTTCCTGCATTCGATTTCAGAGCGCCGGGGTCCCAGGCAAGATTGGGAGGCCGGACCCCGTCCCCTCGACGCCCCGGGAGGGAGGCTTGTGCCGGGAACCCCGCCTCCAGGGGGCTGAGGACACACGGACGTCCCCTCCCCTCCTGCACCCTTCCTAGAAGCCCCGCCCCTCCCCACTCCACCCGCGCTGGCCACGGCCACGTGCTCTGCCGAGCCCTGCTGGCCCGCGAATGCCCATCCCGGTGTCGGCAGAGTGGGCTCGTGGGGCGGAGGCCAGCTGGCCGGAGTCACAACCGCGTTACAACTCACCGGAGGTGCCAGGACGGCAGATCGGACGTGCCCCCGCCCGCCCACCCCCCATCCCGTCCCCTCCCCTCCGTGGGGCCTCCTCCTCAGAGACAAGAGGTGCAACCCAAGGCCTAGGACCAGGGGTGGCCTGGGGGCCAGTGGGAGCCATGGCTGGTGCTGGGGACGGAGGGGCGAGTGTGGGTCTGTGGGTGGGGAGGAGCCGAGCCGGCTTCCCGGGAAAGCTGAGGCTCAGAGAGGATGTGAGGGAGTCAATTATGCCGAGCCCGTCGGGGCAGCCCTGGGGCTGAGTGGGGCCCGTGTCCCGGAAGCTGTTTATACGAGTCTGATCAGAAACAGCCAATCGGGGGTGGGAAGGGGAAGGGGGGGAGGAGGAGGAGGAGGGAAACTGCGACTTCTGGAAGGACCGCAGAGCCACCACAGAGACGGGAGGAGGCATCAGGGCCAGGAAGCCCCCGCATCTGAGGCAGCACCGAGGGGCCCAGAGGAAGGGGCTTTCTCGGGGCAGGGGTGGGGTGCGGGCCAGGCCCCCACGCTCAGGCGTGCCTGAGCGGGGTCGGGAGCCCCGAGTGGCCGGCTGGGCGGGGTGCCATGCCCGCCCAGGCCGGCCAGGACCGCCAGACCCCAGGGTGCGTGTGCCGCCGTGCCCCCCGCCCCGCGGCCTGAACTGTCCCTCCCTGGGGGTCGTGAGGAAGAGACCGAAAGCGCCCGGCTCGGGACGGCCAGGGGAGCGGGACGGGCCGGCGGCGGCCTCGAAGGCCCCTCCCCAACTCCTGGACAGGACGGAGAGGAAGCGGGAGCCAGAGGCCACAGAGTCGGGAGAAGCGAAAGCGCACGACACGGGAGGCACGACACACCACAGAAGCCGACCGGGCGGGCGGGCTGAGGCCTGCAGGCTCCCCCGGCCCCGTGGGCCCAAGACTGACCCCCGCCCTGCCCCCTGCCCCCCCCCCACTGCCACCCCGGGTCCTGCGGCCCGCGGGGCGCCCGTCGCGAGGCCCGGGGTCGGGTCGGGACGGTGGAAGCTGTCCCACTTTACAGCCAGGAAAACCGAGGTCTGGAGAGGTCCCGCCGCGACCGGGAAGGGGCTTTCCTGCTGGGGTCTGCGGGAGGCGGGGGAGCCGGGAGGCAGTGAGCCCAGGGGGAGGGGGCGGACGGGGGTCCCTGCCTCGGACCTGGGCGCGGCCTCCCTACCTCGCACGTAGAGGTTGGCAGGCGAGGAGTAGCGCACGCCGGCGCTGTTGGTGGCCACGCACTCGTACTTGCCCTGGTCGGTCTCCTCGCTGCTTTCGATCTGAAGGGCCCCTGTGGGGAGACGAGAAGGTTCGGCCCATCAGGCGGGGCCCGGGGTGGCCGGCCCCTGGAGAGCCGCCCAGCGGTGCCTGGGCCAGAGGGACGGAGCAGCGGGGGAGCCGAACGCTCAGCTCGGCCAGGGCTCGGAGACCCCGCCGAGTCTAGCCCCCCGGTGGCTGGGACGTGCCGGGTTCCCAGGTGAGTCCCCCAGGCTCGCTGGGAGAAGCCTGCGGTTAAGGCGGCCGGTGCGTCTCGAGTGGCCATCAAGGTGGGTGACAGGCTGGGGGGGCACCGTGGGAGGCGCCCGAGAAGACCCGGAGTGACGCCCCTCAGGCCCAGAGGAGAGGGTGGGTTGGCACCCACAACTCCCAGCCAGGGACCCGAGGGGACCCCACAAGGAATGTGACGATTCAGGAACCAGTGCCCATGAGTCGAGGAACATGGGTCTGGGACCCTCAAGAGTGCTTGAAATCACAGGCCTCAAGGCCTGCGGTGGCCGCCAATGCCTGGCGCTAGGCTGTGCTTCTGCATGGGTATCTGGAAGCTCAGGATCGGGCTACACCCCACAACTGCTGAGGAGAGGGGCGCTGAGGCCAACAGACATCGAGTGTGTTTGAAATCACAGACCTAGATCCAAGCCTTCTGGGCAGGAAACAAAGCGAAGAGGAGGAAGAATCTCCCCGGGCATTTGAGAGAGAGAGGGTAAGTCTGAATGCACCTGCCTGGGTTTAAAGCCACAGGCCTGGATTCAATATTCAGGGCATAAACTTCCTCACGTGTGTCTGAAATTGGGGTCCTAGACCCAACTCCATGGTGCTCATAGGTACATGAGCATTACATTAAAATTTCAAGAGTGTTTGAAATCAGAGGTCTGATTGGAAGTCTCTTGTACATGCAAGTACTTAAGGCTTGAATGCCCCCAGTGCGCTTCCAATCACCAGCCTGGATCAAAAACTTAGGTGGTCATGAGTGAATATCGAGAAGAGACTGACATGATCAAGCCTCTTTAAAATCACAGACCCAAACCCAAGGTCTTGGTGGCCCTGAGGATGTGAAACTCGGGCTGATTTCCTCTCAGTGTGTTTGAACTCACAGGGCCAGATCAAAGACATCACTTCCCGTGAACATAAAAAAATGACTGAACCTTCCTAGGAATATTCAAAATCCCAGGCCTCAGTAAAATGGGGCCAAGATCTCCCCAAGGAGATCTGAAACCACAAGCCCAGAACAAGCCCTCATTTTCACAAACAAAGGAAGCTGAGTATGTTTTAAATTACAGGCCCGATAAAAACTTGAGTGCTCACGTGAAAAATAAAATAAAAAATAATGGCCGGGGTTGGTGCTCAGCCTGTCATTCCAGCACTTTGGGAGGCCGAGGTGAGTGGATGGCCTGAGCCCGTGGGTTCGAGACCAGCCCGGGCAACTCGGTGAGATCTTGTCTCTACAATTAAAAAAAAAAGAATTAGCCGGGCTCGGTGGCTCAGCCTGTAATCCCGCGCCTTGGGAGGCTGAGGTGAGTGGATTGGCTGAGCCTGAGAGTTCGAGACCCACCTGGGCGGTGGGACCTCATCTCTACAATAAAACAAAAAATCAGCCGGGCGTGGTAGCGCGTGCCTGTAATTCCGGCTACTTGGAAGGCTGAGGTGGAAGGATCGCTGGAGCCCGGCAGGTTGAGGCTGCGGTGGCCAGCTGGCAGCGGCCACTACACTCCAGTCTGGGCAACAGAGTGAGACTCCAACTCAAAAAAAAAAAAAAAAAAAAATTGCCAGGTGTGATGGCATGTGCCTGTAGTCCCGGCTACTTGGAAGGTTGAGATGGAAGGATCGCCGGAGCCCAGCAGGTTGACGCTGGGGTGGCTGTGAGCCTGCCACTGCACTCCAGCCTGGGTGACAGAGTGAGACTCCAACTCAAAAAAAAAAAGGAGGCTAAAGATTCCACAAGTATGTTTGACTCACAGATCCGGACCCAAGTGAGTAAACGAAGACCCTCATGTGAGTTTGAATTACAGGCTTGGATCAGAGCCCGTGGCGCCAGGAGTCCCAAATCCAAGCTATGCCCCGGGCTGTGTCTGTGGTCATCCTGCAGAAGCGAACGGACCCACAGACTGGGAGGTCCTCTCTGGGGGCCACGGAGGGGACCCTCCTTGCTCTCCCCTGTCCTCAAGGTTCTGGGGAAGCAGGCTGCGTCTCATGCTCTGGAGGCCCAGAGAAGGCAGGGAGCTGCTCTTGGTCACACAGCACTTTGGAGCAGAGCGGGCTTCTCCCCAGGGCTCCCACTCAGGCCCGCTCGGGTCCCCCCCAGCTCCGGAGGGGGGCTGGCAGGGGGCAGAGTGAGCCCTGGCCTTGGTGGATGCCCGTCTCCGTGTTTCCCCGGGCTGGGTCCCCGGAGGTCAGAGACAGCCGCAGAGCCAGACTGCCCCTCTGCAGCTCAGTCTACAGACGGCAAAACCACGCAGGGTCCGGCTCCAGGCCGGCATGCGAGGCCACGCCCTTCCTGGGGAGGAGAGAGCCCGGCCCCCACAGCCAGGTGACCTGAAGAGCCCCTGCGGCCACAGAGAGAGACGCAGACGCAGAGACGGGACAGACACCGGGCGGGAGGCGAGGGGGACACGTGTAGGGCGCCTGCGGGGAGAGAATGCGGTGGGTGGGCGAGAGGGGGAGCGCCTCTTACCTCGGATCGGAGTGCTTTCTGTAAGGGAAGCAGAGAGAGTCAGGTGAATGTCACGAGGCGGCCGTGGGGGCCGGGGAGCCCCGGGGGGCTGGGACGGGCCACGAGCCAGGCCTGTCCACTCTGTCCCAGGATGCTGCAGGCCGGCCCTGGGCCTGCGCCCCGTGGGCTCTGCTGGGGACAGTCGCCTAGGAGTGGGCGGGTCTGAGGGCTTGCCAAGCAGGAGGGCTTCCTGGAGGAGGCAGCAATCTTGGGGCGCGGAGGAGTGTGAGTCCTCTCTGGACGGGCCAGGGGGCGTCTCTCTGCCTGGGGAGGGCTGTGGGTCTGGCCTGGCCCTCTGGCGGCCTCCCCTTGGGCCCTCTCTGTCCTTCTCGGGACTGGGAGAGGCAGCAGCACAGAGGGGTCTCGGGTGAGGGACGGGGCGGGAGGGGTTAGTGTCCCCAGCCGGGCGTTGGGCAGAAAGGGAGGCGGCCCAGGGCACGGGCCGGGTGGGGCGGGGGCAGGGCGGAGGGAGGCCCTGAAGCCTCCCCGCCTTCCAGAAGGAAAAGAGGAAAGAAACAGGGTCTGGGGTCCACCCAGGACCGGGCAGGACGAGGCGGCCACGCTGGAACCTCGGCCCAGCTCGCAGCCAGGCACCCACGCCTCCTACGGCCGAGGCTGGGGCTCACCCGCGACGTCCAGGCCAGAGGGGCTGCAGGAGCGTCCACAGGCCTGAAGACAGCCTGCTCCCTCGGCGCGGCCCGGCCCGGGACAGACGGGCGCTGGGGCCCCTGGAAACTCCGGGGAGAAGGGGCGGCAATGAGCCCCACGCGGCCCCTCCCAGGCTGGGGGCTTTGGGCTGAACCCGAAGGCCGCCATGCCGCCCCTTCAGGCGTCCTCAGCCCCGAGAGGCCGCTCGGCCTGCACGGGATCCAGAGGGGCTGGCCTGAGACGCAGGCAGGAAGCCGGCCTGGCGGAGACCCGGGGCGGCCCTGGCTCAAACCGGGCGGAGGCCAGAGACGGGGAACGGGCCTCCCCAGGGGCCAGGTCGCGGGGGGCCCCTCTACGGAGCAGGAAGGACGGGTCTCTCGGGTGTGAAAGGTAGCTCAGGCCGGGGGCGGTGGCTCGTGCCTGTCATTCAAGCACTTTGGGGGGCAAGAGGGGAGCTTGAGCCCAGGAATGTGAGGCCAGCCTGGGCAACACAGTGAGACCCCATCTCTCGCTTAAAAATTTAAAAATTAGCTAAGCACTGCAGGGCAAGCCGGTAGTCCAGCTACTCGGGCGGCTGAAAGCAGGATTGCCTGAGCCCAGGAGGTCGAGGCTGCAGTGAGCCGTGACTGTGCCACTGCACTCCTGCCCGGGCTATGGAGGGAGACCCCAAACTCAAAAAGTAATAACAACAAGAACGGCCATTCCGCTTCTCACCCTGAAGGGGATGAGAAGGGTAAGGATCAGTCGCTCCTGCTTTAGTAAGAAATAGCCCAGCAACTGGTTTCTGGGATTCGGGCTGAGCCCTGGGAAGGTGGGTGCTAAATGCCCCGCGCCAGCCAGGATGGAACGTTCTCTGCCACCTGGGGTTCCTACCCCAAAGCCTCTGTAAGGAAATTGTCTTCCCGCAGGGCTAAGGTCCAGGATGGCGGTGGGGGCTCTGTCGGGTGTGAAGACCCCCCCCGGGGGCCTGTCTTTTTCCTCTTTTCCTCCTGGGGTCTCAGCCCACCAGCGCCCGGCTGGGGAGGGCTGGGCGGCCTGGGGGAGGGGCAGGCGTTAGTAAACATGCCACACAGAGTGGGTCACAGTTACTGTCACGTGGCTGTTAGTCCAGGGGCAGGGGCGGGGGCGTGGAGGGGGAGGGGCGTTAGTGGCGGACGTGGCGAAGAAGTCAGACTTACCAAAGGTTTCTGAAGGTTTACACAGAGGGGCAAGAAAAGAGAACAGGCACGTTAAGGGGGCCCTCGGAGGCTGGGGCCCGTGGGGCGGGGGCCGGAGGGACAAGGAGGTTGGGTCGGGGGGAGGAAGCCACCGGTGGCCGGGCGTGGCGGCTTACGGCGGCCACCGGCACTCGGGGAGGCCGAGGCGGGAGGATCGCTGAAGGCCGGTAGTTTGAGACCAGCCTGGGTAGTATAGCAAGATCTCATTTCTACGTCTAAAAATTAAAAGACAAGCCAGGCATGGAGGTGCACGCCTGTACTCCCGGCTACTCGGGAGGCTGAGGCAGGAGGATCGCCCGAGTCCGGGAGGCTGAGGCGGCGGCGAGCTGCGATCGTGCCACTGCACTCCAGCCTGGGCCACAGAGCCAGACCCCGACTCTCGACTAAGGTTGAAAAAGCAAAGCAGCTGACGTCGGTCGCACATGCCCGGCATTCTGCTGGGGACGTCCGGGGACGCCGGCCCGCAGGCCGCTGGAGCGGACAGAGGCGCGTTGGGACGCGGAGCTGGGGCTGGCCCGGGGAGCTCCAGCCCCTCAGGCACGCGTCCTCTGCGGGAGGCCTCCGAGGCGGGGGTCGAGGCAGACGGCGGCCTCCCAGACCTCCAAAGCGTCCTCGGAGGGGTGGGGGCCCCCTTCCCGGCGAGGCTCCGTCTCCAGAGAGGACACCAGCCTGCACGTCCGCCCTCTCCAGGGCTGGGCTTTGTGGAGGGCAGAGGACGGGCCCTGGGCACTCTGGGGCCAGGACGGGCAGGCGTGGGCGGGCCGGGGCCTCGAGGAGGGGACAGGGGCACAGGTGAGGGAAGGACTCCAGCAGGGCCGGACAACACACAGACCGGGACACGGACACGCACACGTGTGCCAACACGCGTGCTCACAGCACACTGGGACACGCAGGAGGACACACGGACACCCCCCCCACGGGCTCCCCGCCCCGTGCACGTGTGTGGGAGGGGCGGTCATGTGGGCGCACGCGAGGCCGAGAGGCCCGTGGTCGGGCTGTGGGGGGCGCGCACCTGCGCCCACGCACGGGCAGCGGCCCAGGGCGGCGCGGGGAGCCCAGACGTGCACACGCAGACGCTGAGGAGCGGGGGACAACAGGCACGCGCACACGCAGCCCCCCGCACAGATGGACACACAGATGGCCGCGTGGGTCTGCTGCCGAGACACCTGGCCGGGCTGGCCGAGGGCCGGAGTCTGTCCCGAGGTCTCCCTCGTGCCGGGGCAGGAACAGACAGGCTAGAGCAGCTTGGACCTGCACCTCCGCCCTCGGCCTGCCCCGTCCAGCTCAGCCTTGGAGACACTCTGCCCCTGCAGCCTTCTATGGCTCCCGCCACCCCACCTGTCTGCAGCTCACTCTGTCTCCCCCATACACCTGCCAAGCCTATGACGTCCCCTCTACCTCACCCATCTGCGAGCTCCTCACCGGACATGCCCACGGCTTTTGCACAGAGGAGCTCAGCCCAGGGCAGTGGCGCACGCCTGTAATCCCAGAGCTGTGGGAGGCTAGGAGGGACAATCGCCTGGGCCCAGGGAGGCCAAGGCTGCAACGAGTGGTGAACGTGCCACTGAACTCCGGCCTGAGTGACAGAGCGAGACCCCGACTCTCAAAGAAATATTTATGAAAATGAAGATGCTCTCCCTCTGCCACCTCCCACACCTCCCCAGTACACTCACTGAAGACGGCCTCCCCTCGCTGCCCTCCCTGGCTTGCCTCCACCTGTCTGTCCCCCATGGCCTCAGCCCTGAGACCCACCCTCCTCGGGGACTTTCTGTCACCCGGGACATCAGTGACCGTGACGACCCCACGGCCTGAGTGGCTTCCGCCCTTGTGCGTGTCTGGGCCCGTCTCCACTGGTCAGGCCCCAAAGGGCGCCCCATCGCCGTCCATGGCTCCCCAGCGCCCCGCCCACCTGTGCCCACCGCGTTCTCCCTGGTGCAGCCGTGAAGACGTTCCCTGCGCCCACGCCCCCGACGGCCACACGTGTCGGTTGGTCCAGGGGCTTGAGCCCTGGAGACACTGCCCTCCCTCCGCAGCCCCCTGGGGGTCCCGCGTCCCGCCAGCTGCCTGCACTTACCTGATCGCAGCTGCTTGATGCGCCCATTGCTGGCGCTCGGGTCCACGGGCAGGAAGTCCTTGAACCAGGTGATCTCGGGGTCGGGGTTGCCGCTGGCAGCGCAGAGCATGGTGGCCGTGCGCGTGCGCTCCACCACCTTCAGCTGCGGGCCCATGTCGATGTTGGGGAAGCCGGAGGGCAGCTGGTCCTCTGCGGGGAGACGGGGACGCAGGGTCTCAGCCGGGCACGGCCTCCGGGCAGAGGGAGGTTCGGGGCCTGCAAGTCCTCGCGGGGGCGGCCCTGCTCCAGGAACACCGGGCCCCGTCCGGGGGCCACGCCTGGGCCGTTCCCAACATGCCCGGGGAGGCAGGGGCGCTGCCAGCACCTCCACCCAGAGAACGACCGGCCTTGATGTCCTCGGGGCCCGGGAGAGACCTTGAGTTAATTATTTGGGGGGAAAATTGACCAGACGCCTTTGCTGACACCAGACACCAGAATCAACTCCCTGCGGGGCTGAGAGCATAAACCAGGGGACCCCCAGCACCTGGGACATGCCACTCTTCCTCCCTATTTCTAAAAAAAAAGGACGGCCCATGGACGGGTGGGTGGCTCACGGCTATCATGCCAGCACTGTGGAAGGCCGAGGTGGAAGGAACGCCTGCATCCAAGGGTTTGAGACCAGCCTGGACAACACAGCCAGATCTCCGTTCCACAAAAAATAAAAATAAATAAAAATAAAAAGACTAGCCGGGCTTGGTGGCACGCACCTGCAGTTCCAGCTACTTGGGAGGCTGAGGCGGGAGGATCGCCGGAGGCCAGCAGGGCGAGGC
The DNA here is from genome assembly GCA_027257055.1 of Cephalopachus bancanus. Lineage (NCBI taxonomy): Eukaryota > Metazoa > Chordata > Mammalia > Primates > Tarsiidae > Cephalopachus > Cephalopachus bancanus. The sequence goes on along the minus strand of JAPVLO010000582.1, from coordinate 328,861 downwards.
TGCGGTGGCCGGGAGCGGACACTGCACTCCAGTCTGGGTGACAGAGACGCCGACTCAGAGAAAAACAAAAGTGGCTCTGACGGCGGAAGCAGCCGGGCCTCAGGGCTCCCGGCGCCTGGGACCGGGCCGGGCGCCCCTGCCAAAACGTGAGGGACTTGCCTCGGGCACGTGTGTGCCGGCGGGGTGCCTGGTGGGCTGTGCGGCGGCGTGCCCCTGCCTCCCTCGCGCCCATGGGTGAACTCGGCCCAGGCACCCAGCCCCACGGGGTCCCCTGAGCACGTGGGCCGCGTCGGCGGGGTGGGTCGTGAGGCGCCCAAGAGGTCCTCGCTCAACACGTCCTCGATGCGCACCGGGCACACGCAGATGGGGCGGGCGAGCAGCAGCAGCCAGAGGACCCAGTGGCTCAGGGCCCGGGGCTGGGCCGGAGGGCGGCTCCCATGCTCTCACAGCCCTGCTGGCCTGGACCTCCGGCCGCAGGTGACCCTCCCGCAGGTGACCCTCCCGCCTGGGCCTCCCGAGATGCCCCGGGCTGCCCTTTCCCCAGCCTCCGGAGACCCGAGAGGCGTGGCCTCAGGGGCTGTCCGCTCACTGCAGGAGGCTGGCACGGGGCGTGCCCAGGAAGGCCAGGCAAAGCGTCTGTGGAGGGCGGGCGGGCTCCAGGCCCCTCGCCCCTCCCTCCTCCCATCCTGTCCGTCTTCCCCTCCTCATCTGTCTCCCGCCATGGGACGGGCTCCACGACCCCCGACTGACACTGTGGCCTCTTGTCAGAAATGACCAGGACCCTCTGGGCCAAGAGCAGAGCTCCAACCACGCCCTCCCAGGGGCCCCACAAGGCCGTTCGGGCCACCTGCACGATGACAGCCCTGTGTTCTGGCTCCGGGGAACCCCCAGGGCCACCTGCTGCCCCCCCCACCCCCATGCCCCAAGTGTCCGCGGCCCCAGCAGGGAGCCTCACCCAAGGCTACAGGGGCCACATCCAGGCCGACGTGGCTCCCACGGCTGGAATGTCCCACAGGCCACAGGCAGGCACCCACCGCCGGCCACAGAAGGGCTGGTAGCAGCCGCGTGTCTAGGCCAGGATAATGGGCAGATGCGCCCAGCTGTGGCACCATGCCACTCCCAGCCTGTCACTCCCTCATTGGGGCCCCACGTCACCCCCACATCAGAGGTGAGGAAACTGCAGCCCAGAAAGGTCTGTTAACTTGCCCAAGGCCTCACAGCTAAACGCTGTGGCCAGGAGCGGAACTTGAGTGGCCAGGCCAGGGCTGAGACCACGCGGCCCCAGAGAAGGCAGCTGAGCTGGGCCCGCAGGGCCCCGTCTTCAGGGTGCCATGTGACAGCAAGGAGGGGCTCCCTGGTACCTGGCCCCTCGGGGCAGCCCTGCGGACCCCGGGAGCACTGGGGGAAGGGGTGCCACCCATCCTCGCAGCTCTGGGCAGCTGTCCCTCACCAGGCCCAGCCCGTGGGCGCCCCGCTCCTGGCTCTGGGAAGTCTGGCCAGTCGGAATGCTTGTCCCTCCTGAGTCTCAGGGATCGTCTCGGAAGGGGACAGACCCCAGCTGACCAGGCACGGGGCACCGCACGGGGCACCTCACCTCACTGAGGACACTGAGGGGGCTGGCGTCGGGTCTGGCTGGACACCAGCCCCACGGGATTTTATTTTTATTTTTTTTGAGTTGGAGTCTCACTCGGTTGCCCAGACTGGAGTGCAGTGGCCACTTCCAGCCACCGCAGCCTCGACCTGCTGGGCTCCGGCGATCCCTCCGCCTCAGCCTTCCAAGTAGCTGGAACTACACGCACGCGCTACCACTCCCGGCTCATTTTTTGATTTATTGTGGAGATGAGGTCTCGCCAAGTTGCCCAGGCGGGTCTCGAACCCGTGGGCTCAGGCAATCCACTCACCTCAGCCTCCCAGGGCGTGGGATGACAGGCTGAGCCACCGAGCCTGGCTCCCACGGGATTTTTAACTCCAGGAATCAATGAACTCTCTGTCTTGCTGACACCGACCAGGGTGGGACCAGCTTCCCGCCTTCAGAGGGGTGTGATGGGCACAAGGAGGACGCCGGTCCCCGCACCCCCTCGTCCGACTAAGACCCAGCAAGTCCCCAGCAGCAGACCCTGGACCCCAAGGTGGGACGGGCTGGAGACGTGGAGTCCAAAGTCGTGGCCGGACACACGCACGGGGCCGCCCCCAGCCCAGGGCCCAGGCCCCTGCCCGCCTGTCGTACCTCGGAGGACAGTGAGCTTGGCGTGGACCGTGATCTCCCCCACGGGGTTCTGGGCCACGCACTCGTACACGTTCTCATCACGGGGTGTCCGCAGCGGCTGGATCCTCAGCACAGCGCCCGCACTCTCGTCGAACTCGATTGTCTGTGGGGTGGGGGCCAGGTGAGGCCGGGCCCGGAGGCTCCATCCAGGGGCGGCCACGAGTGTGCAAGCGACACATACGGAGTCCCTGAAACGGGCCTCCACGGCAGGGGGAGGGGGGCAGGGGGTGAGGTGTGCCCATCTGAGCATGTGCATAAGTCGGTAGGGAATTTCCTTCCGTGTGAGACGAGATTCAGAGAGGTCGTGGCGCTGCCCGAGGCCACACAGCACGGTGCAGCCAAGCAGGGGGCCTGGCTGGGCCTCACTGGGCCACAGGGGCGGCCGCCAGAGGGCGGGGGTGAGGCAGGGCCCACGTGGAGAGGCGCTCCGCCACGCTGGCCCGGCCGCCGCTGCCCACGCACATCTGGAGAACGTGGCCGGGGCGGCCTGCCGTGGCCCGGCCTTGCAGGAGCGCCGGCCCTGGGCTGCCTCCCGCGACCAGGACTCACCTCGAAGCGCTGGGAGTTGACCTTCTTGCCTTTCTTGTTCCAGGTCACCCGTGGCTTGGGGTCGCCCGTGGCCTGACACACGAAAGAGGCCACGCCCCCTGACACGCCAATCTGGTCCTTGGGCTCCTTGACGAACCTGGGGGTTCTGGGAACACGGCGGGGGCGCGGGCTGGGTCGGGGCGTATGGCCGGGACCCGCAGGGCTGCACACACCTGGCCTCCACCCCTGCCCAGCCACGGAGGCCCCACATGGGCCCCCGGCCGGCTGGAGAGAGCAGGAGGCAGGTGGGAAGACACGCAGGCCCTGGACGCTGTCCCCACCCGGCCCAGCAGCGTCCGGGTGCCCACGTGCCCCCCAGCCCCACAGGGTGATAGCCCCACACACGCACACGTGGATACAAGCTCCCCGGGCCAGCCCGCCCAGGCCCAGGCCACCGGGAATGGTGGCAGGGAGACCCTGGGATGCAGGGGTCCCCCAAGTTCGGCACCTGAAATCCCCGTGGGAACCAGCCAGCCCTGGAGGACCCTGGAGAGACTGTAAGGCCATAACATGGTCCAATCCCCTCGTGGGACACGTGGGGAGACTGAGGCACTGAGCATGGGGTGACCATGGAATTCGCACCCAGAGCCTGGCTGAAAGGCATCCAGGAGGCGTCTGGACACCGACGTCGGAGCCCAGGAGGGCGGCAGAGCCAGAGGCAGGGGCTCAGGGAGCATAAAGGTGGCCCTTCCCGCCGGGCTGGGGACAGGGCCGACACAATCCCCGTTTTACACACGGGGAGACTGAGGCACAGACCAGGCAGGCACTTGCTTCAGCTGGACGAGCACAGCCAGCTGGGGCTGAGCCGTGGGCCAGGCGGGCTCTGCACCCCCATATCCCGGGCGCTCTGATGCGTCGCGTCTCTCGGGAGAGCCCTGAGTGGGCGCGGCTGCGTCTCACCGCGCCCTACGGCGGCCTCCCCAGCGGCCTCCACCACCCGCAGGGAGGCGGCGACGGCGAGGGCACTGAACACTGTTTTCTTTCACTGCCTTCTCTGCAGTAACCTTCGGACCACTCAGGGGAAGACCCAGTTTCCACTTGCGGCGCGTTACGACGCAGCCCAGGAGAGGAAGCGTCTCAGGCGATGCGCCCCAGCAGACCGCAAGAGCCACGACATCGCACGAAAGCCTCAGGGCCCCGAGCGTCCGGCAGACGGGACGGCCCAGGGGTGCCAGGTGACCCCACCAGCGGCTCCCCCACGGGATGCACGCAGCTCTTAAGGGGGCGAGGAGGCTTTTTATTTCATCAGTTTATCTGTTTTGGGTTGAGGTCTCCCTCTGTCGCCCAGACCGTGGGCAGTGGCACAATCGCAGCTCACTGCAGCCTCGACCGGCTGGGCTCAGGCGATCCTCCTGTCTCAGCCTCCCGAGTAGCTGGGACTACATGCATGCGCCACCATGCTTGGCTGATTTTTTTATCTATTGTAGAGATGGGGTCTTGCTATGCTGCCCGGGCTGGTCTCAAACTCCCGGCTCAAGTGATCCTCCAGCCTCAGCCTCCCAAAAGTGCTGGGATGACAGGCGTGAGCCACCATGCCTGGCCAAGTCGGAACTATTTAAAGATAAATTGAGACTACTTTTTTTTGTTTGTTTTTGAGCTGGAGTCTCACTCCGTCGCCCAGACTGGAGGGCAGTGGCCACTCCCGGCCACCGCAGCCTCGACCTGCTGGGCTCTGCCGATCCTTCCACCTCAGCCTTCCAAGTAGCCGGAACTACAGGCGTGCACTACCACGCCCGGCTAGTTTTTGATTTATTGTAGAGATGAGGTCTCGCCAAGTTGCCCAGGCGGGTCTCGAACCCGCAGGCTCAGGCACTTCACTCACCTCAGCCTCCCAAAGTGCTGAGATGACAGGCTGAGCCACCCAGCCCGATCTGAGACTACTTTTAAAAATAAAACTGTTTCAATGAAAAGTGAACTGATGAAAGAAAAGGTAAGTTAAAAAACTGTGTTTTTTTGAGTCAGGGTCTGGCTCTGTCTCCCGGGATGCAGTGCTGTGATCACAGCTCACCAAAGCCTCAACCTCCTGGGCTCAAGCGATCCTCCTGCCTCACCCTCTCAAGTAGCTGAGACCACAGGCATGGGTTTCACCCAAAAAGTTCTAGAAGGTTCTGGCTATGCAGACGCACAGAGATGTTCACGGTGGTCTGATGTCCCACGTCTGGGTCCCCCCGGGCCCCACCCCCCATCCTTGGATCAGGCTGGGCTTCGAACAAAGCAGAGTCCCTGCTCCAACAACTTGACCAGCCTCCCCTCCCTCACTCAGGAGCCCTGCTCCTGTTGATGTGACCACATGTATCCACGCTGGCATCCTCTCTCCAAAATCGCTGCAGCCCTTTGGGGAGGTGTGTGTGGCCTCCCTCCGAGGCCAGGACGGCTGACCCCGCTGGACAGCCTCAGGCCCACGGTCACGGCGCTCAAAAACATCCGTGCTGGGATCTGAACACCAGCTCTGGCCCCCTGCCCCTGGCCTCACCCCCATTGTGTCTGGGCCCGGATCCTGACCGGGGCGGAGGTTGTGTCCCTCGTGGAGCCCCAGCCTGGCCGCAGGCACGGGGACCTGGAGCCAAGGACGTGAGCAAAGGGCGCCGTGGCTGGGCCAAGGCTCTCACTTCTGGTAAAGGCCTCCCAGGGGAGCCCCAGGACGGGCCGAGGCCGGGGAGGCCTCGCACCCGGACACGCCCCCTCGGCCTCCAACCCAGGCCGGGCCTCTTCCCACCATCTGGCCGCCCACCCCCCCCAGGGAGCCTTCTCGGGTTACTGAGCACGGAGTGTGGCACTGGGGGAGGGGCCCTCACATGCTCCATGGCCGGGACCCTCAAGGCCTCAGAGCCCCGACCCCGCCTCCCAGGGGCCCTGTGCCAGCTGCCCCCAGACCCCGGCCCGTCCAGAAAAGTCTTCCCGGCCCACCGTGGCCGTCAGACAGGGCCTTGCAGATGCCTGGGGCCTCCTCGGACAAAGCCGCCTTCCTCCTCTCAGAGGGCAGGACCAGAAGGGACAGAGGCCACCCGTGGCTCCGGGGGGCCGGCCCCCCCCCACACTGGGCCCGGGCGCTGTCTTTGAGGCTCCGAGGTTGCTCGAGGCGGCTGAGCCGACCCCAGCCCGTCCCGCCCGGCTCTGCCCCGGGAACAGACAGACCCACAGAACCGGGGGGTCTTGCTGGCCCCGAGGCCCGGGCGTCCCCTCCCGCCGACGAAGAGACCGGAGCTCAGCGTGGCCAGGCCAGCGCCAGAGGCCGGGGGAGGGAGTGCTCTGGCGGCCTGGGCCTCCCACTCCGCGGCGGGCTTGGCCTGGTTTCTGTTTTTCCACTTCAGATTCCGCAAGGAAGAAGCTGGGGCCCGAGCCGGGAGCCCGCACCCTGGGCCCCCGCCTGGCCGGCCCCGCGGCACCCTGGGAAGGCCCCCCCAAGCGGCCTCTCCGGCGGACGCGGCTGCGGTGTCGGGACGGCCGGCCCCGGAGACGGAGACCGCAGCGACCCGGTGACAAGGGAGGAGCCGGGAGGTGACGTCGGTCACAGCCCTCAGGCCCGCCTAGACCAGCCCGGTCCAGCCCTGCGGCAGCTGGGGCGTCCTGAGCCTGGAGTTCAGCCCGCACTCCTCTGCCAGCAGCCCCTGTGGCTCCCACCTCCCTCGGGGTCCGAGCCCTCGCCCTCACGGCCTGCCCGCCCCGTCCATGCCCGCCCGGCCCTCCCCCTCCTCCCTCTGCAGCCGCCACGAGGGCCTCCTCACCGGCCTGCGACATGCCTGCTGGGTGCCGCCCCAGGGCCTTGGCACAGGCCGGGCCCTCTGCCTGGACTCCCCCCTTCAGACACGCACAGGGCGCAGCCCCCAGCTTCCCAAGGTCTCTGCTCAGGCGACACCTCCCGGCCCCCACCCTCCCTGGCCACCTCCGCCCCACCGTTTATCTATGGAGCGGTGCGGTCTCGCTCTGCCGTCCAGGCTGCAGTGCGGTGGTGTGATCGCGGCTCTCCACGGCCTCCAGCTCCTGGGCTCGAGCGAGCCTCCCACCTCAGCCTCCCAAGGAGCGGGAACCACAGACGCCACCGTGCCCGGCTAGTTTTTCTTTATCTTTCGTAGAGACGGGGTCTTGCCACCTCGCCCAGGCTGGGCTGGAACTCCTGGGCTTAAGCGATCCTCTCACCCCGGCCTCCCAAGGCGCAGGATCACAGGCGTGAGCCCCCACATCTGGGCCGCCCACCCGTTTAAGATGCAGCCCCGGCCCCTGCCCCTTCGTCTCTTTTTGCAGAGGCAGGACGTCGGTTCTGCCCAGGCCTGGCCCCCCGTGCGTGTTCACGAGACCTCACCGGATGCTCACGCCTGTGATCCTGGCACTTTGGGAGGCTGAGGCGGGAGGATCAGCTGAGCCCAGGAGTTTGAGACCAGCCCGGCCAACGTAGCAAGTGGCCAGACAGATGACGCCCCAGCCACGACTGGCCACCGGTCCCCAAGGCGGGCGGTGGGCAGGGATCAGGGCACCAGGCAACCTCGGGTCAAGGCTCAGCATGGCCACTTCCTGGCTGTGACTTCTCTGCCCCGTGCCTCGTTTCCCCAGCTGTACGGCAAGGAGGCTGATGACGACGGCGTCTGAACGTGGGAAGCGTTTGCTTAAAACAAGGAAAAAACCAGCACGAGGCCAGACTCGGTGCTCAGCCTGCCATCCTGCGCTTTGGGAGGCAGAGGCGAGTGGATGGCCTGAGCCTGCGGGTTCGAGACCCGCCTGGGCAACTTGGTGAGGCCTCACCTCTACAATAACAATGAAAAAAATCAGCCGGGCGTGGTAGCGCACGCCTGTAGTTCCAGCTACTCGGAAGGCTGAGGTGGAAGGATCGCCGGAGCCCGGCGGGTCGAGGCTGCGGTGGCCGGGAGCGGCCACTGCACTCCAGTCTGGGCGACAGAGTGAGCCTCCAACTCAAAAAAAAAAAAAAAAAAAACCAGCACGAAAACAAGAAAAAGCGCCCACAGACGAAGCCGGCGTGTGTGTCTCCAGCGGCAGCACTGGTTCAGCGCGCGGTGACTCAAGACCGCGGGCTTATGACACGCCAGGCGGCAGGCCGAGGCTCACCGAGTGGCCTTGTCACCAGAAGGTCAGATGTGGACAATGCCATGAGCCCCGCGGCCACAGGTGCGGGAGGTCGAGTCACTTGCCCAGAGTCGCACCTGGCCTGGCTGCAGAACCCGGTCTCCGTCCTGCAGCCCTGTGGGCCTGAGGGATGCCTCCTCTGGGCTCCCACGGTGGAGCGGGACTCGACACCGGCACAAACCTGACCCTCACCCTGTCCGTGTGGCAGCCAGCCGTGCAGCCCTACTCCTTCTTCTTTCAATTTCCAGGCCTTTCCATGTGCTGCCACTGCCCCCTGACTGGGAAAGGCTTTTCCATCAGCATACTCCTATACACCTGCATAAACCCCAGTGGCAACGCCCTTTGTCCCAAGAAACCTTCCCTGGCTCTGCCTGGGAAAGTCTGTCTGCCTGCATGTCTGCTTCCTGGATGGGTGTTTCTGCAGGCCACGGGGAAGGTGAGCTCTGTGGTTCGCTAAGAAGCGACCTCAAGTAAGTACCTGCCTCCTCTGAGCCTCCCTTTACTCGCTGGGAAACGTGGAGGAAACAGACCCAGCAAGCGGGGCTTTGTGAGGCTCGAGGGTGAAGACTCTGCTTGGCGCCAGTCGCCCCCAGGAAGCAGCCCCGTCATCGTTACTATTATCGTTTTATGAATACCGTTGCTGTTGTTTATCGGCGTCTCGGGGGGCTTGTGCGCAGCAGGTGTTCGGCGTCACTCGTGGGCCCCAGGGAGGAGGCGGAACACACACTCCCACGCACCCGCGATCGCACCGGGGACACCCGCGAAGCCCCGCAGTCCAGCCCAGGCTCTTACCTTCCGCCGCGCAGCCTCCGACCAGCAGGACCGCCAGGAGGCCCAGGGGCCCAACCACAGACACTACGCCGGGGCCCCAGGCGGGCGCCATGCTGGGCAGCAACCTCCGACCTCTGTCCTGGAGGGGGCTGGCCCCTGGTCGCTCACAGAGAGGCCTCGAGCCGCGCGTCCGATGGGGCAGCGTCTGCAGAGACAACGGACGTGGTGAGAGGGGGCGGGGAGGTCAGGGCTTCCTGGAGGAGGCGGCAGGGGCCGGGGGGACGAGAGGGATGAGCCCTGCTACTCAGTGACGTGCCCCCCCAGTTCCCACAGCGATGGCCCGGGCGGGAGATGAGGCCTTGTGACCCAGGTCAGTGTCCTGCCGGAAAGGACGCTGGGGCCGGCCAGGGGGGCTCACGCCCGTCACCCCCGCCCTCTGTGAGGCCGAGGCGGGAGGATGGCTTGAGCCCGGAAGTGCGAGACCTGCCTGGGCAACACGGGAAACGAGCCGGGCGCGGTGGCCGGTGTCTGTGGTCCCAAGGACGCGGGAGGCTGAGACGGGAGGGTCGCCTGAGCCTGGGAGCCGGAGGCTGCCATGAGCTGTGACACGGCGCCGCCCTCCGGCCGGGTGACAGGCCCAGACCCGTCTCTGAAGAGCCCTGGAGAGCCCCTCGGCCCCCGCCTTGGGAGGACGCCGCCAGAAGACCCTCCCACGGCCCAGGCCGGCCGCCCTGGAGGCCAGAGGGCAGCGTCTCGACCTCGGCCTCCAGCCTCCACCACGGCCTCCAGCCTCCTTGAGACACACGTTTCGGATGCTTATCAGCCGCTGCGACGGCGGAATCGCGCCACAGCAGCACGAACGGGCGACGGCGGCCCTCAAACCCCAGCTAAGCCCCAGCCCGGACACGGGCCAACCCCAATTCTGGGCTGAGCCCCGACTGAGAACGAGCACCTCTGGGGTGCTCTGGATCCCCACTTCCCCACCCCCCGGCCAGACCTCGGGAAGGCTCTTTCCACACACCTGCCCGCCTCTGCCCTGTTCCGGCACCTCCCGTGGCTCCCGGAGTCCCTGGAGAAGGCCGCTCCTGCCAGTCTCCATGCCTCCTCCCGCCGTGGGGGAACCCCACCGGCTCGGTCCCGCCTCCGAGCCTTTGCCGCTGCCGAGGAGGCCGTCCCCGCTGCACGGCGGGTCTCAGCTCGGCGGTCACCCCTCGGGAAGTCCCCTGTCCCCACCCCCACCCCCGATGAGCCGGGTTCCCACGTCCACTGGGAGAGCTCACGGCTCCGCGTCTGAACCCCAAGGGGAAGGGTCCCTGGGCTCACGCCTCGAACACGGGGCCGGCCCCTCCCGCCTCCCCAGGCTCCACGGCGGCCGCTCGGCCCCACCCGCCCTCCAGGCCGCGGCCACAGGGACCGGTGCCACGTCATGACGGGGCCGCCCTGTGATTGTGACTCCCAAAATACCCAGCTGCGGTCGCCCCGCCCGGCCCCGGGGCAGCCGCAGGGAAAGGCTGGGCCGGTGGTGGCCGGGTCACGGCCCAGAGTGAGGGATGGGGTCAGGGGCTCGGAGTCGGGGGCCAGGCACACAGTCAGACCACACACAGGGAAGGAAGCCCCGGGAGTCAGGCCACAGACCCACCCAGGCGCACAGTCAGACCAGACACGGGGAAGGAAGTCCAGCGCCAGGCCACAGACATGCCCAGACACACAGTCAGACCACAGACGGATCCCGACACACGACCAAGCCAGACTCACACAGACATGCTGCCGGACCACAGGCAGGCAGGAGACACACATGGACACAGACGCACACACACAGTCAGGCAACAGAGATGGGCACGCACACGCACACAGTCAGACCACAAAACAGACATGCACAGATCCGGCCTTAAGACACACATTAAACCAGATGAGACACAGACAGCACCACAGCCGGGCCGGCTGAGCACACACGTCGCTGGCAGACACGCAGTCAGATCGGGTGCCTGTGGGTGCGGGAGCGGGTGACCACCACCCAGACACGGTGCTGGCGCACAGTCAGACTGCAGATGGGTCATGCGGTCAGCAGACCACACACACATCCGTCAGACAACAAGTGCGGGCGTGCACGGCCACGTCCTTCCTACACACCACAGACACACAGCCAGGTGCCGGAGACGCACGCAGTCAGACCACAAGGCCCCCTTGGACACGTCCAGCTGGGAACCTGGGACACGGAGACCGCGGGGCCAGGGCACAGCCCCCGCCTCGGGCCCTTTAAGAACAGAAGAGGCCGGGGAGCCGGGGAGCGGCCGCGGACGGAGCCAACAGCCTAGGCCAGCTGGGGCTGGGGTGACCGCGGCAGCCGCCCGCCGGCAGACGCACATCTGCTCAGGCATGGGGCGGGGGGGGCAGCCCCGGGTTACTGGGGTCGGCCGGGCGCCGCTGGAGAAACCAAGGCCGCACGCGAGCCCGCAGCCCAGAAGGCCTGGGCGGGAGCCCCCAAGGCATGTTGGACCCTGGAGTCGCGCCAGGCCCAGCTGGGGAGGCCCCAAGCCCGCCACTGCTGGGGGGCTGGGAGGGTCACGCAGGCAGGGCCAGGTCCTGGGCGAGGCGAGGCTGCTGGCACTGCAGGACACCCGGGGCTCCGGGGCCCCTGGGGCAGAGGGGACCCCGAGGGCCCGTGACCCCCCAGGCCCGCTCCCAGGAAGACCCAGGCGTGGGGTCTCCCGCGAAGCCGGGAGAACACAGCTCGGCCTCCAGGACGCCCCTGGAGTCAGCCACTTCCTGGCCCCCCCACCTCCATCTGGTCCCCCCGTCGTCCCCGCCGGACCAGCGGGGGTGTCTCAGCCTGGCCCTCAGCTCCCGCCCTCGGACTGAGTCTGTTCCCCCAGAAGCCCCAGGGGGCCAGAGTCAGGCGCTCCCTCCCCGGCCACAGCCCTCCGTGGCTCCCACCTGCCTCGGGGTCCAGGCTCGAGGCCTCCCCGTGGCCCCTCGGCCCTGCCGGGCCTCTCTCGCCCTTCCCCCTCCCTCTACTCCCCTCCCTCCGCTTCAGTCACCTGGGGCTCCTGGCTGTGCCTCCAGCCTGCCCGGCAAGGTCCTGCCCCAGGGCCTTTGCACGGGCTGTTACCGGACTGAATGTCGTTCATTGGCTGAGAGCTCAAGGGCGGAGGGGAATGGGACTGAGGGCGTCCCTGCACAAGGAACAGCCCCAGGAAGGGCAGGAAACAGCACCCAGAGGTCCCGGGACGGAGACAGTGGTGAGGACGGCGTGGCCTGCGCATGCGGGCAGAGGGCAGTGGTGGCTCTGCGGCCTGGCAGGGAGGACGTGGCCAGGCTGGCTCTGGGCCACCCCTCCCTGCGCCTCCTGCAACAAAGCGGCCGGGGCCGCCAGCCCTGCCCCTGCCAAGACGGGGAACTGAGGCAGCGCGGCAGTGAGCAGGCTCACCGGGCACAGCGTGGGGGACACGGGGGCGGGGAGTGGGGCCCTGGCCCGCCCACCGTCGGCTCAGGGCAGCGAGTCTGAGGCAGGCGCCCGCCTTCCCTGAATGAGGAGGCCGAGGGTCCCAGAGGCCCCCAGCTGAGGCCGCAGCCTGCGTGTCACCCCGTGACTCTGTCTGTCCCTGGCCGCTGTGTCATCGGGGCAGCGGGCCCGGGGGGGCCAGGCTGTGCTCTCAGGCAGAGTGGGCGCTCATTCCAGCCCGGTGCCAGGGCAGGGGTCACGCGGTCCAGAGCCGGCTCTGGGAGCCCACGCGGTCCCAGGCACATAAAGGCGCGATTATGGCCGGAGCCGCGGCCACCAGCTGTGTCACCCACCCCAGGAGGGGGCTGGTGGGGCTCAGGGGACCATCTGCCCACCCCGACTCTCAGGGCCGGAGGCGCCCAGCCTGGGCAGGCAGGTGGGCGGGGAGCCCGCAAAGTCCCCGCCCTGGGTCCCCCACACCGCCGCCCCAGATCCCCAGAACCCCCCGGGAGGCCCGGCCCCCGGCCACTCACCCGATCTGGCAGGCAGGGCCCCGGCCAGCGGCTCCGCGGCCCCAGAGGCTCTGGCTGGCCCTGCCCTCCCAGGCCTCAGTGTCCCCCACCAGGACACGGCCGAGGCAGGGCCGGGGGAGCCGCCCTTCCCGGAACCCGGACCCGCCTTTAACTGACCAGGACTTGTCCCCGGAGGCCACCCGGCCCCGGGCGCTGCCCCCATGGCTCAGGCGCTGTCCCCACGGGCCTGCAGCCAGGAGTGGACGGCAGAGCCGGGCCCAGCCCTGGGGGTGGGGAAGCCGGTAACGTCCCCCGGCGTGCCACCTCCGCTCCCAGACAGGAAACTGAGGCACACGCCGAGGAGGGGCCGGGCAGGCCAGGCCTTCAGGGGAGCCGGGGCGCCCCCACACCAGCTCCACGCCAAGGCACGGGAGCCCAGCCCCACTCCCAGCCCCGCCGTGGCTCCCAGCACCTGGGCCGCCCACGGGACCCCTTCCCACCAGGCCCGCGGCAGCCAGAACGCGCTGCCTCGGCCTCGAAGCCTTCCACCCGCCGGGGCCCCTTGCCCGCCAGCCGCCTGTCGACTCGTCCTTAAAGCCGCGACCGCCAGACCCCAGCCCAGGCCGGGCCTGGACGCCTGGACTCCCCTCTCCCTCCCCAACCCAGCCCCACTTCTCCGCTCTAAAACCCTCCACGGCTCCCAGCAGCCTTCGTGAGAATCCAACCCCAGGCCCCAACTTTGGCCTCCAGAGCTGCTGGGTCAGCCTCTGCCGGCCCTGTCACCCAGCGCCTGGCTACCAACTTCCGTTGACCCCATGGTTCCCCGCTTTCTGGGTCTCACAGGGTATTTCCACGTGTGGTTCCTTCCACTGGGCATGCCCTCCTCGTTCTCTCTTAACCTCAGCCCTCACACTCAATCCTCAGGTCTCAACCAGCCGTCACCTCTCCCAGGAAGCCCTCCAGGATGTGCCAGGCTGGATCAAGGCGCCCCCATCACAGTCCTGCTCCCACGGCAGGCCTGTCCTCCCCAGGAGACACCGACGGCATGCCTGGCTCCACCGGGCACCCGCCGCGTCGGGCCTCGGGTCCCCGCCACCACCATTCCAGAGGGGGGAAACTGAGGTCACAGGGGTCAGCCGCCCCCGGACGGGGTCGGGGGTGCGGCCTCACCTCGTCCGGGTCTGTCCAAGCCCCGAAGGGCCGAGGGGGGCCGGGAGGCCACCCAGTCCTCAGGCGGGACCCGGGGGTGCGCCGAGCGGCTCGGGCCGCGGGGCGGGGGAAGGGGGCGAGGGGACCCCTCCCTCCGACGCCCAGATCTCACAGCCGCGACGGGGCCGCGCCGCCCGGGGCCGCCGGCCAGGCCCTCGGGGGGAGGGGCGCGGGCCGCCGCCTCGGAGCCGGAGGGCGGGGGCGGGGCGAGCCCCGCCGGGGCGGCTCGGGCGGGGGTCCCGCGCGCACTCACCCGCGGCCCGGAGCGGGCCCCGCGCGCCTCCGCAGGCGCCGCCGCAGCCGGCGCGTCCCGCTCGGCCCGGAGCGGCGCGCGGCGGAGACTCGGGAGAGGCCCGCGGCCGGGGCGCGCGGGGGCGGGGCGGGGGCGGGGGCCGGGCCCGGCCGCGCGGGGCGGGGCCGGGCTCGCAGCCGCCTCGGCCCGGGCGCTCGAGGGCGGGGCGGGGGCGGGGCGGGGGCGGGCCGGGCTCGCAGACGCCTCGGCCCGGGCGCTCGAGGGCGGGGCGGGGGCGGGGCGGGCGGCCCGGCGGCCGGCGCCGGGGGCGGGGCGGGGGCGGGGCCGGGCCAGGAGCCGGCGGGGGGCGGGGCCGCGGCCGGAAGCGGGCGGGGCGCCCCGGGGGCACGTGCAGCCCCCTCCCCTCGGGAGCCTGGTCCCCTCGGGAGCCCCGGCCGCCGCCATGGCAACGGGGGCGGGCGGAGGGCTGCCCGGCACACCCAGGCCCGGAGGTCGCCGAGCGGGCAGGAGCAGCCCCGCCCGGCCCGGGGCACGGCGGGCAGGGCACGCCCCGCCCTCCGCGCGGACCGGGGGCGGGGCGGGGCGGGGCCGGGCGCAGAGCCGCCTCCCCGGGCGGGAGGCCGGCGGGCTGGGGCCGCAGGGGGGCGCCGCGGCCGGCCCGCCCCGCCCACCCGCCCGGGCGCGAGGAGGCGGAGCGCGCGCCGGATTGGAAACAGACGGGGCCGCCGCGCCGGGCCCGCGCCCGGGCGGGGGCGGAGGGGGCGGGGGGCCGTGCCGGCGGCCAATCCGAGCCCGCGCGCCGCCCGGCTGCGGGTTTGAAAGCGCCGGAGCCGCGGGGGCAGCTCCGTCCCTGGAGGAGGCGCCCCTGGGTCCGGCCCGAGCGCGCCGGCGCGCCCGAGCCGAGCCCGCCCCAGCCCCGCCGCGCCCGAGCCGACGCCCGGCGGGCCCGGCCCGGCGTCCGCGCGGCGTGCACCGCGCCTCGAGCCTGCAGCCGGCCTGCGTCCAGCTCCCGCGCAGCCGGCGTGCACGGAGCGCCCGGCCCGCACCCGGCGTGCACCGAGCCTCGCGCGTCCTGAACTCCCGGCTTATCCCCAGCGCTGAGCACGGACCCAGCGTTTACTGAGCCCCGAGAGTTCGCCGGTCCCTGGGCGGACACCCAGCCTGTACCGAGCCTCGAGCACCAAACCAGCCTGCATCGAGCTCCGAGCATGGACCCAGCATGCATGGAGCCCAGCGTGTACCAAACCCCGAGTGGACACCCAGTGTGCACACCCAGTGTGCACTGAGCCCCGAGTGTGCACTGAGCCCCAGGCATACACCCAGAGTGTACTGAGCCTCGAGCATACACCCAGCGTGTACCGAGCTCCGAGCATGGACCCAGCATACATGACGCTCTAAGCCCACACCAGCGTGCACTGAGCCCTGAGCACGGACCCAGTGTGTACAGAGCTCTGAGTATGAACCCAGCATGCATGCAGCTCTGAGCCACACCCAGTGTGTACTGAGCCCTGAGCATGGACCCAGCAAGCACCCAGCGCTGAGCATGGACCCAGCGTGTACTGAGCTTCGAGTACGGACCCAGCATGCATGGAGCTCCGAGCCTACGCCCAGCGTGTACCAAACCCTGAGCAGACACCCAGTGTGCACTGAGCCCCGAGTGTGCACTGAGCCCCAGGCCTACACCCAGAGTGTACTGAGCCTCGAGCATACACCCAGCGTGTATTGAGCTCCGAGCATGGACCCAGAATGCACGCAGCTCTGAGCCACACGCAGTGTGTACTGAACCTCGCGCATACACCCAGCATACACGGAACTGAGCATGGACCCAGCATGCACTGAGCTCTGAGCCTCCACCCAGCGTGTACCGAGCCCCGCGTGTACTGAGCCCCACGCGTACACCCAGAGCTGAGCCTGCGGCCGCCAGCCCTTAAAGGAGACCCCAGATCGCGCCACGTGTGAGGAGGAAGCAGAGAAACAGCCGGGGCTTGCCTGAGGCTGGAGTGTGGGGACCAAACCCCAGCGGGCACCAGACCTGCCTCCTGCCCACCTGCGGCGTAAGTCACCCAACGAGGCCCCTTGGATGTGCAGGCACAGATGCCCCCCAAAAGCCCCCCCTCGGGGCCGAGCGCCCCTCCCCACGGCCCAGCCGCGCCTTCCCGGCCCCCGCGGTGGGCACCAACTCCCCGACCTCGGGCGCCTCCCTTGCTGGGTGATGCCAGGCTGCCCCTTTCTTTCTCCTGCCGTGCCTCAGTTTCCCCCTCTGCAAAATGGATGGCAGAATCCCCCTCTGCCGAGACCGGGGCACCTGAGGTGAGTCCGTGAGGCACCAAGCGCACAGTAGGCGTTCTGTGGACGCCGGGACGCACACCCCGCCTGCTCCTTCCACACGGAGCACACAGTAGGTGCTTCGTGGACGAGGGCACCCAGGAAGCGGCCAGGTCCATGTGGCATGGGAGTAAACAGCCAGTAGGGCACACGCTGGGCCCAGGAAATGCCCTCGGGGTCTAGGAGACGCCTTGCTTGCGTCCTTGGTAAGTCAGGGCTCCTACAGACCCGGGTTCGTTTGATTTATTTCTGTTCTTTGCAGAGACGAGGTCTCCTTCTGTTGCCCAGGCTGGTCTCCAATTCCTGGGCTCAAGCGATCCTCCCATCTTGGCCTCCCTAAGTGCCGGGATGACAGGTGTGATCTACTGCGGTGGCCTCAGACGGTGTGAATCCAGACACACCCACAGGCCTCAGGAAAAGACCGGCACCGCCCCGGCCACAGTCCCCCATCTGGTCTACACCAAGTACACAGCAGGCACTCTGTGAGTGCACGCACTGCCAGGACACACCCAGGGCTGTGTGGCCCTGCGCAGACGTGCCTGTCTCTGGGCTGTCTGGGACTCAGGGGACGGGGGCCGAGGGCTCGGGGACACAGACCGCTGCCTTCATTCGACGGCGGTGACCGCAGCAGGTGGGGGACACAGACACGCCGGGGCGAGGGAGAGGAGCCCAGGGGTCTCCCCCCAGCGCCCCTGATGGCACAGAGCGATGCGCGTCCCCGTCACGGCTCTGATGACCCCACACGGGCACTGCCTGGTCCCGGTCAGCCCCTCCCACCAGGCCAGACCTCAGGGGCCAAGCCGGGGGGGGCTGTCCTCGTCACCCCCATGTTGCCACACCCCGCATGGATCCCTGGGTCACAGGAGGCTCTCCCAAACCTCAGCGAGGCGGCAGGGCCACCCTGGCCAACCTCATTCTCCCCAAAGGCCACACCACGTCACAAAGCGGGTGTCGTCACTTTCTTTTTTTTGAGTCAGAGTCTCACTCTGCTGCCCGGGCTGGAGAGCAGGGGCACGCTCCCGGCCGCCGCAGCCTCGACCCGCTGGGCTCCAGCGATCCTTCCACTTCAGCCTTCCAGACTGAACTACAGGCGCACGCTACCATGCCCGGCTAGTTTTTGACTTATTGTAGAGATGAGGTCTTGCCAAGTTGCCCAGGCGGGTCTCGAACCTGCGGGCTCAGGCAATCCACTCGCCTCGGCCTCCCAAAGCATGGGACGACAGGCGGAGCCACTGAACCTGGCTGACCTGCCTGACTTCTAAGCAAACGTTTCCGAGCACCCATGCCAGGTCCAGTTCTAGGCACAGCAGCGACCCAGACGGACTGAGTCCCCTGCCCTTGGGGTGCAAATGCTCCCGCGAGAAGCAAAACAAACAAAATTCAACAAGCGGTATATCCCACAGCCTGTGCAAAGGCCCTGGGGTAGCGCTGCGCCTGGCTTGAGGCTGGAGCAGGAGGAGGGAGGGGGGAGGGGCGGGGCGGGCACATTCTAGGGGGACTCAGAGATGGTTGTGTGTGGGGCAGGGGCTGAGAATGGCTCCGGGCCTAGGAGCAGCCGCCTCCAGGAAGCCCTCCCTGACTGCCCGGCCCACCCGGTGCCCTTGAAGCCTGACTCCGGGAGCCCCGCGAACATCCGGCCGCCGTGTCCTCTATACACGTCCGGGCAGCGGCCGCCCTTGAGGAGGAACACGGGGCCCGATCACGTCAGCTCCCGCAGCTGGGACGTCTTGGGGGTAATTTTTTTTCAAAATAACTTTTCTTCTAATTATAAGATAGGCGCGTGCGGCAGAAAATTAGAGGAAATCAGCATAAGGGAGAAAATAAAAATTACCCACAATCCATCCCACGCCTGGAGAGAAACTCTTAGCGTGTGGTCACTTTCATGCGTTCTTGCCACACGCACTTATTAGGCACCTACGGTGTCTTGGTTCTGGTTTGTTTTGCGTTGGGGGGGGTCTCGCTCTGTTACCCAGGCTGGTCTCGAACTCCTGGCCTCCAGCGACCCTCCTGCCTCGGCCTCCTGAGCAGCTGGGGCCACAGCTGTGCGCTCCCCCCCCCGCTAATTTGTTATCTGTTAAACAAACGGTCTGGCTCTGTGGCCCAGGCTGGTCTCGAACTGCCGGCTGCAAGCGATCCTCCCGCCTCGGCCTTCATGTCCTCTCTGTAAACGCGGGTCACCGTCATGGGACCCCTCGCCAGGGCCCGGCTCACAGAGCTGAGCCCGCTCCCATGGGTTCAGGCCGTGAGGTCCCCAACCAGCCACGCCGCGAGGGACGTCTCGGAAGAAGCCGCGTCCCCTGGTTTCCCGCTGACGCTTCTGAGGAGGACAGACCCCAGGGGAGATGCTCGAGCCTCCGAGAGCCCCGGGTGACGCCGCGCCCTGGACGGCCCTGGGTGGGAAGCCCCCAGACCCCTGGAGTAACGGGGGCACGGGTCGGTGGCCTCCCCGCCCACACCCAGCCTGGCCAGCCCCGGCCTGGCCACACCCGGCCTGGCCTCCGGGGCCGGGGCCCGAGCATGTGCCGACCAGCTGGGAGCCGGCCCTGCCCACGCCCGCGCCGCAGCCCGGCGCCCAGTGGGCACGGAGCCCCTGGCGGGCAGGCCCGGCCCCTTCCCTCCCATCCGACAGAGCAGGATGCCTTCAGGTGCGGCTGGATCCAGCCAGCCCGCCCCACCGTGTGTCCCCGCCACCCAGCACCTCTGTCCTTCCCTCGCCCGCTCACTGCCGGGCGCAAACCCTCGGGACCCCCCAACTATCCTTTGTCCCTCCCCCTCTGCTCCAGCCACACGGGCCTCCTCACGGTGCCTCCAACACGCCGGGCGCAGTCCTGCCCCAGGACCTTTGCACAGGCCGTTCCCCCTGCCCGGAATGCCGGCCCCTCCTGCGACCACGCATTCTCCCACGTGTCGCCTTCAGGGCCCTGTTGTCCCTGGGACTGTCTTTTTTGGCTTACCGTCGCGTCGGGTCACCCGATAAGCCACGCACCACACGGAACGCGTTAAATTTAAATTAGGTAAGGTTGAGGCTCCGGCTCCTCCACCACCAGCCACGACCGCAGCTTGGCTTGTGCTCGCACGGCACGTTCGTCCGTTTATTCATCTTTCTATTTTTCAGTCAGGGTCTCACGCTGCAGCCCAGGCTGGAGGGCGGCGGCGGCGCCATCATGGCTCACGGCCGCCTTGGCTTCCTGGGCTCCAGCAATCCTCCCACCTCAGCCTCCTGAGCAGCTGGGACTAGACACCCGGCTTTTTAAAATTTTTTGTCGAGACCAGTCTTGCTACGTTGCCCAGGCTGGTCTCGAACTCCTGGCCTCAAGCGATCCTCCGGCCTCGAGCGATCCTCCTGCCTCAGCCTCCCAAAGCGCTGGGATTCAGGCGTGAGCCACCACGTCCGGCCATTTCCCCCCTTTTCAAGCTGAGGAAACAGAGGTCCAGGCAGCAGAAGCCACGCACAGCTGACCACCGGCTCCGGCCCCAAAGGCTGCCTGGTCACAGCAGCCTCGGCTGGGCCCACGGACGCGCTGACCCGGCCCACGGGTCCCCTGTGTGAGTGCGTCTCCCCCGGCCACGGCCGCCCGGCCCTGGCGAGGCCGGCCTCCACGCCCCCAAGCCTGGCCCTCCTCACCCGCGGCCGCCGCCACCTCCCAAAGCGAGGGATTCCAGGCTGAACCCCGAGCCCGGCTCATTTAATGTTTCGTGCAACTGACTCGTGTCTTCTCCTTAAAGGAAATGACTCAGGGGCAGACGTGGTGGCTTCTGCCTGGAATCCCAGGACTTGGGGAGGCCCAAGTGGGAGGATCGCTCGAGCCCAGGAGTTTGAGTCCTGCCTGGACAGCACAGCAGGACCCTGTCTCTTGAGAAAGAGCCGGATGAAGCCGGGCTCGGTGGCTCAGCCTGTCATCCCACGCCTTGGGAGGCTGAGGTGAGTGGATTGCCTGAGCCTGCGGGTTCGAGACCCGCCCGGGCAACTTGGCGAGACCTCATCTCTACAATAAATCAAAAAATTAGCCGGGCGTGGTAGCACGCGCCTGTAGTTCCGGCTACTCGGAAGGCGGAGGTGGAAGGATCGCCGGAGCCCAGCAGGTCGAGGCTGCGGTGGCCGGGAGTTGCCACTGCACTCCAGTCTGGGCGAGACTCCAACTCAAAACAGTGAGACTCAGTGAGACTCCAACTCAAAAAAAAAAAGAGCCAGGTGTGGTCACACATGCCTGGAATCCCAGCACTTAGGGAAGCGGAGGCGACAGGACTGCCTGAGCCCAGGAGTTCAAGGCCAGCCTGGGCAACATAGTGAGACCTGGTCTCTACAAAAAATACAAAAATTAGCCAGGCATGGTGGTGCACACCTGTAGTCCCAGCTACTTGGGAGGCTGAGGCGGAAGGATCGCCGGAGCCCAGCAGGTGGAGGCTGTGGTGGCCATGAGCGTGCCCCTGCACTCCAGCCTGGGTGACAGAGTGAGACCCCAACTCATAAAAAAAAATAAAAGTAGGAACTGACTCTGTAACTAACACTACAACGCAAGCGCCCGGCTCTAACCCAGCCTTGAAAGTGACCAGAAACATTGTTGCCGGGAGACACTGTTGCCATCCACACCCCCCTTGGCTCCGCCCATTCCTGGATACTGTTGCCAACACCCCGGCGGAAGGGATTTCATTACAAAGAGCCTGGCAGGTGTGTGGACAATCCCGGAACCTGCGGGCGGCGGAGTCCCTGCTGGTCTGTGCCGCTCTGGGCCACCGGGTCCCTCCTCCACAGGTCACCCCAAAACAGCCCCATCCCGGAAGGGGGGGCCTGGCTTCAACGAAGGCGGGGGCAGCGCCGCTTCCCAGCTCTGCCCCGAGAAAGCTGGGAGGGCCTGAGCGCGACCCTGCCACTCTCTGGACCGGCAGGCTAGGGGGCATTGGCCACGGGGGCCCTGGGGCTGATGCTCGTGGGTTCGAGGCATGTGAAGGTCAGGGAAACTGAGGCACAAACCTGCGAGGTGCCCGAGGCCAGGTCTGGTGCAGCCCCGATTCCCTCCAGCGGCTACACAGGGTGCGGCTCAGTGGGTCACAGCCGAGACCCCAGCGTGTGCCAGGGCCGTCCTGGGTGCCAGGGACACAGTAAGGACCAAGACAGGTAACCTGCTGGGCTTCCAGGGAGGGAGTTTTGGGCGGGGGGCACAGCCGTGCAAAGGCCCTGGGGTGGGTGCAGACACCCGGGGTTCCAGGGATGGCGGGGGCTGGGGCGGAGAGGCCACAGAGCGAGGGAGCTGACAAAAAGATTAAAAAATTAGCCGGGCTGGGTGGCTCAGCCTGTAATCCCAGCACTTTGGGAGGCTGAGGTGAGTGGATTGCCTGAGCCCGCGGGTTCGAGACCCGCCTGGGCAACTTGGCGAGACTTCATCTCTACAGTAAATCAAAACATCAGCCGGGCATGGTAGCGCGCACCTGTAGTTCCGGCTACTCGGAAGGCTGAGGCGGAAGGATCGTCGGAGCCCAGCAGGTCGAGGCTGCGGTGGCCGGGAGTGGCCACTGCCCTCCAGTCTGGGCGACAGAGTGAGACTCCGACTCAAAAAAAAAGATAAAAAAATTAGCTAGCCAGGCAGGGTGACGCCTGCATGTCATCCCAGCTACCAGGGAGGCTGAGGCTGGAGGACTGCTTGAGCCCAGGAGGCTGAGGCCGCAGTGAACTACGACCACGCTACTGGACTCCAGCCCAGCCTGGGTCACAGAGCAAACTCCTATCTCTAAAACAGCACGAGGGTCCGGTGTGGTGGCTCACGCCTGTCATCCCAGCACTTTGGGAGGCAGAGGCGAGTGGACTGCCTGAGCCCAGGGGTTCGAGACCCGCCTAGGCAATTTGGCAACACCTCGTCTCTACAATAAATCAAAAAGTTAGCCGGGCGTGGTGGCGTGTGCCTGTAGTTCCAGCTACTCGGAAGGCTGAGGCGGAAGGATCGCCGGAGGCCAGCAGGCTGAGGCTGTGGTGGCCGTGACTGTGCCACTGCACTCCAGCCTGGGCGACGGAGCAAGACGCCAACTCAGACAAACGAACACACGAAACAGTAAGATGTTGTCTCCCACCGCGGCGTTCCCCGTCCTCAGTTTTTTTTCTCTGAGAGTAACATGCCCACCCTCCGACGCGTGATGCCTTTTTTCGCTGCGTGTATCCTCACCTTCCTGCGTGGCGAACTAGTGACAAGGAACTAGGCAACGGCTCCAGGCCGACTCCCCGTGCCTGGACCAGGGAGCACCCGGGACACAGCGGCGCAGGGAGACGCAGCCCCTCTGATCCGCCAGAGAGGCCGCCGGCACTGTCAGGTGTGTGTATCCATCTTTGTGTGTCTTTTCCAGTTACAGGTAAATCAACTCAGGCCCGCAGAGGGCGTGGCCCTGTGGAAACTGTATCCCACGCAACACTGTATCACTGGAAAGCCCATGGCTGCTTTTTCCCACATGACACTGTATCCACTGAGCACATGGAGGGTATCGTGTTGCTTTCTCACGTAACATTGTATCTCTGCAGCACGGTGGCTGGGTCTCTGTCCCTCCCCTCCCGCCCGCCCCACCAAGGCTGCCCCAGTTTACAGCCCAACCCCCGTGGATGGACACTCAGGGCGCTCCATTCACCCAGCACCGCCAAGAATGTGCCCGCAGCCGGGCTCGGTGGCTCAGCCTGTCATCCTGCGGCTTTGGGAGGCTGAGGTGAGTGGATGGCCTGAGCCCGTGGGTTCGAGACCCGCCTGGGCAGCGAGACCCCATCTCTACAATAAATCAAAAAGTCAGCCGGACGTGGTAGCGCACGCCTGCAGTTCCGGCTACTCGGAAGGCTGAGGCGGAAGGATCGTCGGAGCCCAGCGGGTCGAGGCTGCGGTGGCCGGGAGCGGCCGCTGCACTCCAGTCTGGGCGACAGAGTGAGACTCCAACCCCCCCCCAAAAAAGCAATGTGCCCGCTGTTGCCTCCGGGCCCCAGGGAGAAGGGTGTGTGTCCCCCCGTGACGGGGGGCCGTGGGGGGCGGCGGGGCTGGTGTCCACTCCTTCTGAACAAGTGGGTCCCCGCATGTGTTGACGCAGTCCCCGGGGGAGACAAGTGGCCCTCGTCTTCCAAAACTAAGTCTCTCCCTTCCCTCGGGCCGGATCACGCCTCCAACAGACGCGTCTCGGGGAACGACACGCGGAGGAGGACGTCACGGCAAAAGCCTCGGAGCAACCTAAGTGCCCAGCCAGCGGGGATTCGATCAGCAAACAACGGGCCGAGCGGCCAGATCATGACACGCAGGCTCGGAAGGACGAGACGGACGTCACAGCCGTGAGGAGGATGACGGGAACACCAGATGTGCGATGAGAAAATGACTTGGAGCATACTATATTTTTAAATGAAAAAAAAATAATCACAAAACAAGGGACAGAACAGCATGTAAAAGATGCTGCCATTTGGTTAAACACAGGAATACGCGTCTCCCGCCCACCCAGGGCTCGCGGACGATTTCTCGATCACTCACCGCGCCGTGCAGCCACGAGCCGTATGTGGCGGTTTAAATTTAAACGGGAGAAAAAACAGAATAGCATTTAAAATTCCGTTCCTGGGTTGCACTGGACACGTTTCAAATAGCCACACACGGCGCCTGGCGGCCGGAGCCGTGTGTAGACGGAGAGCATTTTTATCCTCATGAAAAGTTTCGTGGGATGGGTGCCAGGGGCCTGCTTTGGCCCGCCGCTTGTTTTTATAAATAAAGCTTTATTGGCACACGGCCCCGCCCACCGGCCCAGGTGGAGGCCAAGGCCGCCCCCACACGACGGCGGAGGAGTTGAGTGATGCCGCCGAGACTGGCAACGCCGGACAGACTTACTGACTGGCCCGTGGGAGAGAAGTCTAGAGACCGTGTTCTAGAAGGAGCCTCTGCTTCCAGGAAGGAGGGGGAGGAGCCTGGGTGCCGTAGGGAGAGTCTCCGCTGGGCATCCTTCTGTGTACCCTCAGCTGAGTCCCACGTGTATACACTACCTGGTCCGAACAATACCGTAAGAATAAACGAACGGGCTGGGCACCATGGCTTGAGGCGATCACTCCGGCACTTGGGGCTGGGACACGTGCCACTGCCCTCCAGCCTGGGTGACGGAGTGAGACTCCAACTCAGAAAAAAAAAAAAAAATAAAAAAAGTGGCCAAGCATGGTGGCTCACACCTGTCATCCCCGCACTTTGTGAGGCCGAGGCAGGAGGACTGCTTGAGCCCAGGAGTTCGAGACCAGCCTGGGCAACATAGCCAGATCTCATTTGTACAAAAAACCCCCCCAAAACTTCGCTGGGTGTGGTGGCACGAACCTGTCGTCCTCGTTCCTTGGGAGGCTGAGGCGGAAGGATCGCCGGAGCCCAGCGGGTTGAGGCTGCCGTGGGCGTGCCACTCCCCTCCAGCCCGGGCGATGGAGGGAGACCCTGACCTCAAAAGCAAAAGGTGGGACACAGAGAAGGGACGTGGCCTCGGCCCAGAGGTCCACGGAGGACCCAGGTTCCCCCGACCCCACCACCCTGGATATGAGTCTCGCTCTGCACGTGTCTGCCGGGCGGACGGGCGAGGACAGGCCTCCCTCGCCCTGGGTAAGCCCCTGTCTCCTCACCCCCCCACCCCGGGCTGCGTCAGGGCAGGGCCCCTCGTGCCTCAAACAGTTGGTGACCAATAAATCCACTCTGCGGGACCAGAATGAGCCCCGAGGCCGCAACGGCCGGCGTGCGGGGTCTGGGATCACCGCGGGCAGTGGGCATCAAAGGCCACGCCAGGCCTTCGGACGCGGGCTGGGGGCCGGCTGTGGCCACCCTCCCCACGGGGGGTGGGGACCGAGGGAAGGCGGACAGGGGGCTCCCCCGGCTGCGGCCGGGAAGGGGCTTATAGATTCATCAGAATCTTAAACAAAAGCCCCGCGGCCGCCCGTCAGCTGCTCTGGCGTTTATGGCCCCTGCGATGAATTACCCACAATGCCCGCCGGGCGCGAGCAGCTCTTGGCCCGGGTCCTAAACTAATTTCTGCACGTCCGTGTGTGTCATTTCACCCGAGCCTCGTGAGTGGGGGGGAGGGGCACGCGGGGGGAGCCGGGGCCGGAGGAGCCCAGGGCGTGGGGGCGGGGTGGAGGCGCTCGCCAGAGCCCCTGGCCCTCGGCCCCCCTGGCGCCCGGCCCTGGGCTCGGAGCCTGCGGGGGTGGGGGGGCGGTGCCAAGCTGGAGCCGCGGGGGGCCTAGAAACCACCAGAAGCTGGGGCGGGCGGTTCTGCGCTGGAAGGAGGGAGGGGGCTTGGCCGGCTCTGCCAGGCGCTGTGTGGCCCGGGGGCGAGTGCCCGGGCGTCTCTGGCTGCCCGCAAGCCGGACCTCCCGCCCCCCCCACAGCCCCTCTTGGGACCCTGTCTGTGCTGGGCTTTTTTTCCCTTTTGGGTCGGGGTCTCCCTCTGCTGCCCAGGCCGGAGTGCAGGGGCCCAATCCCATCTCACTGCAGCCTCGACCTCCTGGGCTGGGGCGAGCCTCCCGCCTCAGCCTCCCATTCGGGACTGCGGGCGCCACCCCACCTGGCTTGTGTTCAGATCTGTTTTGCAGAGACGAGGTCTGGCCGGGTCGCCCAGGCTGGTCTCGAACTCCTGGCCTCAAGCCATCCTCCCGCCTCGGCCTCCCAGAGGGCTGGGCTGACCGGCATGAGCCGCGACGCCCGCCTTCGTGCTTCTTCAAAGCAGGTATAGGCCGGGCTCGGTGGCTCAGCCTGTCATCCCGCGCCTTTGGGAGGCCGAGGTGAGTGGATGGCCTGAGCCCGCGGGTTCGAGACCCGCCTGGGCATCGAGACCTCATCTCTACAATAAATCAAAAAATCAGCCGGGCGTGGTAGCACGTGCCTGTAATTCCGGCTACTCGGAAGGCGGAGGCGGAAGGATCGCCGGAGCCCGGCAGGTCGAGGTTGCGGTGGCCGGGAGCGGCCACTGCACTCCAGTCTGGGCGACAGACTCAAAAAAAAAAAAAAAAACTCAACTCAAAAAAAAAAAAAAAAGCAGGTATACACTAGAGGCTTAACACGCGCTTAATCGGCTTCCTTGCTGACTGTCCTGCCCCTGCCGTCTTCCACGGGACGGGGCTTGTTCCTTGGTCACCTTGCTGGCTCCATCCCAGCACCTGGCCCTGGGTAGGACCTGGCAGACAGCAGGTGCTCAATAAATCCCCACGGGCCACAGAAAGGACCTGCAGTTGTTTTCTGAACACCCGGCGGCTCTTCCCGGGGCCTGAGGGAACGTCTGGGACCCGCACCGGCCCCTGGGGAGGCCGGGCAGGGTCTCACCCAGGGAAGGACCCTCCTGTGGCGTCCAGGGGCTCAGGCCGCGAGCTCACCAAACGTCTGTGCGCACGTGCTCCGCCCCGAGGCACAGACGGCGCAGCCGTCCCTGGGAGCCGGCCAGCTTTCCGCAGGCCCGATTCTGTGGGCGACGGCGCACAGCCTGGGACCGTGGGCGCCGGACCCCCGGGGCACGCCTGTCAGCCGGCGCTTTGGGAGGCCGAGGCAGGCGGACCCTCGAGCCAGGAGTTCGAGACCAGCCTGGGCCACGGAGCGAGAGCTCGTCTCCACGAACGTTCAAGACACGCGTCGGGCATGGCGGCACCCACGGTCCTGGCGACTCGGGAGGCTGGGGCGGGAGGGCGGCCTGAGCCCAGAGGCCGAGGCGGCGGGGCGGGGCGTAGGATGGCGCCACACAGCACTCCAGTCTGCGAGACGGGGGAGACCTGGTTCAAAATAATGATAAGAGCAGTAACAAAGAAATAAAACAATAGCCGGCCGGAGTAGCAATAATTGCAAATATTTCCAGTCACGGGCTGAGCGCCCGGCCCTGGGCGGCGTTCTCTCCCTTGTACAGCGGGGGAGACTGAGTCCCAGAGAGGGCAGGACACTTGTCCAAGGTCACACAGCTCGGCGGTAGCAGAGCGGGGCGAGAGTCCCGGCCGCCAAGGCCGCAAGCCTGTCCTAGCCTGGGACACAGTGGGTGACTGTAGCGGTCGCCACCCCTGGGCAGGCAGGGAGGCTGTCGCGGGCGCTTCATGGCTGACTTGGGCAGGGCCTGGCTGAGGTGAGCGGACTGCCTGAGCCCGCGGGCTCGAGACCCGCCTGGGCAGCGAGACCTCATCTCTACCATAAATCAAAAATCAGCCGGGCGTGGTAGTGCGCGCCTGTAATTCCGGCTACTGGGAAGGCCGAGGCGGAAGGATCGCCGGAGCCCAGCAGGCGAGGCTGCGGTGGCCGGGAGCGGCCACTGCCCTCCAGTCTGGGCGACGGAGTGAGACTCCAACTCAAAAGAAAATAAAAATAAGAATAAAAATAAATTCTTTTTTAGAGACAAGTTCTCACTCTGCTGCCCAGGCCGGTCTCGAACTCCGGGCCTCAAGCCGTCCTCCCGCCTCAGCCTCCCAAAGCGCTGGGAATACGGCAGCGCCACCACGTCCGGCCTGTGCTTTCCTTCCCCGGTGTTTCCCCGGCCCGGCCTCTCCTGGCTCCCGGGCGCCTCGACCCTCGGGTCAGGGACGGGCCACCCAGCGCCCCCCGCCATGCCAGCCCCACTCCGAGTTCTCCGGGGCGGCGAGTCCCCGTGTCTGTCCCTGAAGTCCCGGGTTCTAGAAACATCCGAGGAAGGACTGGGGGGCGAGAACCCCAGGAGCGGGAAGAGGAGGAGGGCTGTGGCCAGACCCACCCGCTTCCCCCCCGGCCACCCCGGGCCGGCCCCAGAGCGCCGGGGAGCCCCCGCCCAGGCCCGCCATGGCGCCCGCCGGCCTCGGAGTCAGGGCCCAAGTCTCCCGCGCCCCCCAGGCCCTCCCATCCCCCTCTGCCCCCCTCCCTCGGCCCGGCCACACGGGCCTCCCCGCCTGGCCTGCCCCAGGGCCTTGGCACGGCCGCACTCTCGGGAACACGGCCCCCCCACAGCCCCCCAGGTCCCTCCAACACGGAGCCGCTCCCCGCCCCCGCAGCTGCGCCCTGTCCCCGGCGGGGTCCCAGCGCCCGGCCCCGCGGGCGGCCGGGAAGTTCCCCTAAGGCCAAAAGCACAAGGTTGGAGGCGGAGGCAGCAGCTGGCCCGGGCTGTGGGTGGAGGTGGTCTCCCCTTCGGCGGGCCGGCCTTCCTGTCCCCGGCCGGCCTCCTCCCCGCAGCCGGCACCTGCCAGGAGCCGGAAGCAGGGGTGGCAGCGCGGCTGTGCTCTTGGCGGGCGGGTCCCTCCGGCCCGGCCCAGGCAGGGGGCACGGCTCTCCCGACACGCGGACCTTGTCACCCAGCAGACGGACGGACGGACTCGAGACGTGTCCTCACTCCCAGGAAGGGGCTGCAGGAGGGCAGCTGGGTAAGAAGTTATCAAGTGGACACATTTGTTTTCTTTTTTTTTTTTTGGGTTGGAGTCTCACTCTGTTGCCCAGACTGGAGCACAGTGGCCGCTCCCGGCCACCGCAGCCTCAACCTGCCGGGCTCCGGCGATCCTTCCGCCTCAGCCTTCCCAGTAGCCGGAACTACAGGCGCGTGCTACCACGCCCGGCTGATTTTTTGATTTATTGTAGAGATGAGGTCTTGCCAAGTTGCCCAGGCGGGTCTCGAACCCGCGGGCTCAGGCCATCCACTCACCTCAGCATCCCAAGGCGCGGGATCACAGGCCGAGCTACCAAGCCCGGCTTGACATCACGCTCCTAACTCGTTGGCTCCTCCCCAGGCCCTGGGAGGTCGGAGGGACCGTGATGCCCCCTTCACAGATGGGGAAGCCGAGGCTGGCCGGGCGGGCCAGAGCCAGGACTCACAGCCAGGCCATCCAGCCCTGGGGCCCAGGCCTCAGCCACTCCTTGGCAGCGGCCACGACGCCGAGTAGAACAAGATGGCGGCGCCATGGCACTCCAGCCGGGGCCACGCAGCGAGACCCTGTCTCCCACCCACCCAGTGGAAAGCAGTGACTGCTCGAGGCCGACATCCCAGCAACACGCGCCCGCTCCAGGGGTGGGCGGTGCAGCCCCTCGGGAGGAGGCCCTCCCGGGCTTCTCCGGTCACAAGCGGCTGGCCTGGAGTCAGTCCTGTGTTCCCCAAGCCTCCAGGGCCGGCGGGGTCACCCTGGGGGCCGGGATTGCGACACGGCGGGCTCACGAGGACCCACTGTGGCCCCGGGATGCCTGGCCGCTCGCCTGGGCCCTGGGACGTGCCGTGTCACAGACAGGTAAACGGAGGCACAGAGAAATTTAAACCCGGGCCTAGTCCCAGACTGTCCCTCTTTCCTGAAGGACAAACTGAGGCTCAGAGAGGTTGGGTCACCCGCCCCAAGGCCACACAGCAGCGGGCGGCAGCACCAGGAGGGTCCAGGGCTCCAAGGGGGCGAGCGCCGCCGTCCTGTCATCCTGGCTCCGTGGCCCGGCGCCCCCTGGCCTCGCAGGAGCCCCCACGGGACCTGCCGAGGCAGCGGCACCTGGGCTGCCACCCACGAGGAAGGTCCATGGCGCCACGGCCGGGGGCCGGGAGGCTGGAACTGAGACGCGGCTCTTTTATTTTTTTTTTTATTCTCTGAGTTGGAGTCTCACTCGGTCGCCCAGACTGGAGTGCAGTGGCCGCTCCCGGCCACCGCGGCCTCAACCCGCTGGGCTCCGGCGATCCTTCCGCCTCAGCCTTCCGAGTAGCCGGAATGACAGGCGCGCGCTACCACGCCTGGCTGATTTTTTTTATTTATTGTGGAGATGAGGTCTCGCTGCCCAGGCGGGTCTCGAACCCGCGGGCTCAGGCCATCCACTCACCTCAGCCTCCCCAAGGCGCGGGATGACAGGCTGAGCCACTGAGCCCGGCTGAGACGCGGCTCTTCTAAAGGGGCTATTTTTGGAGGCCGAGGTGAGAATGCGGGGGCGGGAGAGAAGCAGCGGATCCACGGGGTGGGGGGGGCGTGGGCTCTGACCCCGAGGGAGGTGGCGGCCACGGAGGGCTGCAGGCCCAGGAGGGAGGGCCTGACTCGGGCGCTCACCCGCGCCCTCTGGAGGCTGCCGTGGGGAGGACAGACCGTGGCGCCCTCGGGACCAGGGCTGGTGGAGTGGTCCCCGCCCGGTGGAGGCCGAGGACATGAGGTCGCGGTGGATTAACCAAACTGGAAAACGCTCGGCACGCTCCAGCACACAGCAGGTGCTCAATAAATGTATGCTCGGGTCAGGCAGAATGACTCATACCCGTAATCCCGGCGCTTTGGGAGGCCCAGGCGGGAGGATCGCTTGAACCCAGGAATTCAAGACCAGCCTGGGCAACACGGGGAAACCCCATCTCTGGCTCAGCCTGTCATCCCGCGCCTTGGGAGGCAGAGGTGAGTGGATGGCCTGAGCCCGCGGGTTTGAGACCCGCCAGGGCAACTTGGCGAGACCTCATCTCTACAATAAATAAAAAAACTAGCCGGGTTTGGTAGCGCGCGCCTGTAATGCCGGCTACTCGGAAGGCCGAGGCGGAAGGATCGCTGGAGCCTGGCAGGTCGAGGCCGCGGTGGCCAGGAGCAGCCACTGCACTCCAGTCTGGGCGAGAATGAGACTCCAACTCAAGAAAAAAAAAAAAATCCTGGAGTCCCACTGCTAGGGAGGCCCGGCTCACACAGGAAACCCCCAAGGGACCGTCGTGCAGCCCTGAAGGCCGGACCCACCCACGCCCCAGGCTAAGCCTCCCGCCAGCCCGCTGGCCTCCCCTGCAGGCGGAAGTCGCCAAGCGATGCATCTCCCTCTCGCGTATACAACTGTCAGGGAAAATAAATAGTTTGTAATGGGCTCATTAATTGGATGCAGGGAGACAGAGCCTCCACCCCAGGCCGCAGCGTCCGGGCGGCTCAGGCGGACACGAGGGGTCCTGGCCCGCCACGAAGCCGTGGACCCCAGGCGGGGTGGGTGCGTTCAACGGCGCGGACCCAGGCGACAGGCTCCGCGGGCCCCAGGGCGTCTCAGACACCTCGGACGCTTGGGCCTCCGCTGGAGGCCAGGAGCAGATGCAGCCAGACTCGGGGGCAGCCGGCAAGGACAAACGTCACTGTCTTCACCAGATCACGTTCATTCTTACGGTTTCGGCTTCAAGGACATGCAGGTTCCCAGACATGAGAAGGAGGCAGCGTTTTCTTTTCTTTTTTTTCTTGAGTTGGAGTCTCACTCTGTCGCCCAGGCTGGAGTGCAATGGCCGCTCCCGGCCACTGCGGCCTCGATCCGCTGGGCTCTGGCGATCCTTCCGCCTCGGCCTCCCGAGTAGCTGGAACTACAGGCGCGCGCTACCACGCCCGGCTGATTTTTGATTCATGGTAGAGATGCGGTCTTGCCAAGTTGCCCAGGTGGGACTCGAACCCGCGGGCTCAGACAGTCCACTCATCTCAGCCTCCCAAGATGCGGGACTACAGGCTGAGCCACCGAGCAGGTGCAGTTTTCTTTTTTCAGTTTCAAAAGAAAAGGGTTCGTCAAGGAAGACCGACAGGACTGTGACCCCAGCACCTTGAGAGGCCGAGGCGGGAGGATCGCTTGAGCCCAGGAATTTGAGGTCAGTCTGGGCCATGTGGGACGGCCTCATGGCTACAAAAAATTCAAAAAACTTCAAAAAAATTAGCCGGCTGTGGCAGCCCTGTCGTCCCTGCAACTCGGGAGGCCGAGGAGGGAGGATCGCTTGAGCCCCGGAGGTCGAGGCTGCGGTGCGTTACGATCGCACCACCGCACCCCGGCCTGGGCTGCAGGGCAAGACCCTGTCTCCAAAATCTAGAAAAGACAAACAGAAAAACTGCCAAGCTCTCAGAGGAGGGGGCAGTGGGAGCACTGGCTAAGGAGCAGCCAGCAGCGTGGCCTCGGCCCCGACACGGAGGGTCAGAACCCCCGAGGGCTGTGGCCCCGCTGGCATGACTTGGTTTCCCCGTGGAGGCCGATGGCCTGGCCTGTGCCTGGGGTGGCTGCAGGCTCCTGCCAGCCTGCCCCTGGCTCTGTGACATGCGTGACTCGACCCCCGGACCTCCACCCCCTCACACCAAGGTCCTGCCTGGCCCTGGAGATTGAGGGTGATGAGGGTAGGGTTATATTTTCAGATGGCGATTATTCATCCTATATGGGCAGTGGAAGCGTAGGCTAGGATTTTTCGGAGCTGTGTTTGACTTAGTCCTCCTCATCCGCCTAATGCGATAGAAGTTGAGGCAATTAATGGTACTAGTGTTAAGTTTAGGGCTGTGTTGATTTGATATAAAATTGAAATAGGGGCTAGTTTTTGTCATGTAAGGAGTAACATTCCAGATATTAGAGACACTCCTTGTGTAACTTCTGGAACTCAGAAGTGGAAAGGTGAGAGGCCTAATTTTATTATTAGGGCAATTAAGATTATCACTGAAGATATCTCATTAAATTTATTTATCAACCACCACACCACACAGCACGACTCCTCAGGCAGTCTGGGGTTATTCCATGCACACCCACCACAGCCTCGGCCTCCCGGGTTCAGGCAATCCTCCCGCCTCAGCCTCCCGAGTAGTTGGGACTACAGGTGTGCACTGCCGTGCCCGGCTAATTTTTGATTTATTGTAGAGATGCGGTCTCGCCAAGTTGCCCAGGCGGGTCTCGAACCCGCGGGCTCAGGCAATCCACTCACCTCAGCCTCCCAAAGGCGCGGGATGACAGGCTGAGCCACCGAACCTGGCTTTTTAATTTTTAATTTTTGCAGAGGTGGGGTCTTGCTACGTTGCCCAGGCTGGTCTCAAACTCCTGGCTCAAGCGACCCTCTCACCTCGGCCTCCCAAAGTGCTGGGATTCAGGCAGGAGCCACAGTACCCAGCCGGGATCCTTTCTCTTTTTCTGAGTCAGAGTCTCCTTCTGTCGCCCAGGCTCGAGTGCAGTGGCACACTCACAGCCACCCCGGCCTCGACCTGCTGGGCTCCGGCGATCCGCTCGCCTCAGCCTCCCTAGTAGCTGGAACAACAGGCACGCGCCACCATGCTCAGCTAGTTTTTGTGATTTATGGCAGAGACGAGGTCTCGCCAAGTTGCCCGGGGGGGTCTCGAACCCCCGGGGCTCAGGAAATCCTCCCGCCCCGGCCGCCCAAAGTGCTGGGATGACGGGCTGAGCCACTGCGCCTGGCCAGGGACCCTTTCGATACCAAGTTTGTCCCACCCCGGAGATGGTCTCACCCCCATCTTACAGACAAGGGAAACTGAGGCTCCAGCCAGAAAAGCCACCGCCCTGGGGTCCCGCTGAGCAAGAAACCAAGCAAGACGGCCCAGAATCTCCAGGCACTGAGCTCCATCCCCACAGGAAGGCTGGCCCACGGGCTCCGGGTGCGTCCTGGTAACGCGCCCACCTGCCCAGCCAGACGCACGAGGTGTCGAACCAACATCAGGGCCGCCGAGTCCCAAGACCGCCGGCCTGGCCGCCGTGCCCCAGACCCCAGGACATCTCACGGACTGCTTTGGGTTCCCCACACCTGGCTTGAAACCAACCCTCAGGGCAGCACCCTCCATGGATGTCCCTCACGGTTTCTGTGCCAGACACCTCGGACACTCAGCAGTTCAGAGAGGGCGGGTGAGTGGCCGAGGTCACACAGCACCTCGGCTTGGGACCCATTTCTCAGCAGTGGTGCCTGAGTCACGGGGGCGATCACAGCGCTGCCTCTCTCTGCTGCGTCACCTGTCCCGAGAGGAGCTTCCGTGGCACCGCCTTCCTGATCTGGCGATGAGACCATCAGGGCCGGCGGCTTCCGAGTGGGGCGGGCTCTGGCAGAACTAGGGCCCAGAGAGGGTGTGGACAGACGGGGAAACGGCAAGTGAACACCAAGGCTGCGTGTGGCGGCTCACATGTGATCCCAGCACTTTGGGAGATGAAGGAGGGAGGATGGCCTGAGCCCAGGAAGTCTAGCCAGACTGGGCAACACAGCCAGACCCCATCTCTGCAAAAATAAAAATGCTGGCCAAGCGTGGGGGCGCGTGTCTGTAGTCCCAGCAACTCAGGAGGCTGAGGCAGGAAGATGGCCGGAGCCCAGCGGGTCGAGGCTGTGGTGGCCGTGAGTGTGCCGCGGCCCTCCTGCCCGGGTGACACAGCAAGATACCGGCTCAAAAGAAAGAAAGAAGCCGGGCTCGGTGGCTCAGCCTGTAATCCTGCGCCCTGGGAGGCTGAGGTGAGTGGATTGCCCGAGCCCGCGGGTTCGAGACCCGCCTGGGCGGCGAGAACTCATCTCTACAATAAATCAAAAAACCAGCCGGGCGTGGTAGCGCACACCTGTAATTCCGCTACTCGGAAGGCTGAGGCGGAAGGATCGCCGGAGCCCGGCAGGTCGAGGCCGCGGTGGCCGGTAGCAGCCATTGCACTCCCGTCTGGGCGACAGAGCGAGACTCCAACTCAAAAAAAAAAAAAGAAATAAGAAAGAAAGAAAGAAAGAAAAAAAAAAGAGGCCTAAGATGGAGAGAGAAATCCAGCCGGCCGACGCCTCCGACGCCCCCAAGCGTTCCCTGTGCCTCACGGCGGTGTCCCTATCACTGGTGGGTCCCCTGCACACACCGTCTGGACTCCACCGCCCGATGCACGAGCAAAGCGGGCGACCGCCCCGTCGGGCGGATTCCGGAAGGGGTGAGTGGCCAGGGCGCCCGGCTGCGGGGCTGTGTCACCACCCAAGGCGAGGCTGCCGACGCGGGCTTCTCCTCCCGGAGCCCCCCGACCCTGACCCTGCTGAGAAGACTTCGGGGCCCCCGCCTGGGCGTGAATCCCGACACAGGCGGTCTCCAGCCGCCCCTCCCACGCCCGGCCTTGGGTTCTCCTCCGTGACACCGTGACACGGGGATGCACCTTGCGTGGTGTGTTATCCGGCGCACTGACGGCGGGGGTCCCTCGACCTGGGGTCATTCTCCTCCCCAGGGAACACACGATGTCTGGGGTCGCCTGGGACCATCAGGGCTGGGGGGTGGTCCTGGCGGTGGGGGGGGTGGAGGCCAGGGACCTAAATCTTTTGTGGCGATGGGGTCTGGCTGTGTTGCCCAGGCTGGTCTCGAACTCCTGGGCTCAAGCGAGCCTCCCGCCTCGGCCTCCCAAGGTGCTGGGATGACAGGCGTGAGCCATGGCCCTGGGCCCACCCGGGAAGCTCCACGGATAACGCGGAGACCGGTGACGGGCCCGGAGAGCAAATGCGTCTCCTGCAGAAAAGGCAGGGGATGGAGAAAGCCGGCAGCCAGGAGATAACGCGCAGCCCGGCCCCGCGGGACGCCCGGCTTCCTTCCACGCAGCATTTAATTTAAGTCAAGTTTATCACGGTGACCAATATTAATACAATCAGGGCCGCCGTGTATCGAGCGCAGACAGAGGCCGGCCCGGGCCGGTTCTCAGCGCTCCGGTGAGCCATCACCCCGGGGCCGCACATCACCCGCCAGGGGGCCTCAGACCCACTTCACAGCCGGGGACACTGAGACCCGTAGACGGCGACGGAGGTGTGGAAGTCATGCGGCCTGGACTTGTCGGGGAAGGAGCCAAACCCACGGCGGTCTGGGTTTCTGTGCTAGGTGGCGTTACAGAGTTTTATTTTTTATTTTTATTTTTTTGAGCTGGAGTCTCACTCTGTCGCCCAGACTGGAGGGCAGTGGCCGCTCCCGGCCACCGCAGCCTCGCCTGCTGGGCTCCGGCGATCCTTCCGCCTCAGCCTTCCGAGTAGCCGGAATTACAGGCATGCACTACCACGCCCGGCTGATTTTTTGATGTATTGTAGAGATGAGGTCTCGCTGCCCAGGCGGGTCTCGAACCCGCGGGTTCGGGCAATCCACTCACCTCAGCCTCCCAAAGGCACGGGATGACAGGCTGAGCCACCGAGCCCGGCTCAGAGTTTTATTTTGAAAACGCGTGCTTTCTTTTTTTTTGTAGAGACGGGGTCTGGCTATGGTGTCCAGGCTGGTCTCGAATGTTCGGCCTCAAGTGATCCTCCTGCCTCGGCCTCCCAGAGTGCTGGGACGGCAGGCACGAGCCACCGTGCCTGGCTGCGCCGAGGTGTCTTAAGGAAAAGAAATCCAGGGACGTTAAGACAGCGCCACTTCCCCGGAAACCTGGATTTCTGGTTTTCCGTGGACGACCTAGCAGATCTGGCCACGGAGACACTCAGGGCCTCCGTGAAGGCTGGAAGAGGGGACGGTCCGGCCCCGCAGGCACTGGGGTCTGAGAATCCCACTCCCACCTTGTCTCCCGCCTGGTTCTCCCCTCGGCCTGGAGTGAGGGGTCCCCGCTTGCCTCGCGGCCGTGGGGCCTCGGCCCGGCAGCCGTTCCAAGAGGCATTTCCTCAGTCCAAGTTCTCTGTGGATGCTGACGGCTCTCAGAGGACTCCAGCTGCACCAACTTCAAATTCAGCTGGAGGTCAGATGCAGAGGCTCATGCCTGTAACCCCAGCACTCTGAGAGGCCGCGGTGGGAGGACCAGGAGTTCGAGACCAGCCTGGGCAACGTGGCGAGACCCCATCCTTACAAAAAAAAAAAATGAGCTGGCTGCCGGGGCCTGGAGCCCCAGCTACTTGGGAGGCTGAAGCGGAAGGATGGCCGGAGCCCAGCGGGTGGAGGCTGTGGTGGCCGGGAGCGTGCCCCTGCGCTCTGGCCTGGGCGACAGAGTGAGACTGACTCAAAAAAAAAACCAAAGACACAGTGTGAGTCCCCTCTCAGCCTCTGCACTGCCGTCCTCAGTGTCTGTTCACCCCCCCCGGCGGCTGGCTCCAACCACCCTTGGGTCCCGGCCCTCCCTCCTGATGAGACCCGGCCCCGCCGGCGGCAGGCGCCCGGGCCTCGGCCTCAGCCCCGCCGCGGACAGCGCTTCTTCCCGTCCCATCTCCCCTCACATGCAGGGGCCCCAGGAAGCCAGGGGCCTGCCGCGGCTCCCGCCAGATCTTGGCGTTTTATTTCCGTTTGCTTTTAGCTAAAACACAAAGCAGAAAGCAAGCGTGCGGAGCACCTGCTGCCTGCCTGGCCCAAGAGCTCAGACGTCCACTCTCGGCATCGCAACCGGGAGGCCGCGTCGGAGGACCCAGGGCACGGACGAGGACACCCGGGCACGGAGGGGCCAGTCGCGGGCCCGGGGCCTCAGCCGTCAGCGGCGGAGTCCGGCTCCCAAGTTCACTGGCAGGCAGTTTTCAACAGACACTGACAGACGGAGGAAACGAATTGGGGAATGAATGAGCTAATTGGGGGAATGAATGAATGACTTGGTGAGAGAACAAATGAATGGCTTGTGAGTGAACGAATGGACTTTTCGGGAAGGAAGAAGTGACTGGGGAAGGAACAAATGAATGACTCGGCAAGGGAACGAACGACTCGGGAAACTAATAAGCCCACACTGGCACGCCGAGCTCTCAAGCGCCCCCTCTCCCGGGCGCCGCTCCCGCCCCAGCCACCCCCGGGCTCCTGCTGGCGCTCACCAGCACGCCCTGGGGGCTCAGGGGTCTCTGGGCGCCGGGAGCCCCCGGGGCAGCCCGGGCCCCCTCGGCCGGCTCCTGCCAGGCGCCCGGCCGGTCGCCGCAGAAGGCGCCGGGGAGGGGTCGGCCAGCGCGGCGGCCGAGCCATCCCGGCAACGCACGCCTGGACCCCGCGGGGGCACAGGGAGGCGCCCCTGCCGTCCCGCCGCCGGCCCGCGCACCTCCGGGCGGCCAGGAGAGAGACAAGGCCGACAGCGGCGACCTCGCGACCCGGCGGCTCCGCTGGCGGCGACTCTCTCCCGCCAACAGGCCCCCAGGCCGGCGCCGCCCAAGAGACCCGCACGGAGAGGCTCAGAGAGGCCCAGCGAGGCGCCCGGCACGCAGCCCGCGGGGCCGGGAATCGAACCCTTCCTCCTCTGACCCTCCCAGCGAAGTGGGGTGCTCTGGGGTCTCCGCGGCGACTCTCAGGCGCCCCCTGCAGGCGGACGGTGGTCACCGCGCCACCATGACCTCGGGCAAAGCCCCGGCGTGCGAATCCAGGACCCCGGCCCCGCCACCCAGCGCTTTGGGAGGTCGAGGCTGGAGGATCGCTTGAGACCACCAGCCTGGGCAACACAGCGAGACCCCGTCTCTCCAAAATAAAATACGACGAACCTCAGTTAAAAAAATCCAGGACCTGGCAGCCACCAGCTTGCGGGCTGTGTGACTTCAGGCCAGCGAAGTCACCTCTCTGCGCCTCTGTTTCCCCCGGCCAGATGAGGCTCTGCGTGCAGGGGCTGGAGGTTCTGCGGCGAGCACGCTTCCTCAGCGGGGCGCCTGGCGCGGGGCGGGCGGCCAGGCTGCTATTATCACCCCGACATCCCCCCTTGGTGGATTGCCGGGTTAATTAGGAGCGGATTAAATTATACACACACAGACGCGAGACCCGCCCCCTCCCAGAAGCCCCCGTTCCGGGCAACGCTCCCTTACCGGCCACGCAGAACAGCTGCAAGTATCTCCCCGTGGCCGCCCCATCAGGGTCCCGTGCCTCCACCAGGCCGGGTCCACGCGGTCCCCTGCACGTGTGCCTGGGGTTCGCAGGACAGACGTGTCAGACCCTGGACGTCCCGAGAGCCAGGGAGCCGCCTCATCCGCGGCGTTTACATGTCCCTGGTTGCCACGACACGGCTGTGACCGTTCCAGGCTTAGGTGGGGGAATACAGAGAGGTCAAGCCTCCTCCCCGGTCTGCACAGCTCATGCAGGCCGGGTGGCCCAAGTCAGGGCTCTCTCCCGCCAGCCAGAGCGGTACGGTCATTTTAGAAGCCAGGAAGCGCCACACAGACAGGGAGGGACGGACGGGAGGTCACCCAGAAGGGAGGACGGAAGAACAGCTCCAGGAGGGAAAAAATGGTGACGTGCAAATCTCCAGGTGGGGGAGACACCCGGCCGTCCGACGAGAAGCCTCCGGCAGAGATTTAAAAAGAAGAAAACGGAAGAGTACTCAAAAGGAGCCGGGCCACCCAGGTGTCCAAAATCTGTCCCCTTGAAACAGGACATTTCAGGCCGGGCGTGGTGGCTCAGCCCTGTGATCCCAGCGTCTGGGAGGCTGAGGCAGGAGCGCTTGAGCCCAGAGCTCCAGACCGGCCTGGAGGACACAGCGAGACCTCGTCTCTAAAAAAGAGGAGGCAGCCGTGGTGGTGGCACCTGCAGTCTCAGCGACTGGGGAGGCTGAGGCGGGAGGATCGTCTGAGCCCAGGAGGTCAGGGCGGTGGGAGCCGTGACGGTGCCCCTGCCCTCCAACCTGGGTGACGGAGTGAGACCAAAGCAAGCAAACAGAAAGACGGCTCAGAGGCTGGGCCACCTGGGAGCATAGAGAGATCATTGGTCAAAATCCGTCCCCTTGAAACAGGGCGTTTCAGGCCAGGCGTGGTGGCTCATGCCGGCAGTCCCAAGGTGGGAAGATCGCTTGAGGCTGGGAGTTTGAGGCCAGCCAGGGCAACCTAGTGCGACCCGTCTGTACGCTGTCAATTAAAAAAAGATTTTTTTTTAACGAAAAGGGACATTCGGGTGCTGGCCCCCTGGGGTCGGGGACCCGGAGCCCCAGCCCAGAACCACGCTGCGACCAGGGTGGCATGTGTCAGAACCAGGAATCGGGAATGTCGCCGGGTTTCTTTTCAGGCCTGGAACCCGCCGGCCTCTGCAGGGCTCCCAGGACCCTCAGGGGGGGATTCCACAGCCCACCGAGAGGAACGCCAGGCTGGCCGGACCCCGCGGGCCGGGGGCCCCGGAGGCTCCACAGTGGGGGAGGCAGGAAAAGAGAGAGACACAAAAATAGACGGCTGCGAAGTCCGGGCCGGCCGCGTCCTCCCACCCGCCGGCCGAGTCTCGCCTCTGCAGACGCCGAAGCCGCGGAGTCTCTGTCCCCCCACGCACCGGGCACATCCGCCAAGACAAGACGCAAGCGGTCGGTCAGGGTGCTTTTCCTCTTTTTTCTGGTGTGTGTCTTTTCTCTCCTTCGAGAGCGGGGAAGGCGGGCCACACGCGACACGCAACACGCAACACACCAGCATCCCGGAGCGAGGGACGCCCGGGGTCACCAGCCTCCTGGGCATCCCAGAGCCGGGGCCTGCCCTCTCTGGGCCGCCGGCGCCCCGTTCTCCCGCCCTCCTCCCTCCGGGGCCCTCGCGCCCGATCCAGAACGCCAGGGGGCCTCCCGGTGACCAGAGGACACACGCGGCAGCGTCGGGCCCATCCCCCGCCCGGCCTTTATTCCAGGCCAAGCGGCGAAACTCAAAGCAGCTGAAAAGCCCAAAGCCGCCTCCCCCCACGCACCTTTGTCCGGGAACCAAAGCGGTTTTTTTTTTTAAAAATCAGGCTGCCACCCGAATCCAGCGCAGGGCACAGCGGTTTTGCCCTCGGCTGGTCTCTCCTGTCCCTGCTCCGCCTGGCCGGCGACCGGGGTCCCTCCCCATCCCTGCTGCCCCTTCGGCTGCAGGGAAGGACAGAGGAAGGGCGGGCCAGAGGGAGGGGACGGCCGCGGGGTCAGCTCCCCGCCTGCCGCCTGCCTGCCGAGCCAGGGCCCGTCCCGGAGGCGAGACCCCCACCCCAACCTGCACAAAAGCAGCGCAAGGGGAACACCAGTGGCCACGTCCATTGTCTGCCCCCGGGGCCACCGGCTTCACAAGCCCCCGCCTGCATTCTGAGGGTGACCCTCCGGCTCACCGCCATCCCCGACGTGGTCCTGGGAGGCTGAGAGTCCCAGCCAGCCTTCTCGCTGACCACTGCCCGAGCCCAGCGGTCGCCGGGCCCCTCCGAGAAGCCACAGGTCTCCTTGTCGCCGGCCGCGACCGGGAAGGGCCACTCCGTGCCCACCGTGGTGGCGGGGGGAAGCCAAGTCACCTCCGGAGAGACCGCGGCACGCCTGCCCGGGGTCCGGCCGCCCCGGCGGGGCCTCCACGCTCCGAGGGACCCCGGGGCCACGACGATGGTGCCGGGGAACGGCGCCGGGTCTGCCCCCCAGAGGCCACCATCCCAGCCCCGAGGTGTCCCCACGCTGTTCCCAGCCGGGCCGTGGACGCTGGGCGCCCCAGGAAGCCGGGAGCTAGGGAGGAACCGGCCACCGCAGGCTTGGGTCTCCGCGCCCCTGGCTCTCGCCACGCAGAGGTCAGAGGCCAGCAGCGGACCCCAGGGGCCGGCCTCGGCCGGGCGCCGCCCTCCGGGCCACGCCGCCAGGACCGCGGCCATCTCCTCCGGGGACCGTCTCCGGGGCACCGACAGTCCCAGCCCCTGACCCCCGGGGCGATGCCGCCGGGCCGGGCGGCAGAAACAGAAGGTGTGAGCTCACCAGGCCGCCCGGGTCTCCCGCGACGGTGCGTGTGCCCGGGCCCAGGGAGGCCGACTCGCGGGCGGCCCGGGGGGCTGGGGCGGCGGCCCCCTCGCCGGAGTGCGCCGTCATGGTGGAGGCCCCCGGCGGCTCTCCGGAGAGGGGCCGCCCGGGAGGCCCGCAGGCGGAGGTGCCCGCGGAGCGCCGGGGCTCCACGGGGGCCGGCCGGGGCCCGAAGTCGGGCGGGCCGCGGCCGCCGGAGCCTCAGCGGGCGAGACGGGGGCGCGGGGGCAGCAGGGGCCGGACGGCGGGCGCGCGGGCGGGAGGGGCGGGCGCGGGCCCGGCGGGGGAGGGGCGCGCGCGGCGGGCCTGCCGCCTCGCGCCCCGGGCGGCCCGGGGGTCGCCCCAGACAAAGGGCCGGCGCCGCACGCCCCCCGCCCGGGCGCCGGCGCGGCGACGAGAGGGCGGGCCCGCGGCCCGCGCGCGGCCGGCGGGCCCCGGGCGGGCTCGGGGCGCGGGCGGGCGGGGTCCCGGGCCGGGCCGGGG
Source organism: Cephalopachus bancanus (assembly GCA_027257055.1). Classification (NCBI taxonomy): domain Eukaryota; kingdom Metazoa; phylum Chordata; class Mammalia; order Primates; family Tarsiidae; genus Cephalopachus; species Cephalopachus bancanus. Next base: position 286,719 of record JAPVLO010000582.1, on the reverse strand, counting down.
ACCCCGGCGGGGGCGTGGCGCGCCCGGCCGCGGCGGGGCCCCGGGGCGCGCGCGGGGTCCCCGGGCCGGGCGCCCCCGCCCCGCCCGCCCGCATGACGTCACCGGCCGCCGGGGCTCCGGCGCCCCGCGCCCCCGCGCCCCCGCGCCCCCGGCGGCGAGCCCCGGGCCGGGGCCGGGCGTGGCCGCGGCCCCCTTACCTGCGGGCGGCGGCGCGGGGCTCGCCCGGCTGGGCCGCGCCTCCCGCGCCGGCCGGGGCATGGGCGCGCCGCGGGCGGGCGCCGGGGCTCGGGGTGCGCGCGCCGGCCGGGAGCCGGGCGGCGGCGGCGGCGGCGCGGGGACACTCACTGCGGCTCGCGCCCCGCGCCGGTGACGTCACCCGCCGCCGCCGCCGCCGCCGCCGCGCCAGCGCGCAGGCGCGCGGGGGCGGCGCGGCGCGCGCGGGCCCGGCCGGGCGGGGCCGCGGGGCACGTGGCGGCGGCGCGCGAGGCCCTCGGCGCGCGGGGCGGGGCGGGCGCGCGCGGGGCGAGGCCCGGCCTCCGAGGAAGCGGGCGCGGTGGCCGCCCGTGGCCGTCGCGCCGGCCCTGCCGCGCGGACGGCCCCGCCGGGCGCGTCTCTCCGGAGGCGGCCGGCGTGGCGGCGCGCGCCGGGAGGCCCGGCTGCGCGGGAGGACCGCGGCGCCCGGGAGGCCGAGCCGCGCTCCCGCTGGGGGCAGAGGGAGACCCTGCCTCCGGGCGGAACCAAGGCGGCGTCGCGGTAAAAGGGGGATGGGGGGCCCGGAGCCGGCGGGGAGCGTCCGCGTCCTCCGGCCGAGCTGGAGAGGGCGGACCGCCTGGGCCCGGGCGGGGTTTCTCTCCTCCGAAATGGTCGCTCCGTTCCTTCCGGGCCAAACACGCCGGTAAACAAAAGCATGAACCCGGGGAGCAAAACCATCAGGCGGAAGTCACAGACTTCCGCAGAGATTTTTCTGCAGAGATGGGATCTCACTATGTTGCCCAGGCTGGTCTCAACTCCTGACCTCAAGCCATCCTCCTGCCTCGGCCTCCCGAAGCGTTGCATGGCGTGAGCCATGGCACCGGCTCCGCTCCTGCTTCCAGGCCGAGGAGGGGAGCGAACGAATACTTGAACGAGGAAGCCTGAATTAAGCTCCGCGCCTCCCCGCGGCCGGGCCGGCCCCGTCGTTCCTTCCGGCCGGGCCACCCTGGCCGGCCTGTGACCGAGCCGCGGGGACACGGCCCCACCGGGTCGGAGCCAGCGACGCGGGTGGGTTTCTTGGACACCGCCGGCGCTCAAGCCTTGCGGACTCCGTGGAGGCGGGCCATGACCCCGGAGGGGCGTGGGGGCAGGACCCCCGCCTCGTGGCCCATCAGGGAGGGCCCGCGAGCAGGTCGCGGCAGGGCTGGCCTGAGTCCGGGAGTTCAAGACCAGCCCTCCCCGTCACACACACACCCTCTCCTTCTCCGCACCAGGCCGGCCTCTCCCGGAGCCTGTGGTTGGCTGCGCGGTGCGTCTGTGGGGGTGACGCCGGGTGGCCATGGGCCCTCTCTCTGCACCCCCACGGGGCTCTTCATGCCAAGGCCGGGGCGGTCTGCGCAGAACCCGGCCTTAACGCCGGAGACGGCCCAGAGCCTCTCCCCGGAGGTCGCCTGAGGCCGGAGACTCTGCCATCATGACACACGGCTTCAAGTTAAATGTCGCATGCTCTCTCTCTCTCTACCCCCTGCAGATTCACTTTTTTTGTGTTTTTTGAGTCAGAGTCTCACTCCGTCACCCAGGCTGGAGTGCCGTGGCACGCTCGCGGCCACCCCAGGGTCGACCTGCCGGGCTCCGGCGATCCTTCCGCCTCCGCCTTCCGAGTAGCCGGGACTACAGGCGCGCGCTACCACGCCCGGCTGATTTTTCGATTTATTGCAGAGATGAGGTCTGGCCAAGTCGCCCGGGCTGGTCTCAAACCCCTGGGCTCAGGCCATCCACTCTCCTCGGCCTCCCAAAGCGCTGGGATTGCAGGCTTGAGCCACCGTGCCCGGCCACTTTTTTTTTTCTTTTGGTAGAGGTAGGGTCGTGCTGTGTTGCCCAGGCAGGTCTCCAACTCCTGGACTCAAGCAATTCTCCTGTCTTGGCCTCCCAAGTAGCTGGGATTTCAGGCATGCACCACCACATCAGGCTAATTTTTTTTTTTAATTTTTCTGCAGAGATGGGATCTCACTATGTTGCCCAGGCTGGTCTCAACTCCTGACCTCAAGCCATCCTCCTGCCTCGGCCTCCCGAAGTGTTGGATGGCGTGAGCCATGGCACCGGCTCCGCTCCTAATTCCAAAGAGAAAAGGGACAGACAGGAAGCCCCTCTTTGCCGCATGCCTGGTGCTGTCCTTGTGGGGTTGGGGAGGGGTCACCTCACTTAGCCTACTGGGAGAGCCTTGGGGCTCTGGGGTCAGGGAAGACATGGGTTCCAATCCTGGCCAAGGTATTTGCAAAACCCAACACCCTTTTATTTTTATTTTTATTTATTTATTTTGAGTTGGAGTCTCCCTCTGTCGCCCAGACTGGAGGGCAGCGGCCGCTCCCGGCCACCGCAGCCTCGACCCGCTGGGCTCCGGCGATCTTTCCGCCTCAGCCTTCCGAGGAGCCGGAATTACAGGCGCGCGCTACCACGCCCGGCTGATTTTTCTTTTTTTGATTTATTGTAGAGATGAGGTCTCGCTGCCCAGGCGGGTCTCGAACCCGTGGGCTCAGGCCATCCACTCACCTCAGCCTCCCAAAGGCGCGGGATGACAGGCTGAGCCACCGAGCCCGGCTCCAACCCCCCTTTATAATAAAGCACTCAACAAACCGGGACTAGAAGGAAATGTCCCCAACCTGGAACAGGGCACAGTCAGCCCGTACCTCGCTGACGGAAGGCCGGAGGCTTGCTCTACCTCCGTCCAACATCGTGCCGGAGACGGTAACCAGGCAACGAGCCGAGAAATCCCAACGTGAGGCCTTCGGGCCGGAGAGGGAGTTAAACGAGCCTGCCTGCACATGACGTCATCCTGCGTGCCGCCCGTCCCAAGGGAGCCACTAAAATCCTATTAAAACCAGTCAATGAATTCATCGAGGCGCAGGATATGAAATCGATGCGCAAAAATCCATCGTGTTTCCTACGCAGTGGCTGTGGACGGGCAAGACGAGATGAAGGGGTATCATATGCCGTGAGCAAAAAGAGTGAAATCTAGGAAGGTTTTTATCAAAACCCATCCTGTGAGAACAGCACGACGTGGTGTTGCAAGAAATCCAAGCAGACCTAGATAAACAGAAGGTTCCCCACTCTCACAGATGGGGAGGATGGTTTTGTTACGATGCCAACACTCCCCGAATGGAACTGCAGATCTGACTCAATCCCTATCAAAATTCCCTATTTTTTTTTTTTGAGGAAATTGACCCTCCCCCCCCAAAAAAAAATCATGTGAAAATTTAAGGGACCCAGAAGAGCCAAAACCATCTTGAAAAAGAGCAGAGTTGGAGGACTCACACCTGGCGATTTTGAAACTTACGACAAAGCTACAGTGATCCAAACAGCGTGGCACTTGGCAAAAGAATGCACTTATAGGTCCATGGGATGGAATTGAGGCCCAAAATAAGTCCCCCCGTCTCTGGTCAGTGGGTTTTCATCAAGATTGTCAAATTAGAGGGGAAAGAATCATCCCTCCCCCCCACACACAAGTGGTGCTGGGATCACAGCATCCTCGTGTGCAAAAGATGCCCAACCTCACACCATAGGCAAAAGCTGATTCCGAATGGAGCACAGCTGCAAGTGTAGGAGCGTGGACTGCAAAACGCTGGAGGAAACAAGCCGCAGAGTCTTGCATCTTCATGATCTCGACTCGGGTGACGGATTGTTTTGAGGGTTTCTTTGGGGGCGACGGAAGTGGGCTGTGGGTGAGTGGTGGTGACGACGGCTGGGCCTTGTAGGGGGTGTGAACGATATCCCAATAAAGCTGTTGTCTTTTTCAGTCGGGGTCTCCCTCTGTCCCCCAGGCTGGAGGGCAGGGGCGCAGCCATAGCTCACTGCAGCCTCCAACTCCTGGGCTCAGGCAATCCTCCCACCTCAGCCTCCCAGGTAGCCGAGACTACAGGCACGTGCCAGCACGCCGGGCTCATTTTTAATTTTTTTTTTTTTTTGAGTTGGAGTCTCACTCCGTCGCCCAGACCGGAGTGCAGTGGCCGCTCCCGGCCACCGCCGCCTCGACCCGCTGGGCTCCGGCGATCCTTCCGCCTCAGCCTTCCGAGTAGCCGGAACTACAGGCACGCGCTACCACGCCCGGCTGATTTTTTGATTGATTGTAGAGATGAGGTCTCGCTGCCCAGGCGGGTCTCGAACCCGTGGGCTCAGGCAATCCACTCACCTCAGCCTCCCAAAGGCGCGGGATGACAGGCTGAGCCACCGAGCCCGGCTCAATTTATTTATGTATTTTATTTTATTTTATTTGAGTTGGAGTCTCACTCCGTCGCCCAGACCGGAGTGCAGTGGCCGCTCACGGCCACCGCCGCCTCGACCCGCCGGGCTCCAGCGACCCTTCCGCCTCAGCCTTCCGAGTAGCCGGAACTACAGGCGTGCACCACCACGCCCGGCTAATTTCTGATTTATTGTGGAGATGAGGTGTCGTCAAGTTGCCAGGCGGGTCTCGAACCCGCGGGCTCAGGCCATCCGCTCACCTCGGCCTCCCAAGGCGCGGGATGACAGGCTGAGCCGCCGAGCCCGGTTTCGCTGGGGTTTGTTCATCTCCTGGCTGGGTCTTCCTTGTTTTCCTCTGGGAACGGCCCTGTCACTCCCCCCCTGGACCGGCTACGTTGTTTCTTGCTTCGAGCATCGATTCCATGTGTATGTTTGTATCCGGAGTGGAGAGCCGTGACCTGCCGGGTGTTTTTTTTCTCCTGCGAGACACTTAGTCGCCTAAAAGCAAACCGGCGTGTTCAAGGAGACGTCGGGCGAGGAGTGTTGCAGGCGGCCCAGGAAGAGGCGGCTGGAGGACCCGGACTCGCCGAATCCGAGGCCCCTTGGGCAGGTGAACGGACAGGCTCGGGAGGTGAACTCGCCGGCCCAGTTTGGGACAAGAAGGTCGGCCGCCGCAGACGCTGTCCCCTTCCCTGCCCCCACGGTCCTGCCTCCCGACGTCTTTCCAGGCTGTCCCCAGGGCCCAGCTCACTCTCGGAGCGTCTCGGCCACTCCGGGGGTGGCCGCTTCCTCCGGGAAGCCCTCCTGGCTCCTCCAGCCCGTGGCCCGGCGTCTTCAGCCACCGTGAGAGCTGGCCCGGGCGCCTGGGCAGGGCAGGGCTGACCCACCGGTCCCCCCCCCCCGGGAGAGGGCCCAGCCCAGGGCTGGCTGGACACCCGCTGAGCCCGTGGGGTCGGGCCTGTGGGGAGGGTCGGCTCGCCGGCCTGCGTCTGGGGAACGCACTGCGGCGTCTGGGGATGGGGACATCGTGGAGCCCCTGGAGGGGGATGAGAGAAAGACTCATTCTGGGGGGTCCGGGGGGGCACGGGATTATTCTTCCCCAGAACAGCGTGAGGCCGGCGCTGCCGCCTCCCTCGCCCCCCGCCCCCGCCCCCAGAACCGTCTCTCTCCCCCTCCTCCTCCAGGAAGCCCTCCGCTGTCGCCCTGCGGCCCAGACCCGGCGGCCTCCTGGAGGGGCCCGGGCGAGGGGCGCCGTCTCTGAGCCTCAGTTTCCCCGCCCGCACGCACAAGGCACCGCCCCCTCTTCGGCCGCGGCCTCCGCCCGGCTCGGGCCGGGGGCCGGGGGGGGAAAGTCGCCCCCTTTGCTGCGTCGGGGTCTCGGGCGCGAGCCCAGGGGAGGCCGGTCTGGCCGCCCCCGTCCGGGGCTCGGAGAATCCCCGCGCCGCGCGCGCCGGTCGGCGAGTCACTCGACAAACGTCCCCGCCGCGCGCGCGTGGGCCGGTCCTGGCGGCGAGGCTGCGCTGATGAAGCGGGAAGCGCCAGATCGCCCCGCGCGCGCCCGCCCGCCCGTCCCCGCTCCCGCCGGCGCCCTCCGCCCCCGCCCGGGACCCCCGAGCCCGCGCGCCCCGTCCCGCGTGGGAGGCGGCCCGGGCCGCCGCCCCCGGCCGCGCGTCCCGCCCCCCCTCCGGGCCGGGGCGGGATCTCACTGCGCTGCCCCGGCTGCGGCGCGGGGCGCGACCCCGGCTGGCCGCCGCCGCCGACTCCTCGGCCGCCCCCGGAGCTGGGACGGCGGGCACGCGCCGCCCTGCCCCGCTCCTGCCTCGACCTCTCTTTGACCGCAGAGACGAGTCTCGCTGCGCGGCCCGGGCGGGCCGGGAGCCCCGGGCTCCGGCGATCCTCCCGCCTCGCCCTCCCGAAGGGCTGGGTCACAGGGGCCTGGGGCAGGTGGCAGCCACGGAGGGCTGTGGGCGAGGGAGGGCGCGTCCGCCCCGGGCGCTCCCGGCGCCCTCCGGCGGCGGCGGCGGGCGGCCGGGGGTCCCGGGACCCGCGCGGAGGGAGGGCGCCGGCCGGGCGGGCCGGCCATGGCGCCCGCCGCCCCGGCTGCGACCCCTCGGCGAGGGGCCTCTGCCCCGCGGCCCCGAGCACTGCGGCGGGAGTCCCGGAGCGCCGCCCCCAGAGCCCGCCCCGCCGGGGAGGCCGGGGCTGGAGGCCGCGCCGGGACGGCCTCTCGCGAGCGCAGCCTCTGTTCCCCACACCGTTCCCGGCGCTCCCGGGAGGCCCGCGCTGCTGCCGCCCGGAGGCTCAGAGAGGCCGAGAACCAGCCCGGCCCGCACAGCGCATCCGGGGTTGGCAACTGAGTCTCAGGCGGGCTCGCGGCCCCCCCGAGGGAGGCTCGTGGGCAGGAGAGAGGGGCCGGCGGGCTGCCCGGGGGCGGAGGCCCAGCCGGACTCCCACGCCCTGGGGCGGCCCGGCGGCTTCGGCTGCAGCCTCTCCTAAGACGCCCCCTCCCCTCCAGAGGCCGCTCAGACGGGGCCTCCCCGCCCCCGCCCCCGCCCCGCCCCTCCGTCTTTCTCCCCCCTCCTCCTCCAGGAAGCCCTCCACCGTCGCCCTGCGGCCGGACACCCAGCCCTGGGCGAGGGGCGCCGTCTCTGAGCCTCAGTTTCCCCGTCCGCACGCACAAGGCAACGCTCCTGCTCTCGGCCTCCACTCGGCTGGGTCCGTGGGGAACAGGTGGGGGGGCGTGACCCCTTTCCTGCGTCGGGGTCTCAGGGCTCCATCCCAGCGCCACGTGGCCCCCACCTCCCTGGCTGGGCTGCGCCTGGGTCCGGCCGGGGGCTTCTCAAGTGGGCCGAGACCCTCCCTCTGCCCTGTGACCCCGCCTCACTCGCAGGGCGGCCCCGCCCCGGGCTTTTTTTTTTTTTTATTAAAAAAAATTAATCGATGGCCGGGCTCGGTGGCTCAGCCTGCAATCCCGCGCCTTTGGGAGGCTGAGGTGAGTGGATGGCCTGAGCCCGCGGGTTCGAGACCCGCCTGGGCAGCGAGACCTCATCTCTACAATAAATCAAAAAATCAGCCGGGCGTGGTAGCGCATGCCTGTAATTCCGGCTACTCGGAAGGCTGAGGCGGAAGGATCGCCGGAGCCCGGCAGGTCGAGGCTGCGGTGGCCGGGAGCGGCCACTGCACTCCGGTCTGGGCGACCGAGGGAGACTCCAACTCAAAAAAAAAAAAAAATTAACTGTTTTGAGAGACAGGGCCTGGCTCTGCGGCCCAGGCGGGCGGGCAGGGCGTGAGCAGGCCCAGGCAGCCTCGACTTCCCGGCCGTCGAGGCTCATCCTCCACCTCCCAGGGAGCTGAGACCCCAGGTGCCCCCAGGCCTGGCTCACTGAAAACGCCTTGTCATTCTCTGTAGGGACGGGGTCTTGCTGTGCTGCCCCGGCTGGCTTCCAAGCCCTGGGCCCCAGCAACCCTCCTGCCTCAGCCTCTCACCGTGTGGTCACAGGCCGAGCCAGCCCGCCTCTGTCCTCCGGGAGTCGGGGGGTCGGGCCCGGAACACCCGGAGGCCCAGGTTTGGGGGGAGGTCCGGCCGTGTGGGGAGGGTTTAAAACACGGTCTCACGGCAGAGGGGTGGGTCAGGGCGCAGGCGGCCGGGGACAAAGAAAACAAGACAAGGGCATTGTGGACCGGGCAGGGATTCCACATGTGGCTTTGAAAGGTGGATCTGGAAGGCGACAGAGCAACGTCTCCTGAAAAGTGCGAAGCCGGCTGATGTGCGCCCGCAGACCGCAGCAGCACACCTGCTCAGGGGGTGGGCTGTGGCTTTGCAGCTGTGTTAAGAAGGATTCTGAGCCTGTCTCAGGCCTGCCGTCTACTAGTGATGCCTGGGTTTTGACTCCCAGGGAAAGGGTTCTGTTATTGACTGGTGATGCCTGGGTCTTGACTTCCTGGAAAAAGCATTCTCTTATCGACTCATGATGCCTGGGTCTTGACTCCTGGGGAAGGAGTCCTGTTATTGACTTGTGATGCCTGGCACAGGCACCGAATAGTCTGTATTGGTGTGTGTGTCATACATTTGCTCACTTGGGTTAAGAGGCTGCTTCTCAGAAAAAAATCCTCCGCACCCTTGCAGAGAGGCCAGCAGGATGGCTCTGGACTCAGACAGACAGGGGTTCAGACCTTGGCTGGACTTCTTTCTGTCTGTGTGACTTTGGGCAAATCGCTTCCGTCTCTGAGTTGCATTTCTCTCCCCTGCTAAGAGGAGACAGAATCATCACCCTCTTGAGGTTGTTCTGCAGTGTGTGGCTGGGGTGCGTGACGTCCCAGCGGGCGGCAGGGCTCTGCTGCAGCCCATGCCACCTCCCCAGGGCCCCTCACCACAGCCGGGGCTGGAGTGAAGTCAGTGTCACTTCTAGCTCCAGCTCGGCCCTCAAGACCTGGCAGCCGCCCTCAGCCGCACCATGCACCTGGACTCTGTCCCCAGCACGGCCACAGCCGTGAAGTGGGCACAGAGACAGCTGGGCCTGGGACTCGGGGTGGGGGGGGCATCCCGGCGCCTGGCTCTGCTCACTGCCCGGACCTGCCAGGGTGCACCTTGCCAGCCTGTGCGGGGACGGTCCCTGTGCCCGGCCACCTTCCAGCCCTTGGCCTGGAGTCCCGGCATCCATGTTAATGTCTGCAGGTGGCCGGGCCGCTTCGCCTCTTTGTCACTTGGCCAGACCTGAGGGCCCCGGGCGCCGGGAGGCCGCAGAGCCTCACTGTCTCTGGCAGCACCCGCGGTGGCTCTGGAAAGCATCA